>JAYESA010000004.1:17269112-17684056 GCA_036927795.1 Iris macrosiphon
AAATAATTAGTGAACACCGTGCGCAGTATTTATTAAATAATAAATACGGTGACCCGTATCACCTAAGAAATCAGACCCTGCATCTGCCCAGACTCACCCCACACAGTCCAAAACATTCTCCCCAGCTTTTCTCCTCAATTCTGTAAAATTTGGTAATTTTTAGAACCAGGTGATTTTCCAGACAAATTTTATAATTGCGCAATTTTCCAATTTTTGGACTTTTATGCAATTTATGAAAAGTCAAGGGTTTTTATGCAAAATGCATGTTAGATGGCATTACCCTATTGGCTAGACAATAGGTGGCATGGGACCCACAGAAAAATCTGCTGAAAATATCCCAAAAATTCAAATTACTAAAATACCCCCAAAGTTCCCTTTAATTACGAAAATGCCATTGGCCTAAATTCTATATAAAACCCTAACCCACACACCCCTCTCTCATTCCCACTCCCTCACAGCCACCACCGTACGCCGTCGGCCGCCCAACTCCGGCACGACCTCCGCCCCGACCCCCTCTTCCCTCCGGCCAAGCCTCGCCGCCTGAGCCGCCCTGCTCCGCCGTGGCAAGCCACCGCAGCACCCTCTCCTTCACTGCACCACAGCAGCCTCCCCGACCTCCAACCGCCCACCACCGCCTCCCTAGCCGTCGCCGACCACCGCCACCACCCCCACTCGCTTCGCCGTGACTTTCTCTCTCCAACCATCACCGCCCCGTCCCTCCACGACCACCACAGCCTCCGCCATCACCCCCGCAGCGCCATCACCGCCTCTCCCTGGCCACTGCTCGAGCCACCTCCCCGACGCTCCTCACCGCCTCTCCGGTAGCCTCCGACCTCCGCCACCGCCCCGGACCTGTTCGCCACCTCATCCTCCACCACCCCGACAGCCTGCACCGCCGCCCCCGCCACCGCACGCGGCGCTGCAGCTGCCGCAAGCTGCTGCTGCTGCTACTGCTAGCAGCTACTGCTACTGCCGTTGCTCCTCCGGCCGGCCACCGTCGACTCCGCTGCCGACCTCCCGCCGACGACTCGCCGTGGACCCCACCTGCCACCTCGTCAGGTATAAATACGCAATTATATACGTATTTATATATATAAATGTATATGTATGTATATATGTATATATATTTATATATATATGTATATATATATGGTTTTATATATTATATATTAATATTATAGTATTTAATATATATTATATACTGTATAAATACAGTATATTATATGTATTATTATTATTATTATTATTATTATTGTTATTATTATTATATGTATATATTTTATATATATGTATATTAATATATATTTCTATGTATATATATATGTATATATATGTATATCAATATATATATGTTATCATATATATATTATTATTATTATTATTATTCAGTATTTACTAAAAATAGTATATATTTACTTATATATATATGTATTATTGTGTATAGATATAAATATGTAAATATACATATGCATTTTTCTTTCTTATATATATATATATATATAAATCTATATATATATATACATTATGTGTTGTATAAATTATATGTATACATATATTATATAATATATATATATATGCTGTTCATTTTTTTTATTCATTTCCTGCACTTTTCTTTTTCTTTATATATATGTATATATATATATCTATATATATATATATATATAGTATCTATATATTGTATATATATTACCTATATATACAATATATTATATATATAAAATAGCTGATAATACAGCTTATATTTATATGTATATTTTAAATTCTTGCACTGTCTTTTATATATATTATTATATATGACAGTGGTCACATATAGACCCTGACAATAATTATATTATAAATACTATATATAACAGTGGTCACCTATAGACCCTGGTATTAGTGCTGGATATTACAGCATTTATATTGTATTTAAATTCCTGCAAATGTCATTTTCTTTTTATATATATATATTATCTATATATATATATATATATATATATATTATGCAGTACATAGATATATATGTATTTACTTTCTGCCCTGTCATTTAATTTATTTATATTATAGTCAGGGGATACCCCCCTGAAAATATTATTATATTATAATAATTATGACAGTGGATATACCCTGCTATTATATAAATTTACATTCCTGCATTCTCTTTTCTGTATATTTATGCTATATATATACTACTACTACATACTATATCTATAAGTATATATATATATATACTATATATCTATATATATGTGAGTGTGTATCCTATATATATTATTTATTATACATAGGTAGATATATATACTTTTATATTATGTCCTGATAATTCACGAACCTGTATATTTTTAACAGAGAATATCTCCAGCACAACCAGTGACCCCTGTCACAAGCAACTACAAACCTGACTGTGAGATCAGGTTACCAAACACTATCAGGGAGTAGGCAAGTATACCTTGCCAAGTACTGTTTAAATTCTCAATATTGTATATGCTCTTGTTTCTGTATTTCATATACAATGATTACCTGAGACTGCCTTGGGTACAGTCAGTTGATATGTTGACATTTAAAATAATATTACGGACTCACCAACAATTAAGAGAGTATCCTAATATTCTCCTAGACCCTATCACGGGAACACGCAACATGGTTGCAATGCATATTGGGATGCGAGCTGCGTATTTGATTTGCTACCAATACGTGTGACCCGCATCACGGATTAGAATAATTTAGGAAATGTACGACTTGACATTTAGTTACATTGGGCGGGGAGAACGACTAAAATACGTATGGGACACCCACCTCTTTACCATGTGCCGCACTCGACGGAGTGATACGGATGATATATGTATATAATCATGTGACCATTCTCATCGTAGATGGAAAATTGTATAGTGCCCTTGAACGGGGGCATATGTGGCATATACTAGCCTGTCACTACAGATTGGTGAATTACGTCAGCATATGTCTAGCCACACATTTCCCATACGTACTAGGTTGTCTCAATTTGCATTCTGGTTAGCACCCTGTATTTATTTTATTCAGTAGTTTAATTCAGTATTTACATACTTGGCATGTTATTTTCTTGTATCTTGTTACGTCCCTCTGAGGACCTGGTTCCCTGACCAGGTTTAGCTGAGACATTCCACCCCACAGTACCTGGACCTGGACTGGAGTCTGGACATGCCCTTGAGATGGAGTTAGAGGAGATGCCGTTAGAGTCTAACTGAGTACACCTGGAGTTGGAGCTACATATTTTGAGGATGTTGCGCTAGTTTATCTTATTTCACTCCTGCTTACTTTTGTAGTGGGATTGTTCCCACCTGACTTTATCTGGGTTGTATATGACATTTCAGATGTAGCATCTATATATATATTCAGCACTTTCCCTGTTATTCTTGTGGATGAGATAGATTTACCTGTATTTAGACTTGTAGTATTTTAGGACAGCGTAGCACATCACTTTGGGTCCATTAAATTGGATAATCCCTTAGTGACGTGTCAGCTGGCCAATGCCACGTGGCCTAGTTCCGTATATTTTTGGGACTGGGGCGTGACACGGTTTTAGTGGTGGCCCATGCAGGTCGAGTTAATTGCTAGTAACATGATATCATGTTCAGCAAACCTGCAATAGGATAGGAATACTAGGTCTCATCCACACTGACTTCATCCATAAATTTTGCATCCTGCTTGATTATCATCTATTAAGTCCTTCGTACTTTTCTAAATTTTTCTATTCTTTTCAGAAATATGGACATACCCGGGGAAACTGCGATTAATGGAACTGACCAAGCAACAGACCTCTCGCCAGATGTCCAAGGGACACCAATCCCGAGAGACCAATCTCCGAGAAGGATGTTGGTCAATCCAACAACCTCGTACCTTCACCAAGATCCGACCCAAGAAGCAACACCAGTCCAGCAAGAAGGGCAACCTTCTCAGGCACCAACACTGCAGGCAGAGATACCTTTGTCTCCACCTCCAGTTCTCGCAGCCCTGATGCCACAACTTGAGGAACAATCTCAGATGTTCCAAGCCATATTGCAGGCTCAGTGGCAACAAAATGAAGTCCTGAGACAATGCCTAATGACGGTTCTGGAGAAGACAGCTGCCCCAGTACCAGCCCCTGTCCAACCAGCTAGCACTGTTCGAGGCTTTAGCCGGATGAGCCCGAGAACCTTTAAGGGCAATGAAACTCCGGAAGAGATCTCAGACTGGATCTCCAATACGGAAATACTGCTAGAAGGTTCACAACTTCACCCTGACCTATGGATGACCGCAGTAAGGACCCTACTCCTCGGTAACGCCCATCACTGGTGGGAATCTATCGAGCGCAGCACCGGCAAGAACCATACTTGGGAACAATTTTTAGAATATTTTAATGCAAAATATTTCCCAGCCATGGTCAGAGATGAACTGTACTTCCAGTTCCTGCATTTGGAACAAGGAAATATGACCGTCGACGCTTATGATGCAGAATTCAGTCGACTAAGTCAATTCGGTGCCATCCTAATACCAACCAAGCTGAAGAAGGCCCTAAAGTTCCATCACGGCCTTACCCCCGAACTCCAAGGGTATACTACGGCACAGTCGAGGATTTCATACGAAGAAGTTCTTTCAGAGGCAAGGATACAAGAAGCCATTGGCCGAGAAGCAAGATGCTCAAATCCAACCATATCAGCCATAGACCAGACAGGAGCAGGAGGACCAATCCGTCACCTGAGAAATCAGGCACAACACAAGACAGGGCCATATCAATACAAGGAACTTCCGACTTGTCACTATTGTGGCAGGAAGGGACATTATGCCAAAAACTGTCGAAGGAAGTATAGACTATGCTTGATATGTGGAGATAATCAGCATAGGGCCAGAGACTGCCCACAACACAGAGAAGCAACACTTCGGACTGGGCAAGGACCAGCAGCACCAGCCCAGAGAATGCAACCTCCTACTAGAGGTCAGCATTCCCCAGCATCTGGAAGATTTCAGAGGGGACCACCCTTAGCCACCCAAGACACGCAGTACTACCTAGCCAGACAATAAACCATTAGACGAAGGCACGAGCAGGCCTTTGCACTAGCTGCAGTTGCAGAAGAACCGAAAGGTGAAACCATTTCAGGTACCCTTATAGTTGAATTATTACCAGCAAACCGCATATTTGATTCTAGAGCTACACTGTCTTTCACATCTAGTAGTTTCGTACCCATGCAAATAGTCAGGTTTACCGGAAGAGGCATTGTTCCAGTTACCAACATTACTAAAGCATGCTAGTAGTCATATATAGTAGCGTAATGAGAACGCGATTCCCGGTACTTTCAATACCAAACTTCGACGTAGTCTTAGACATGGACTGGCTAAACCAAGTACAAATGCTATCCTAGACTACAGGAAGAGAAGCGTCATCCTTAGACCACCAAGTTACCCATTCGGATATCAGGACTAAGCAAACACATCTAGGTAGATTGCTAGACGTTGATTGTTAGGCTCAAAACATGTGAATGTAGTAATAGCTGAATACTATAGGTAGTTTCCAAATTAGATTTGATATACATGACTTATTAGGATAGTCAGTAACTTCTAATCTTGTGTTTTCACCTACCCGAGAAACTATCAGACTTGGAAGAAGAGGAAAACTAAGCTCGAGGTACATCAGACTCTTCGATGTGTTGGAACGCATCAAAGAAGTTGTTTACAAGATAGCATTACCTCAGACATTGGAAGAAGTACATGACGTCTTCCACATATTCCAATTAAAGAGGTACGCTCTGGATACAAGTCATGTGCTTAAATACGGACAACCTATAGTGTATATTAAGGTTGTAGAACTTAGAAAACCATACCTCTTTTGGGTCAACTAGCAACCTAGACTAGAAGTTAGAGATTATAGAATCTTGTCTTTTTGTGAATTTGAATTGTTTTGTACTTCTCATATCCTAATCTAGCGTACTTATATTTGATATACTACCTTAAATTATGCTCTGCTATTATAGCCTAGTTTTGCAAGCTTATTCTTTATCAAGCTTGTTCATTAAATATGTATTATTGGAGTACTACATTAATACATTTCAGAATCAGTGTATGACGGTCTGATCAACCATAATGCACTTGGTTCGCCTTTCGCATAACTACTTTACGTGGATTGAGATATATAGTGATTAGTAGACAGATGTACTTATCCTCTGCGCATATCGTACCAGCTACATAACTAGGCTAATACGAATATGTGAATAAGGAGTACCAGAATAGCATTTCCATCCACAACTGCCTTGACAATTCCCATTGAATTCTTTAAACGCCTTGAATCTCCATACTTCTAATCCATTACCCCCTTGAACTCTTGATTACTGTTTTCCGTCTTTCCTTATTTCGGAAAGAAGAAACCTCGTATATAGTATAAATATGAAGTGTATTGTTTCCATAGCCATTTCTATAGTTTTTGGGGAATTACCAAACCCTATTAGTAGATTATATTACAGTTTAACACTGTTCTTATTTGTAGAATAATTTCTGTTACCTACCTTACGTTGTATTACGTTCCTCTAGTTCATATTGCATGAAAACATCATGCACCAGGCAAATCAACCTGGGAACGTGTAGAGGATATCCGATAATGTTTCCCCGATCTATTTCCAGTTCAGGGTATGTCCAAATATTTCAAATCAATCTTCAGCTATCTATGTCCTGATATTTCAAATCAATCAATCTTTCGTTCTCATTATATGTGTATTTTTATTTCGAGGACGAAATATTCTAAGGAGGGTAGATTGTAAACTCCCTCGACCAGATTTCAGTATTTTAATATTATTTCTAGTTAATTAGAATTAGTGTAACTTTTTAAAAATTTATTTATTATATATTGTGCACCTGTTCATTACACAATTGATTAGGGCATCACACTAGCTGTTAACCCTAAACAAATTTCACATTCCTGCTCTAGACTAGTCAGACTACTTTTTCTGTATTTTGTGCAACTTCCAGAAACCTCGTTTTGTGCTTCGTTTTAGTCGCACAAATATCGTTACAAACGTACGTATTTAATCCCTATTTAATTTTTTGCTCTTTACCCACCTCTGTACCCTAGAGATTTGAGGACTAGTAGGCACCTGTTTTGCCCAACCAAAAATACGATAATATTCTACACTTATTGTATTACAATTATCGTATTGACACCGTAGAAAAATTATGACCCTAACAGCCCTTAAATAATTAGTGAACACCGTGCGCAGTATTTATTAAATAATAAATACGGTGACCCGTATCACCTAAGAAATCAGACCCTGCATCTGCCCAGACTCACCCCACACAGTCCAAAACATTCTCCCCAGCTTTTTCCCTCAATTCTGTAAAATTTGGTAATTTTTAGAACCAGGTGATTTTCCAGACAAATTTTATAATTGCACAATTTTCCAATTTTTGGACTTTTATGCAATTTATGAAAAGTTAAGGGTTTTTATGCAAAATACATGTTAGATGGCATTACCCTATTGGCTAGACAATAGGTGGCATGGGACCCACAGAAAAATCTGCTGAAAATATCCCAAAAATTCAAATTACTAAAATACCCCCAAAGTTCCCTTTAATTACGAAAATGCCATTGGCCTAAATTCTATATAAAACCCTAACCCACACACCCCTCTCTCATTCCCACTCCCTCACAGCCACCACCGTACGCCGCCGGTCGCCCAACTCCGGCACGACCTCCGCCCCGACCCCCTCTTCCCTCCGGCCAAGCCTCGTCGCCTGAGCTGCCCTGCTCCGCCGTGGCAAGCCACCGCAGCACCCTCTCCTTCACTGCACCACAGCAGCCTCCCCGACCTCCGACCGCCCACCACCGCCTCCCTAGCCGTCGCCGACCACCGCCACCACCCCCACTCGCTTCGCCGTGACTTCCTCTCTCCAACCATCACCGCCCCGTCCCTCCACGACCACCACAGCCTCCGCCATCACCCCCGCAGCGCCATCACCGCCTCTCCCTGGCCACTGCTCGAGCCACCTCCCCGACGCTCCCCACCGCCTCTCCGGTAGCCTCCGACCTCCGCCACCGCCCCGGACCTGTTCGCCACCTCATCCTCCACCACCCCGACAGCCTGCACCGCCGCCCCCGCCACCGCACGCGGCGCTGCAGCTGCCGCAAGCTGCTGCTGCTGCTACTGCTAGCAGCTACTGCTACTGCCGTTGCTCCTCCGGCCGGCCACCGTCGACTCCGCCGCCGACCTCCCGCCGACGACTCGCCGTGGACCCCACCTGCCACCTCGTCAGGTATAAATACGCTATTATATACGTATTTATATATATAAATGTATATATGTATATATATTTATATATATATGTATATATATATATGGTTTTATATATTATATATTAATATTATAGTATTTAATATATATTATATACTGTATAAATACAGTATATTATATGTATTATTATTATTATTATTATTATTGTTATTATTATTATATGTATATATTTTATATATATGTATATTAATATATATTTCTATGTATATATATATGTATATATATGTATATCAATATATATATGTTATCATATATATATTATTATTATTATTATTATTCAGTATTTAATAAAAATAGTATATATATTTACTTATATATATATGTATTATTGTGTATAGATATAAATATGTAAATATACATATGCATTTTTCTTTCTTATATATATATATATAAATCTATATATATATATACATTATGTGTTGTATAAATTATATGTATACATATATTATATAATATATATATATATGCTGTTCATTTTTTTTATTCATTTCCTGCACTTTTCTTTTTCTTTATATATATGTATATATATATATATATATATATATCTATATATATATATATAGTATCTATATATTGTATATATATTACCTATATATACAATATATTATATATATAAAATAGCTGATAATACAGCTTATATTTATATTTATATTTTAAATTCTTGCACTGTCTTTTATATATATTATTATATATGACAGTGGTCACATATAGACCCTGACAATAATTATATTATAAATACTATATATAACAGTGGTCACCTATAGACCCTGGTATTAGTGCTGGATATTACAGCATTTATATTGTATTTAAATTCCTGCAAATGTCATTTTCTTTTTATATATATATATTATCTATATATATATATATATTATGCAGTACATAGATATATATGTATTTACTTTCTGTCCTGTCATTTAATTTATTTATATTATAGTCAGGGGATACCCCCCTGAAAATATTATTATATTATAATAATTATGACAGTGGATATACCCTGCTATTATATAAATTTACATTCCTGCATTCTCTTTTCTGTATATTTATGCTATATATATACTACTACTACATACTATATCTATAAGTATATATATATATATACTATATATCTATATATATGTGAGTGTGTATCCTATATATATTATTTATTATACATAGGTAGATATATATACTTTTATATTATGCCCTGATAATTCACGAACCTGTATATTTTTAACAGAGAATATCTCCAGCACAACCAGTGACCCCTGTCACAAGCAACTACAAACCTGACTGTGAGATCAGGTTACCAAACACTATCAGGGAGTAGGCAAGTATACCTTGCCAAGTACTGTTTAAATTCTCAATATTGTATATGCTCTTGTTTCTGTATTTCATATACAATGATTACCTGAGACTGCCTTGGGTACAGTCAGTTGATATGTTGATATTTAAAATAATATTACGGACTCACCAACAATTAAGAGAGTATCCTAATATTCTCCTAGACCCTATCACGAAAACACGCAACATGGTTGCAATGCATATTGGGATACGAGCTGCGTATTTGATTTGCTACCAATACGTGTGACCCGCATCATGGATTAGAATAATTTAGGAAATGTACGACTTGACATTTAGTTACATTGGGCGGGGAGAACGACTAAAATACGTATGGGACACCCACCTCTTTACCATGTGCCGCACTCGACGGAGTGATACGGATGATATATGTATATAATCATGTGACCATCTCATCGTAGATGGAAAATTGTATAGTGCCCTTGAACGGGGACATATGTGGCATATACTAGCCTGTCACTACAGATTGGTGAATTACGTCAGCATATGTCTAGCCACACATTTCCCATACGTACTAGGTTGTCTCAATTTGCATTCTGGTTAGCACCCTGTATTTATTTTATTCAGTAGTTTAATTCAGTATTTACATACTTGGCATGTTATTTTCTTGTATCTTGTTACGTCCCTCTGAGGACCTGGTTCCCTGACCAGGTTTAGCTGAGACATTCCACCCCACAGTACCTGGACCTGGACTGGAGTCTGGACATGCCCTTGAGATGGAGTTAGAGGAGATGCCGTCAGAGTCTAACTGAGTACACCTGGAGTTGGAGCTACATATTTTGAGGATGTTGCGCTAGTTTATCTTATTTCACTCCTGCTTACTTTTGTAGTGGGATTGTTCCCACCTGACTTTATCTGGGTTGTATATGACATTTCAGATGTAGCATCTATATATATATTCAGCACTTTCCCTATTATTCTTGTGGATGAGATAGATTTACCTGTATTTAGACTTGTAGTATTTTAGGACAGCGTAGCACATCACTTTGGGTCCATTAAATTGGGTAATCCCTTAGTGACGTGTCAGCTGGCCAATGCCACGTGGCCTAGTTCCGTATATTTTTGGGACTGGGGCGTGACAGGTGTAGATGAGGAGAGCTATCCCGAGGTTTACGGGACATGTGCTACTATTGGAGACGTACAGGTTGCAGAGGACGAGGTTGTTCCAGAGGACTTCTGTTGAGCACACAGTATTCTTACCATTCATTATTTATGCTTAGTGTTCTTGAATATTTGATCTTGTAGTGACTTCTGGATATTGTACTTGGATTTATTTTTCTTTCCATTTTGATGACAGGTTATTCCCCGTGACATTTTTATATTGCATTGATAGGACAGATCATTTTATATTATTGTGACTGGACTTGTCTCTTTGTGATTTCGTTACTTATTGTGGATGAGATTAGATATATAGACTCTGACAGGTATTCATAGACCATTGTATTTGTTTTACAGCTTAAGTGCACTCTAAAGGGTCCATTAAATTGGATTTGCCCATTGGATTTGTGCTGCTGGCCATTGCCACGTAGCTAGTCCCTCAATATTTTGGGACTGGGACATGGCAAGACTAGAACCTTCCCTCCTTAATTATTTCTTCATGAGATGCCCCAAGGGATATTTTATATATTTTATAGTAGCTTGGGGAGGGGGTTAAGTGGCCGGCCTTGTTATATAGGAGAAAAAAATTCTCTCTCCTCATTTTTATTACAAATCTAGATCTAGAATTCTCTCTTCCCAATTTCTTCATTCCCACACCAAATTTCTTCCTAATTCCTTCTCAAATCATCATTGGAGACTAGTAGAGCAAGGATCTACAAGAAGGAAGCAAGGATCTATAAGAAGGAGCAAGGATCTACAAGTTGAAGGCTTATTTCACCTATTTTGGAAGTTTTATTGGGAATCCATCTCCCAATAGGTATAATTCAGTTTTTTCTCTTTGTTTAGACTCTAAATCTGTGTTTTAATCATTAGGAACCACCCCATATGCTAAGGCTACCCATATGAATTAAAATTAGGTTCATAGGAGGCCTATGAAGAAAGTTATGGTATATTTTGTGTCAATTTTGGAAGAATCTCGAGATTGACACATGTTCTGTTTGTCAATTGATCAATTAGACCAAATTGACATGTGTTTAATTGTGTGTAGCTAGTGTCGTGTCCAAAATTGGATACATATAGATCGTATCCCAATAATTTGGAGATACGGGTTAATTTGAGGGTTTTTCTTCCAACACGGGGGTTTGTGCATGTCATATTTTGACACGGATACGTAGATGTATAATTGACTCTTCGTATTGTTCATATATATTATTTTAGACTTGCTCGTGTCCTTCGGGGTATATTTGGTTGTGTGATGGACTCGTATCGCAAGCGTATCATAGATCTAATGTGATAAGAGTGCGATGCACTCCACGTGTTTGTTCCATTGCATTTTCAAGATTCAATTTGCCTTGTGTATATTATATGAATTTATCATTGTATATTATATATATATATATATATATATATATATATATATAGTATTATGTATGTATATATGTGTGTGTGTATATATACATACATAATACTATATATATATATATATATATATATATACATTAATCTATATATATATAGATTAATGTATATATATATATATATATATATATATATATATATATATATATATATATATATAGGTGTTATGTTCATGTGTATGTATAGTTATGTATTTATATATGTTTATGTGTGTGAGTGATTATATATATATATAAGAGTATAGTGGTACAGATATTCTTGTGTGCATAGTTGTTTGTGTGTGTGGTTGTACTTGGATGTATGTGAGAGGTATCGGGCAGTGCATCAGCAGAGCTAGAGCACACAGGGAACTGAAACTGCACAGCTATGGCAAGCAACAACATGTATCAGCAGAAGCAAACTGTAGTGAAGAAGCAACTGTGTAGTGCAACAAATCAGTGGAACAACAAGGGCAGCAACAACATTCAGTGGTAACAATGTTGCATCAAGATAGCTAGTGGCAGCTGCAGCAGCAACTCAAGCAGAGGGCAAGCAGCAACTGCAGAGCTGCAGTAGCTCAATCAGCATTCAGTAGCAGCAACATAGCAGAGTATCAAAAACTAGCCCAGTGCAGCACATAGCATAGCAGGTAGCAGCATGTGCAGCAAGCATTGAATCAGCAAAGTGCAGTGGCAGCTAGAGGCAGCAGTTTCATCAAGTAGCATGCAGTGCAGTGGCTTCAGCAAAGCAAGTGCAACAACAACAAGTAGCATGCAGTGCAGTGGCTTCAGCAAAGCAAGTGTAGCATCAGCTAGTAACATGTAGTGCAGTAGCATCAGTTAGCAGCAGCAGCAGCTTGCACAACAATATCAAGCAGCAGCAGCAGCTTTGAGCATCAGAGTATCAGCAGGGTATCAAGCTTCAGAGCTAGGTCAGCTAGTAGTTTAGTTAGCTAGTGTCTTGATGTATAGTTTACTAGTAGCTTGATAGTTTAGTTAGTTTAGTAGCTAGTTTGGCTAGCTAGTTCATTAGTAGTTTAACTAGTTAGTAGGTATGTATACATATGTACATTTGATATCTAGTAGCTAGTGATTACTATTAGTGTTATGTATATATATATATATATATATATATATATATATATATATATATATATATATATATATATATATATATATATATATATATATATATGTTTTAGTATGTATTAGTAGTTAGTATAGTAGTTTGGTATTAGGAATTACATATTAGTATATAGTTAGAGTTGGGTAGTTAGTATATACTAGAATTTACATTACCTTGAGATACCAAGGTAAATATCAAGGTATCGGGTTGATACTCAAGGTATTGGATTTGAGTATCAAGATGGGGGTGTAGTGGTGCGATACCGTATTGGTTCAAAGCCAAAGTATCCACTTAACATTAGTTTAGTTAGGAATATTATATAATATTGATTGTATATATATATATATTATGATAATTTCATATCCAATTTATTGCGTATCCTACGATACGGTATCCTATTGATTTCCTAGTATCCTAGTATAGATAATATGGCCTAGTTACATAGTATATGACACCCAATATCCTAGAGATAGACTCATACAACCTAGAAATAGCTAGTTTGATCAAGTTTGACTTAGAGTTGACATAGTTTGACTATTTTGACTTAGAAATAGCTTTTTGATCTAGAAGTTGACTAGTTTAACTTATTTTTATTCCAAAACCTTGTATTAATATAATATTCCATATCTAGGTCTTCGAGGCACCGTACCGGACATCTGTGATACTGCTCACCGGATTTCAGATGAGTACATTCTTTGATAGTTTCGCATCTATGATATCCTCTATGTCTATTATATCTAGTGTAGATATCATTAATTTCTTGACACGATGGTTACACGGATTGTTATATCCGGATCTCATCATGAGATGTTATTCCTTGGTATGTATGGTGTATCTTGTGCAAGCCTTGTTTCCTTATTCTTCTTGTACATGTGTAGACATTGATTCTTGGAGAGACTAGCTACCTACCCAGTGAATCCCGTATCATAACTATCATGGTTGGATCCACTATACCAGTCAGGGGCGGGGAGTATTTAGTGTAGATATGTGATCATACCCTCCTTGTGCATGTCTTGTTCCTTGTGAGTGTTGGTCATATACTTCACGTATGATTAACCAGGCCTTTATCCTTGTGCAAGTTCCTTGTGCAAGTTCCCAAGCCGATCACATGTTAAAGCTGGTACTCACTCACTTAGTTGTATTTCTTGTTCATTCCATATTGTTTATTGTTGTATTTATTTTTATTATTTCCTTTATTGTATATCCCTTGTATCTATATATTGCATCTTGTATATTCATATCTATTTACTGTTACATAGTTTATATCATTTATTAGAATTGCTTTTAGAGATGTACTATGCTCTTTTCCTGACTGGATATATTTTTCTCAGATGACACTAAGGAGTGGTACCCCACTCACTGCGGGCCTCAGGACTTGGTTGGCTTAGAGCCAGAAACCTTGGCCTAGGAGGGTCTCATCCCGACTGAGACAAACGACCCTGGACTCGTAGCTTCATAGCTTAGTTGTTAGTTTCCTTTTGTACTGGATTTGTCTCCAGCATTTTTTATTAGTATTTTTTTACTCATTGGATATTATTATTTGTCTCATGAGTTGTATTCGTGACTATTCTATTATTTTATCATATTCGTGCTTATTTCCATCTTAGATCTGTGATTGAGTATATTCATATTGTTGGTGGCATATTTATATTGATAAATACTTTACCCAAACATTGTTCTACCGTCGATTATGCGGTGTAGGCTAGGTGTGGTTCACTACTTGCATCCCTATACTGGGTGCGGGTCATGACACATTTTTAGTGGTAGCCCATGCAGGTCTTCGAGGTCGCAATTAGTGCGATTCATAATAGTGCTCTGAATTGAGTGCTATTACGAGCATGTTTCAGGATATATGATATAGGCTATAGGCTGAGAATACTCAATCACATCTAAGAAAAACTCTATTGATTCATTTTAACTATTTTTCCTTGATATTGATATTTAATGTTTATCTGTCCTTCTTTGAATGCCTTATATCATGTGCCATATTGATTCTTTTCTTTTGCTTTGTCTCAGGATGCTGTCTAAGACTAGATTACAGTAGGGGAGAGCAGCTTCTGACATATCTGTGACTTCTCGAGGGCCTGTACCAGTCACTTCTCTGGTGATTGGCATATCATCTGTGTTTGGGGGTCCACCTCTAACTCAGAGGACTGTTTCGGCTGTATCTGAGGGACTTCCACCTCCACCTTCCGTGCTGACAGATACAACATAGATGTTCACACTGTTTCGCAAGATATTGGAGGCACAAAAGGCTCAGTCCGAGGCAAACCAGAGGCAAACTGACGTGTTGCGACAGGGAATCGAGAGTGCTCATCAACTTGTTTTTGCCATAGTAGAGAGAGGAATTCTGGTCCAGCAGCAGGTTGCTCCACAGGTTGCCCAGCTTCAGCCAGGCAATATTCAGGACTTCAAGAAGCTGGAACCTTGGGTCTTCAAGGGGAAGGAGGGCATCATCTACGGTTATGATTGGCTCAAGGATATTGAGCATCTCATGAGGGTGTCCCGTCTTTCTGAGGATATGAAGGTTGCGGCAGTAGGACTTTAGATGTTCGACGTTGCCCATACTTGGTTCATGAACGAGCTACTTCTTGCTGATGCAGGGCAGTCTTGGGAGGTGTTCAAGGACCTCTTCATGGAGAAGTTCTTTTCTCGGGCAGACATGTAAGACTTGGGGAGGCAGTTTGAGAGCCTTGTTCATGGGAGCATGTCTGTGGAGAAAAATGTCGCAGAGTTCGGTAGGCTGAGCCAATTTGTGGAGTATTTGGTGAGAGAGCCAGAGGTTCTAGCTATTCATTTTTATGAGGGTCTAAACTGGAAAGTGAAGATCCGCATTCCGTCTTTTTATGAGACCTACTCGGAGATACTTGTGGAGGCACGCAAGGTTGAGCGAAAGTTAGGTTTGAAGCCCAAGAGAGATCACGATTCTTTTCTGGGGGTAACAGCAGCACAGTGACTTCTAAGCATCCTTATTTCTAGTCCAGGCCTTTTCAGTAGCCGCAGCAGCACCAGACTCCAGCTAGGGCACCGTTTCACCAGGCACCGCAGCAGCAGAGACAGTTACAATAAGCTTTCTGCCACTTCTACAAGAAGCTCGGCCACATCTGGGAAATTTACAGGAGGAGGTTGGGAGTTTATTTGTATTATGGTATCAAGGGGCATGTGTCCTTCCAATCCTCGTCATGTAGTTCAAGGGGCAGCTCCAACTCTGAGGACACATGCGAGACCACCTGCAGTACAGTAGAGGGGACCGCCGCTTCTGACCCAGCAGCAGCATTATGCCTAGCACCAACATCAGGGAGGTTCACGTCAGGGACGAGCGTTTGCTATGATAGTCGAGAAGGTCGAGTCCACCGGAGATGTCATCGCAGGTTCTGTTCTTCTTGATTCTATTCCAGCTTTAGCTTTGTTTAATAGTGGTGCTTCTCATAGTTTTGTATCTATTTTTTTTTGCTCTGAAGCATTATTTGGTAGTTGAGTCTTTGCTTAGGACTTGCAAGATCATGACCGGGGGAGACAATATCCTGGTTAATGATATTTGCAAGGATCGAAGAGTTACTCTTGGAGACCGAGATCTGAGTGCGTGTCTACTTGTAATGCCACTTCCGAGCTACGACATTGTACTCTGGATGGATTAGTTGAGTAGGCACCATGCTAGTATAGATTGTAGAGGAGGTAAATTTTATTTAGCCCACCAGGAGAGCCAGAGTTTGAGTTTGCTAGAGGAGCTGCAGAGTAGGAAGAAGGCATTATATATGGAGCTATGGTAGAAGACAAGAAGTTGCCGCATCCGTTGATAACAGAGTTCTTGGATGTATTTTCTGAGAAATTGCCAAGATTGTCGCCAGATCAAGATGTTGAATTATCTATAGACTTGGTGCCAGGCGCAGAACCAATTTTACAGCATGTCTATAGAGTAAACAACAACGAGTTGGTCGAGCTGAAGAAGTAGGTGGACGAGTTATATGATAAGGGATTTATCAGATCGAGTTCTTCATCGTGGAAAGCCCCGGTATTGTTTATACCGAAGAAGGATGGATCGATGCGTATGTGCATTGATTACAGGGCATTGAATAATCTCATTATCAAGAAGTTGCCACGGATTGATGACATGTTCGATCAGTTGAGTGGTGCCAAGGTATTTTCTAAGATAGATTTGAGATCAGGCTACCACCAGGTGAAATTGAAGCCGACGGATATACCGAAGACTATTTTTAGGACTCAGTATGGTCAGTATGAGTTTATGGTGATGTCATTTGGGTTGACTAATGCCCCAACGGTATTTATAAATTTGATAAACAAGGTATTCCATCAGTACCTTGACAAATTCGTGGTGGTGTTCATCGATGACATACTCATATACTCGAAGACCCAGAGGAGCACGAGGAGCATTTGTGGATTGTGTTGGATGTGCTGAGGAATGAGAAGCTGTATGGAAAGTTGTCCAAGTGTGAGTTCTTCTTGGACAAGGTGGAGTTCTTAGGACATATTATGACTGGTAATGGAATTTTAGTGGATTCAAAGGAGATCGTAGCAGTGGATTCTCGGAAGACCCCAAGTTTAGTGACAGAGATCAAGAGTTTCTTGGATTTGGCAGGCTACTACATGAAGTTTTTGCAAGATTTTTCGAGGATTGCCTAGCCGATGACCAGTCTCACCAGGAAAGATGTAGAGTTTATTTAGACAGAGGAGTGCCAAGTTGCTTTTGAGAAATTGAAGAAGAGGTTGACGCCTGCTCATATTTTGATGTTGCCATCAGGGTCTGAAGGTTTCACTATTTATAGTGATGCATCGGAGAAAGGTTTGGATTGTGTTCTTCAGCAAAATAGGAAAGTAATTGCCTATGCATCCAGGCAGTTGTGTCCTCATGAGAAAAACTATCCTACCCATGATTTGGAGTTGGCAGTAATCATCTTTGCTCTGAAGTTGTGGAAACACTATTTGTACGGAGAGTGTATGAAGATCTTCACAGACCACAAGAGCTTGAAGTACATTTTCACGCAGAAGGAGTTAAACATGAGGCTGCGTCGGTGGCTGGAACTGATGAAGGATTTTGACATATCCTTGGAGTATCATCATAGGAAAGCCAATATAGTTGTCGATGCCTTGAGATAGTATCCGGTAGCTATGTTGTTGACGCGGGATTGGTATTTATTGGAGGACTTGGAGAGCTTGGATATTTAGGTTATAGTTCCTGGTTTTGCTATACAGATGTGGGTGTTGTAGATACACTTAGAGTTGATGGACAGGATCAAGACAGCCCAGTATGAGGATGTATCTCTGAGGAGCATCAGAGCTTAGGTAAGAGCAGGATTAGAGGATGATTTTACCATTGCTGATGATGGTTATTTGCGGTATGGTATTAGATTATGTATGCCTAGTGGAGAGCTGCGTGAGGAGGTATTACAGGAAGTGCATCGCTCTCAGTATTTTATACATCCAGGTGCCAATAATATGTATCGGAACATGCGAGAGAGTGTGTGTTGGTATGGCATAAAGAGAAAAGTGGCACAATTTGTATCCAGATGCTTAGTTTACCAGCAGGTGAAAGCCGAGAGGCAGAGGCCAGGTGGTTTACTTCAGACATTATTCATTCCAGAGTGGAAGTGGGAGCACAGCACAATGAATTTTGTGTCTGGACTTCCACGATCTCCAGGAGGAAAAGACACGATTTGGGTCATCGTTGACAAGTTGACCAAGTCGGCCCACTTTTTGCCTTTCAAGGTGGATTTGTCTACGGAGAAGCTGACAGAGATGTATGTGAGGCAGATCGTCAGGATACGTAGGGTTCCCGTCAGCATAGTCTCGGATGTATACATATGTACATTTGATATCTAGTAGCTAGTGATTACTATTAGTGTTATGTATATACTTGTATCTCTAGTTAGTGATACGTAGATGTATAGTGATACGTAGATGTATGTATATATGTTTTAGTATGTATTAGTAGTTAGTATAGTAGTTTGGTATTAGTAAATACATATTAGTATATAGTTAGAGTTGGGTAGTTAGTATATACTAGAATTTACATTACCTTGAGATACCAAGGTAAATGTCAAGCTATCGGGTTGATACTCAATGTATTGGATTTGAGTATCAAGATGGGGGTGTAGTGATGCGATACCGCATTGGTTCAAAGCCAAGGTATTCACTTAGCATTAGTTTAGTTAGGAATATTATATAACATTGATTGTATATACGTATTATGATAATTTCATATCTAATTTATTGCGTATCTTACGATACGGTATCCTATTAATTTTCTAGTATCCTAGTATAGCTAGTATGGCCTAGTTGCATAGTATATGGATCCAATATCCTAGAGATAGACTCATACAACCTAGAAATAGTTAGTTTGACCATGTTTGACTAGTTTGACTTAGAGTTGACCTAGTTTTACTATTTTGACTTAGAAATGGCTTTTTGACCTAGAAGTTGACTAGTTTAACTTATTTTTTATTCCAAAACCTTGTATTAATATAATATTCTATATATAGGTTTTCGAGGCACCGTACCGGACATCTGTGATACTGTTCATCAGATTTTAGGCGAGTACATTCTCTAATTATTTTTCATTTATGATATCCTCTATGTCTCTTGTATCTAGTGTAGATATCCGGATCTCGTCATGAGATGTTATTCCTTGGTATGTATGGTATATCTTGTGCAAGCCTTATTTCCTTGTTCTTCTTGTATATATGTAGACATTGATTATTGGAAAGACTAGCTATCTACCCAGTGAATCTCGTGTCATAATATATCATGGTTGGATCCAC
Source organism: Iris macrosiphon (assembly GCA_036927795.1). Lineage (NCBI taxonomy): Eukaryota > Viridiplantae > Streptophyta > Magnoliopsida > Asparagales > Iridaceae > Iris > Iris macrosiphon. Next base: position 17,289,118 of record JAYESA010000004.1, read on the forward strand.
TATACCAGTCGGGGGCGGGGAGTATTTAGTGTAGATATGTGATCATTATCTCCTTGTGCATATCTTATTCCTTGAGAGTGTTGGTTATGCATCGCATGTATGATTAACCAGGCCTTTATCCTTGTGCAAGTTTCCAAGCCGATCACATGTTAAAGCTGGTACTCACTCACTTAGTTGTAGTATTTTTTGTTCATTCCATATTGTTCGTTCTTGTATTTATTTTCATTATTTCCTTTATTGTATATCCCTTGTATCTATATATTGCATCTTATATATTCACATCTATTTACTATTACATAGTTTATATTATTTATTAGAACTGCTGTTAGAGATGTACTATGCTCCTTTCCTGACTGGATATATTTTTTCCAGATGATACTGAGGAGTGGTACCCCACTCACTACGGGCCTCAGGACGTGGTTGGCTTAGAGCCAGAGACCTTGGCTCAGGAGGATCTCATCCTGACTGAGACAGACGACCCTGGACTCGTAGCATCATAGCTTAGTTGTTTCCTTTTGTACTGGATTTGTCTCCAATATTTTTATTAGTATTTCTTGACTCATTGGATATTATTATTTGTCTCATGAATTGTATTTGTGACTCTTCTATTCTTTTATCATATTCGTGCTTATTTCCATCTTAGATCTGTGATTGAGTATATTCATATTGTTGGTGGCATATTTATATTGATAGATAGTTTACCCAAATAATGTTCTACCGTCGATGCTGCATCGTAGGCTAGGCGTGGTTCACTACTTGCATCCCTACACCGGGTGCGGGTCGTGACACAAAGTTCTCCAAAATTTTCAAACTTAGTTTCTACGAGTCCAGAACGATGATATGAACCCAACGCAATATCCAGAACAGAATTTTGATATGACGATTACGAAATCGCCCGTCAAGTGGTACTGTGGGGCCCACGAAACGATATTTCTTTGACATTCTCAAAATCAAACTAAACTTGATTAAGAGGACCAGTGTAACGTTGCGAATCCAATGGCACAAGTTTTGTTGCGAAACGATAAGCACCTCCGAAGTTATGACAAGGTGTCAAAAAAGTTTGATACAATATTTTTTAACGGATACACGTTGATTCCGGCGTACACACACGTCCGAATCAAGTTTTGCAAAAATCCACACGTCCGCATTTACGTTAAGCACCATTCAGTGTAATTCACACACAATGAAGTGGCCTCCTTTAGCGAGACGCACTCCGTATCGAGAAATTTGGGTTTCTCAAAAATAAGTTTTTTTGACAGATTTTAGCGTTAAATTAATCACAATATAAGTCAAAATAATATAAAGTATTTTAAGGGATTAAAACTCGGTTATGTTTTTCTCATGCAGGAAAAAGAATTACTCAGTTCGGCATCACAATTTGGGAGTTATAACTCTCAAAACATGGATGTTTGGACAGTTTCAAAATTGTTGAAACCAAAGATTTTTGGATCCACTTTCGGTTCGAATTTCTCCTAATATAGATCATTTAAAATCAAAATTCTTGAAGGAGTTTGATGACCTTCATGTTGTGAATGCATACAGATAAAAAGGTCATAAAATACTTGAGTGAGGAGGGCATACACGTACCTCGAAGTGGGGCTCGCAAAATGGTTGCTTCTGCTGCTATCGCGCTTATACACGAGTGCAGTCCGGTTGCGACGACAGTGCGGTCGTCGATGTCGGCGGGTGGTGGCGGTCATGATGGCAGTGGGGGTGGCGTTCGAATTAGGGTTAGGGTTTAGCGGAAGATGTCGATATATATATAGGATGTAAGTCCCATTTTTGCGAGCAGACGAGGGGTCGCGGGTAGATGGGTTAGGTTGGTATATAGTTTATTTGTTTTTTTTCTTTTCTTTTCTTAACAAATAAATGAAAAAACTGAAAAATTGATTAACACATAAGATTAATTTTAGAAAATTTGTAGTTCTTTATCAACTATTTTTTTACACCCAAATTATATTAGTCCAAAATATATATACTAGATATAAATGGATATTATATCAAAAAATTTATTTTTTACTTAATACCATATTTGAATTAATAAAACAAATAAATAAAAATATTTAATTACTAAACTAACCCTATATAAAAATTAGGGTGCTCATAATCTACCCACCCTAAAAGAATTACGTCCTCGCAATTAAGAATAAAGATACTCTAAGAATTTCTTGAGGCACAGTAACTAAAAGCAGTTCGAAGGTCATACATGTATCCCCAAATAAGTGAGGATAACACTATCGTATAATATCCTCCCGCTCCCAAGTGGATTCGCCTGGAGAGTGTCCAAGCTACTCGAACAAGTCTAATCGTCTGGCCCCGTAACGTCTTCTCACTAGTGTCCAATATCCCAACAAGCTTCTCCTTATATCTCCGACTTGGTCCTACCGCAATCTCAGAATGATCGACTACGTGACTTGGATCAGCCACATAACTACTCATCTATGAAACATAGAATACATCATGCACTCCTTCTAGAGATGAGGGTAATGCAAGATGATACGCCATATCACCAATATGCTCCAAGATATCAAATGGTCCAATATATCTTGGACTCAACTTTCCTCTGCTCCCGAATCGTATGATGCCCCGAGTAGGTGAGATCCTCAGAAACACATTCTCGCCTTCCTTGAACTCCAAAGGTCGGCGGTGCGTGTCAGCCCAATGCTTCTATCTGTCCTGAGCTGCATGAAGATGGCTCTGAATTTGCTTCACCTTCTCCACTGTCTGTATCACCAACTCTGGACAGAGTATTTGACGCTCACCCACCTCACTCCAATATATAGGAGACCTGTACTTCCTGCCGTACATTGCCTCAAAAGGTACCATCTGGATGCTCGCCTGGTACCTATTATTGTAGGAGAACTCTTCCAGATGCAAGTGGTCTTCCCAAGACCCTCTGAAGTATAACATGTGCAAGATCAAAATATATCCTCTAGAATCTGGATCGTGCGCTCTAACTGGCTATCTGTCTATAGATGATAAGTAGTGTTGAACTTGAGCCTAGTGCCTGGACTCTCCTGCATACTCCGCCAAAAGTGGGATGTGAATTTAGAGTCTCGATCAAACACAATACTAACTGGCACTCCATGCAACCTCATAATATGTCATATATACATGTAGGCTAGAATCTCGGTGGACTGTCCAACTCTGAACGACAAGAAGTGCGTCGACTTTGTAAGATGGTCTACAATGACCCACACTGCGTCTTTCCTACTAGGGCTCCTTGAAAATCCTATAACGAAATCTATGGTGATATATTCCCACTTCCACTCGGGGATGGGAAGTGGCTGTAACATACATGCGATCCTCTGATGCTCGGTCTTAACCTGCTGAAAGACCAAACATTTTGCTATAAACCACAAAATCTCTCTTTTTATCCCATGCCACCAATTGTACTACCTCAAGTCTCGGTACATCTTCGTACCTCTTGGATGAATAGAGTAAATAGAGATATGCACCTCTATTATCAGCTCTTGTCTCAACTCTCCATTTGGAACGTATAGGCGATCACCGCACCTTAATGTCCCGTCCTCATGGATCCGAAGTCATGTCTACATATCGGCTTCAGTCCTCTCTCTAAGTCGTCGAAATCAAGCATCTGTCGGCAAAGCCGCCTTGATCCTCTATACTAGTGAAGACTGAACCTCAAGGTTAGCTAACTGTCCACTCTGTTCGGGTAGAATAACCTCTATCCCAAGCTCTTGAAGGTCCTCTAAAAGTTAGAGTTGCGTTGTCAAGAAATAAGCCATAGGCTTCCTGCTAAGTGCAGCTGCTATAACGTTCGCCTTGCCCGGATGGTACTGCAAGTCTATATCATAATCAACCATCAACTCTAACCATCACCTCTGTCTAAAGTTGATCTCCTTCTGAGTGTAGACTTACTTTAGACTCTTGTGATCAGTAAAAATCTCCACTCGCTCTTCGTAAAGATAGTGCCTCCATATCTTCAGTGCAAATATCACTCAAGCTAGTTCAAGATCATGCGTTTGGTAGTTCTTTTCATGGACCTTCAGCTGCCTCGATGCATAAGCAATAACTTTGCCTTGTATCAAAACACATCCTAATCCACCGCTTGGCACATCACTATATACTAAAAATCCCTCCGATCCTGAAGGAAGAGTCAAGATCGGCGCAGTCGTCAACCATTTCTTCAACTCTTCGAAGGCCTTCTGATACTCCTCTACCTATACAAACTCCTGATCCTTACGCGTTGTCATGCCCCAGTCCCAAAATACCAAGGGACTAGCCATGTGGCAATGGCCAGCAACACAACTCCAATGGAAAAACCTAATTTAATGGACTCGTTAGAGTGCACTTAAGCTGTAATACATATAAAATGGTCTACAAATACTTATCACAGTTTATATATCTAATCTCATCCACAATAAGTAACAAAATCATAAAGAGACTAGTCCAGTCACAATAATATAAAATGATTTGTCCAACTAAAGTAATATAAATAATATCATGGAGAACAATCCGTCATCAAAATAGAAAGGAAAATAAATCCAAGTATAATATCCAAAAGTTACTACAAGATCAAATATTTAAGAACACTAAGCATAAAAATGAATGGTGAGAATACTGTGTGCTCAAGAGAAGTCCTCCAGAACAACCTCGTCCTCTGCAACCTGTACGTCTTCAATAGTAGAACTTGTCCCATAAACATCGGGATATCTCTCATCGTCTACACCTTAGGACATAATCCGGATCCAGGTCCTCTGGGGACAAAGTAAGGTACGATAAATACTCAAGCCAAAATAAAATACAGTAAGTAAGAACTGATCCTCAGGACAAGCTATGTAACCAGCTAAGTGAAATAAAAATGAGAGCATCACTAGTACTCAGGCTGAGACCACTACAGGCTCTGTGTCGGGGAGCCCATAGCAGCCAGTAGTATCTCGTAGGGCCAGTAAATGTGCCAAGCTCTGTTATAGAGACTAAGCACCTCCAGTAACATAGTATATATATATCATAATCAGCATGTAGCATGTGTGTCTCTCCCCATCCAATGTAACCTCATGTCTCATGTCCACAATGTCTTATGTCCATAACACGCAAGATCATGACCTCTAGCTAGTACAACGAGTCATAATAATATCCATATATATGCAAGTCTCGTATCACGAATCCTGTAAGCCTATACAGAATCACCATAAATAACTCAAGAAAGATTCTGCCACATGAAATAGTGTCAAGTGTCCTACGGTATGGCATTCTTGGTAAAGCAATCACGTAAAAAATATAGGATTATGAAATCAACTCTCTAAGTGAAGTTACATGACTCCACGTACGACATCGACATCCAAATCTTGTACGGACGCTAAGCAATATCTCACGATCCTAGGTTCTCACGGTCCTAGGTTCTTACGGTCCTAGGTTGAACATGAACAACACAAGAATATATATATATATATATATATATATATATATATATATATATATATATATATATATATATATATATATATATATAAGAAACACAAGCATAACAATATAACAGGATCTACTACAAGTTTGGCAAGGTACACTTGCCTGGGTTCTGAACTCCGTCAACTGCTCCTGAAAAAGTAGAATCTATATGTACACCTCTGGATGCTGAAACAAATATCACCAATATTCTCAGAATACTTGAAATAGCTAGGATTTACTACCCATAAGTCCAGTTTGGACACAAGATCCGAATTGACAGTTTTGGGTCAACGCGGGTCCACATGTGGCCTACTTTGCACCAAAAATATGTCGGAGACAAGTTCTCTAAATTCGTTAAACTTAGTATCTATGGGTCCAGAATGATAATACGAACCCAAAGGAACATCCAAAACTGGATTCCGATGGACCGATCACAAAATCGCCCGTCATGTGGAACCATGGAGCCCATGAAACGGTATTTTGTTAACGTTCTCAGATTCGAACCAAACTTGGGTCACAGGTCCAGCGTAACGCTGTAAATCCAATGGTACATATTTTATTGTGAATCAATGAGTACACACAAAGTACATATTTTATTGTGAACCAAACTTGGGTCACATATCCTCGTTTGGCAGGATGCATCCCGTATCAGAGATTTTTACTTCTTTAAAAATAAGGTTTTGGTCATTTTAGAATCAGAATAATTTAACCATTAAAGCAAACAAATAAAAACTAAAAGAACAGTAAAAATCTTGGTTATATTGTGAAGAAGTCATTTCAATTATATTTTAAAAATAATTAATGAGTTGGTAGAAAATTGAACATAAACAATGGTACTTGGACTGAATTTTTGGACTGTTGTTGAACAATTTTTTTGGCCAACTTTTGGTCGACTTTTCAATCAAACCCGGGGGCCTAAATTCATTCCACTTAAAGAAAATCCTATGGGGTTAGGTTGTGAACATACTAGCAAAGATGGGACGTGAAACGGACGAGCGACAAAAGAGAAAACTCCGTGCGAAGGAGGGGACCGCACGGCTGCTGTTGTTGTGCCCGTGCGCGCGGGGGCAGACCTGCGGTGGCGCTCCGGCGCTGCTTCGGCACGGCGGCGCAGTGGGCGACGATATGGGAGGCGCTGTGGGTGGTCGGGGTCCGGCGTAGGTGATGGTGGAGGTGGTGTAGGATTAGGGTTAGGGTTTTAGTTATATGTATATATAGAGAGAGAGGTCAGGGGAAGGGTTATGGGTAGCGGATAGCGAGTATGGGTTGGGTTTTGGCTTTAGGTTTAATAGTTAATGGTTTTTTTTTATTCATAATTATATATATAAAGTTCCCAAAAATAGTTAGGCTCTTGGAAAAAATCTAAAAAAATTATATTTCCACCAACAAATAATTTACAACCAAATTTATATCAATTAAAAAGATATTTACTAAATATTAATGAATATTAAATTAGTTAAATAAATCTATAAATTTTATTTTCTACTTAATATTATATTGGAAGCATGCAGGGTTCGAATAACGTAACTCGAGTGTCATATGCGTAATAGGATCAGTTAGGCTCTTAGTATATATTTAGTTGGAAGCAATGGGTTGGGGTGGCGTGTTAAAATCGTATGCCACAACAAAAGGGTTAATTAATTATCGTTTCCTTGTAATTGTGTCTCAAAAGTTTTACGACCAAAATAAGGCATGTGATTGCGAATTTGTGAGGTACAGTTACGGCAAGAGCCTAATTTGACTCGTCTAAGTCGAGCATGCTAGGTTGGTTGGAAGGAAAAGGCTAGTGTTGCACTCAAGATCTTAAAACCATGGTGGTTGGTTTCCAAAGTTTAATTAAATTATTGAATAAATATTTAAAAATAAAAAATTATTATTAATTATCAAACTAGACCTATAAAAAAACCAGGGTGCATACAATCTACCCACCTTAAAAGAATTGTATCCTCGCAATTAAGAAAAACAAAATATAACAAGTCAGAAAAGGTTTGCTCCAGAAGAGATGATGCAGTTTTTTGACATATTTGTTGAAGCACGACACAAAGGATAAGGGGCCATGAACAAGAAAAAATCAAGAGAAAGGGTAAGAATTTTGTTCAAGCAGAACACGTAGGGAAGCAATAAAAACTTTTTCTTAGGCAATGAGAGATGAGTAACTCAAGAGTAAAGGAGTCTGATTAGAACGAGGATCAACTACAACTTCTGAGAACTTGGATACCTCTTACATATTACTACTCTAGACTAACAAGTTCATGCTAATATAGTACTAGGCATAGGCTAGGGAATGGAACTAACAGGCACATGCTAAAATATTACTAGGAATATTCGTTACTGTAGCTAGATATGATAAGACTAAATCTTACCCATATTCGCTACTTCTCCGGTCCGTGCCTCCTCTACTGTCATCGCAAAAGCATGTCCATGTCCCTGTGGTGGTGCCCTCTGCTGTTGCTGGGCCTGCTGGAAGAGTGCTGCCTGTGATGCCAAGGGTGGCCTAGGCTGATGTCCTCCCGGTGCTAGTGGTCTGAATCCTCCATCTTTTATCTGTGCTGCTCCTGGTGCTGGATAAGCTGGTCGATGTGGCTGTTGGACTGGCTTTGGTGCTGGTAAAGCTAGTCGATGAACCATCGGTGCTCCTCCTCGATGCTCAGTGCAATCTTTGGCTGAATGTTGGTCTGAACCGTAAAGCAAACATAATCCCAATCTGCGTCGACATTCCTTGGTGAGATGGCCTACCTTGCCACAATAATAACAAGTAGGGAGTCCTGTTGCTGGTGCTGGTAAGGCTGGTCGATGAATCATCAGTGCTCCTCTTCGCTATTACATACAGTCCCGTGCCGAGTGTCGTCCTGATCCACAAATCAAGCATAGTCCCAACTTTCGTCTGCACTCGATCGCGTGATGGCCTTGCTTGCCACTATATTGATATATAGACAGTGTCGGTGGGGTTTCTCTGGGTGGCTGGTGCATATGAGATCTCTTTGCAGCTCCTCCATACTGTGCTCAGTCTAGTGCTAGTGCATGCGGCCGCTTCTGGATGGACTCTCTTCCGTTGACGCGTTCCATGCGTCGAGCTGCTACAAGGACATCTGTATAAGAAGTATGTGCAACTGCGCCAATCAATCTTTGTAACTCAAAGCTCAGTCCGTCAAAGAATTTCTCTACTTTCTCTTCTTCTGTCGGGATCAATGTAGGGTCGAACAGTTGAATCAAGCATGATGCAAGTCAAAGAATTTATTCGAGTCCGATATAGAGGTCAAGAACGTGTCAACATGTGGATGAGATCCTATAAATTTATTCTTATCCTAATCGCAGGCTTGCTTGGTCCCTTAGTTAAAATCAAAGCAATATATTCATAGACCTGCATGGGCCACCACAAAAATCATGTGATGTCCCAGTCCCAAAATACCAAGGGACAAGCCATGTAGCAATGGCCAGCAGCACAACTCCAATGGGAAACCCAATTTAATGGACCCGTTAGAGTGCACTTAAGCTGTAATACATATAAAATGGTTTATAAATACCTGCCACAGTTTATATATCTAATCTTATCCATAATAAGTAACAAAATCATAAAGAGACAAGTCTATTCACAATAATATAAAATGATCTATCCAACTAAAGTAATATAAATAATGTCACGGGGAACAATCCGTCATCAAAATGGAAAGGAAAATAACTCCAAGTACAATATCCAGACGTTACTTGTAAACCGCCTCACCCAAAATTAGGCCTACTTGGCTTAGATAGAGAAACTAGGGCTAGTTTAAATCCAATTAGAAATAGAACACGATATTTTATTTAATTATACAATATTTATATCACTTAGTACACCTTACCGTTGCTTCGATAATTGGAGCACTACACTAGCCATTGCCTTCCTACAAATTTCATACCCTTATCCTAGACATGCCTTCCTTCTATCCTGACCTTTGTGCAACTTATAATTATGCTCTTTTGTGCTATATTTTAGTCGCACAATATTCGTCGCGGACGTTTATATTTAATCCTAAATAAATACGACTTTGTATCCTTGTGTGTTCCAATCGAAATTGGAGACACAATCTTGACCCATTTTGTGCAACCCAAATTATGATAATATTCTATTTTGAGTCCTCTATGTCTATGATACTTGTATCCCACCTAATTTTAGTCCCATGTACTTCTAATTAATTCAAGAACACCTTGTGCATTAATTTTAATTAATTTAATCCAATTTCCATCTTTGTGCAATTTTTTAATTGTTGGGTGCTTTTATGCAAAAATATAATAAGGTGTCCACACTATTGGATATGACACATGAAGAAACCTATTTTTTTGTTCATATAAATTTTTTCCATGATTTTCGGAATGTACAACGCACGACATCGTCCCCTCATATAATCCTAGCCTTGCATTTTAGACAATACAAATCATAGCCCTCCAAATATCCCCATGACAAACCAAGGCCCAATCCCAAGATGTTGACCAAGCCCAATCCCCTAGGTCAACACCCCACCCTAATTCTACATACATATAAAACAACTTTTCCTTTCTTTTCTTTATTTTTCTAAACCCACACCTAGTCGAATCCTCCCCATCTACCGTTCTTCTCATTCCTCCATCCAACCCCTCGCCGGAGCCCAACCTCCGCCGCTCACGTGGCCAACCCCGACCGCCTGAGCTACCGTGGCAACCCCGCCAGGCCTGGCCATCACCACTGGATCCTCCTCGACTGAACTCCGTCCTCCTCGTCGACTTTTTCACCTCCATGTTCTTCTTCCCGCTCGCCTGCACCGGTCTTCCCTGTCGCGACCATCCCCCTCATCCCCTCGCCTGAGAACACCTCGACCACCACCACTGTCCTCCTCCTCTCCCTCGTCCCCTCGCCTGAGAACACCTCAACCACCACCACTGTCCTCCTCCTCTCCCTCGTCATCTTCTCTACCGCCTGAACACCATGACTCCTCTCCCCACCGTCGTCTCCGGCCAGTCCTCTACCGAACACCCGAGCCTCCTCTTCCTTCCTTCCTGTACCTCGACCACCAGTGCCTCTCCATGACTTGCCGCCACCACCATCTCCTCCCTGAACTAATCACCCTCTTCCCCATAATGACCCGTCGGACCCCTGAGCTCCTCCTCCTCGACCACAGCCTCCCCACGACTTCACAACCACCCGCTGTCCTCTTCTTGACCTCCTGCACCACACCACCAGCCCCGCCACCATCGCCTCCCTGAGTCGTTCACTACCACTCCACATCCCTGACCTCCTCCTCTTCCCTGTCAGCCTCCTCTTCTACCTCCCTGTCCTCTTCCTTCCCCTCGTCGACTTCCTCGCCGGACTCCGGCAGTAGGATCATCTCACCATCATCATCTCATCATCTCATCATCATCTCCTCATCTCACCACCATCATCACCCTAATCACCATCATTAACCTAATCATCACCAATCATCATCACCATCACCCTCGTTATCAATACCGATATCATCATCGTCATCATGGACTCGTCGCTCTCGTCGAAGAAAACTTACAGTAATCACCCCGATTCCCGTGCCTGTGCGTGCACCCCGAGGTTCAAACCCGTCCCTCCTCTCCTTTTTATGTGTGCTTGTGTGTATGCTATTAGGATATTAGTATTGCTTTACGACAGTTAGTTGACATCAGACCCTGAGTCGGTGAACCCAACTCGTATACGTATACGTACACATATGGGTATATTATTCAATTTGGTATATATATATATATATATATATATATATATATATATATATATATATATATATATATATATATATTGTGTAGAAATTTAATGCAATACCAGTTATGACTATATATGTATTTATATTATACGACCCTAGGACACTGTGGATTATCCCGTATTTACCTTGACCATATTGACCCTGAGAACTTGTGAGTCGACTGCCTTGTGTACATTAACGTACTGGCTTAGACACATGTTAGTTTACTGTCTAATTATGTACATCATTTAAAGACGGGACACCCGCGTAATTAGACGCGCATTTGACCCTGTTAGTTGACCAGTATCACCCCTAGCATACCCTTTGTGTCCAGTGTAAATATGGTTGTGTCTGTGCTAGTGTAATGGCTGATATTGTATTGTATTATATTATATGTATATAGGACTATCGAATTGTTCTGTGCGACTTCAGGAGCAGGTTATTGGTACCACGCAGCTTTCTTGCCAGGCAAGTATACCTTGCCATTGTACTATAATTTATATTCCATATGATTGCATGCATCTTATTTCTGCTTATTAGTTCATATATTTTAATTGTTATATAAACTACGCGTCCAAGGAAACTTGGGTGCAACGACGGTGACGTCGTATTCTGTTTTTATTATGTATATGCATGTGACCTAGTTTATGAGACCACCCCATTATCATGAGGCATTCTTAGGTTTCATTGGCCATGACACAGCTGTTACACTAGTGTGGGTCTCATGTAGGACACGGACTTGCGTGACAAGTCTGGCCTCCTGTACGTATGGGACGTGCGTTAGGGATAACTTTCGATAGAAACTTTGTATGCTAGAAGACTTGAAGTTATTAGAGGTCTTATCGTGTCATAGATGTGACATGCTTAGAGCATGGGGTGGAGAGAACAACAAGTAAGGCATTTGGGCTCCTTTGCACTTTCTTTTTTATGTAACCCGCACGCTCCGCCGGAGACGCGTGGTCGTGATGACCCCTATATTACCTGGCGGCCTCTGCCGTTCAAAAGACGACATGCTTTTTAGGCCCCTGAATCTCCAAGAGAATCATGCCAATCCTATTTTGGCCAGATAGCCCACGTGTTGGAAAGTTATTCTCAAACTGTATTCACATAGATGGTTAGGCGACCCATTGAATGTTTATTTCAGTACTTTATTGGCATGCTTCTATATATCTTGTTATGTCCCTCTGAGGACCTGGTCCCTTTCCAGGTGTAAATGTTCATGAGTATTCGCAGGAGCGCAGATCCGGACTTGCTACATATAATTTTGAGGGGGTCTTCTCTTCGAGTCTCATTGATTGTTAGTTGATGTACTTATATTGTGTTACTTTTATATTCTAGTTTGGTAATGGATTTGTTTCCACCCGACTATCATCTTTTGATACTTAGCATTGAGATTTAGTTACATAGTTATTGGTTATTTATTTATATTAATTTATGTGGATGAGATTTAGTTATGCCATGTGGCTTGTGATGGTTTATACCACTTGTGAATTGTTATTCATATTACAGCATACGCATGTGTTATGGTTTCCATATATTGGAGTTGCCATATACATGCGGCTGGCATGCTTACTTGTCCTAGTCCTACATATTTTGGGATTGGGGCATGATATTACTACAAGATCAAATATCTAAGAACACTAAGCATAAAAATGAATGGTGAGAATAATGTGTGCTCAAGAGAAGTCCTCCGGAACAACCTCTTCCTCTGCAACCTGTACGTCTCCAATAGTAGTACCTATCCCGTAAACCTTGGGATAGCTCTCATCGTCTACATCTGGGGACATAATCCGGATTTGGGTCCTCAGGGGATATAGCAAGGTACAATAAACACTCAAGCCAAAATAAAATGCAGTAAGTAAGAATAGAACCTCAGGGCAAGCTATGTAACCAGCTTAGTGAAATGCAAATAAGAGCATCACTAGTACTCAGGCTGAGACCACTATAGGCTCTGTGTCTGGGAGCCCATAGCAGCAAGTAGTATCTCGTAGGGCCAGTAAATGTGCCAAACTCTGGTATATAGACTAAGCACCTCCAGTAACATAATATATATATATATATATATATATATATATATATATATATATATATATATATATATATATATATATATATAACGTAATCAGCCTATAGTATGTGTCTCTCTCACCACCCAATGTAACCTCACATCTTATGTCCATAACGTCTCATGTCCATAACATGCAAGATCATGACCTCTAGCTAGTACAACGAGTCATAATAATATCCATATAATATGCAACTCTCATATCACGAATCATGTAAGCCTATACAGAATCACCATGAATAACTCAAGAAAGATTTTGTCACATGAAATAGTGTCAAGTGTCCTACGGTGTGGCATACTTGGTAAAACAAGCACGTAAAAAATATAGGATCATGGAATCAACTCTCTAAGTGACATTACACGACTCCGCGTACTGCGTCGACACCCGAATCTTGTTCGGACTCTAAGCAACGTCTCATGGTCCTAGGTTGAATAGGAATAATACAAGAATATATATATAATATATATATATATATATATATATATATATATATATATATATATATAAAGAAACACAAGCATAACAATATTACAGGATCTGCTGCAAGTTTGGCAAGATACACTTGCCTGGATTCTGAACTCCGTCAACTGCTCTTAGAAAAGTAAAATCTGCACGTACAACTCTGGATGCTGAAATAAACATCACCAATATTATCAGAATACTTGAAATAGCTAGGATTGACTATCCATAAGTCTAATTTGGACACAGGGACATAATTGACAGTTTTGGATCAACGCAGGGTCCACATGTGGCCCACTTCGCACCAAAAAATATGCCAGAGACAAAGTTCTCCAAATTTATCAAACTTAGTGTCTAAAAGTCCAAAATGATGATATGACCCAACGAAATATCCAGAACTGAATTCCGATGAGCCGATCACGAAATTGTCCGTCATATGGAACCGTGGGGCCTACGAAATGGTATTTCGTCAACTTTCTCAGATTCGAACCAAACTTGGGTCACAGGTCTAGCGTAACGCTGCAAATCCAATTACATAAGTTTTGTTGTAAATCAACGAGTACATACGGAGTTATGGTGAGGTGTCAGAATAGGCTGATACGGTATTTTCGGCGGATACACGTTGATTCTGGCGTGCACACACGTCCAAATCAAGTTTCACAAAATCTCACACGTCCGCGTTTATATTATGTACCATTTAGTGAAATCTGCAAGCGATAATGTGGCCTCGTTTGGTGGGACGCATCCCGTATCTAATATTTTTGGTTCTTTAAAAATAAGTTTTTGGTCGTTTTGGAATCAGAATAATTTAACCATTAAAGCAAACTAATAAAAACTAAAAGACAGTAAAAATCTTGGTTATATTATGAATAATTTTTTTAATTATATTTTGAAAATAATTAATGAATTTATAGAAAATTGGACATGAACAAGGGTACTTGGACATAATTTCTGAACTGTTGTTGAACAGTTTTTCGGCCAACTTTTGGTCAATTTTTTAATCAAACCAGGGGACCTAAATTCGTTACACTTGAAGAAAACCCTAGGGGGTTAGGTTGTGAATATACCAGCGAAGATGAGACACAAAATGGATGAGCGAGGAGAAAGAAAACTCTGTACGAAGGGGGGGCGCACGGCTGCTGCTGCTGTACGCGTACGCTCGGGGGCAGATTTGCGGCCGCGCTCCGGCTCTGCTTCGGCACGGCAGTGCTGCGGGCGGCGATGCGGGTGGTCGCCATGGGTGGTCGGGGTCCGACGTGGGTGATGGTGGAGGTGGTGTAGGATTAGGGTTAGGGTTTTAGTTATATGTATATATATAGAGAGAGGAGTTTGGGGAAGGGTTCTGGGTAGCGGGTATGGGTTGGATTTTGGGTTTGGGTTTAATGGTTAATGGGTTTTATTTTATTTTATTTCTTTTTCTTTTCTTTTATTTATTCATAATTATATATAGAAAGTTCCCAAAAATAGTTAGGCTCTTGGAAAAATTATAGAAAATTTATATTTTCTCCAACAAATAATTTACAACCAAATTTATATCAATTAAAAAGAAATTTACTAAATATTAATGAATATTAAATTAGTTAAATAATTTCATAAATTTTATTTTCTATTTAATATTATATTAGAAGCATGTAGAAGTTCGAATAACGTAACTCGAGTGTCATATGCGTAATAGGACCAGTTAGGCTCTTAGTATGGATTTAGTTGAAAGCAATGGGTTGGGATAACATGTTAAAATCGTACACCACGACAAAAGGGTTAATTAATCATCATTTTTTCGTAATTGTGTCACGAAAGTTGTGCGACCAAAATAAGGTATGGGATTGCGAATTTGTGAGGGACATTCATGGCAGGAGCCTAATTTGACTCGTCTAAGTCGAGTATGCTAGGTTGGTTGGAAGGAAAATGCTAGTATTGCACTCAAGATCTTAAAACCCTGGTGGTTAGTTTCCAAAGTTTAATTAAATTATCGAATAAATATTTAAAAATAAAAAATAATTATTAATTACCGAACTAACCCTATAAAAAACTAGGGTGCTCACACGCGTGAATCGCGTCATAGGTTCTGCAATCCTTGAGAAGTTTTGCACGAACCTCCGATAATAGCCGACAAGTCCGAGAAAACTTCTAACCTCTGCAACTGATGCAGGTGCATGCCATGTCTCAATTGCAGCAAACTTCTTCGGATTAATCGAAAGTCCCTCTCCTAAAATTAGGTGTCCAAGAAAAGATACTTTGTCCAAGCAGAACTCATATTTGCTGAGCTTGGAGTATAGCCTCTCATTCCTCAACATCTCCAATACGATTCTAAGATGCTCCTCGTGTTCCTCGTGGCTCTTGGAGTATACCAAGATGTCATCAATAAATACAACCACGAACTTTTCCAAGTACTAATGGAAGACCTTGTTCATTAGGCTCATGAATCAGCCGGCGCATTGGTTAAACCAAATAACATGATTAAGAACTCATAATGGCCATACTTGGTCCTGAAGGCCGTCTTTGGTATATCCTCTTTCCGTACTTTGATCTGATGATAGCCAGATCTGAGATCGATCTTTGAGAATACACAAATACCACTCAACTGATCGAACAGATCATTAATACGCGATAAGGGATACATGTTCTTGATTATTACAGCATTCAGTGCTCTGTAGTCAATGCACAGGCGTACTGTCCCATCCTTTTTTGGTACAAATATGATAGGCGCACTCCAAGGAAAAATGCTAGCTCGAATAAAGCCCTTCTTTAAAATGTCATCAATATGCTTCATCAGTTCAGCTAACTCCTTTGGTGCTAGCCGGTACACATATAAAGTAATGGGCTATGCTCCTAGAGTCAATTCTATAGTGAATTCTATTTCCCGATAAAGTGGCAAGCCTGGAAGATCGTCGGAAAATACATCCACAAATTCTGACACAACATTCGGGTAATCTGGCTCCCCTTCTGTAGTGAGTACCTTAAAAGTAGGCTAGACACCCTGCTCTCTGGCTTTCCGAAGAAACTCAAACTCTGGATGTCCTGGCGGCTAAAAATAACATGTCTACGCTGGCAGTCTAAAGTCGCATGGTACTGACTCAACCAGTCCATACCAAGCACAACGTCGTAATCCGGCATGTAGAAAATCAAGAATTAAGCTTGCATCTCATGACCATAAACTACTACCTAACAGGATCTACAAGTATCGCTGGCTGGAATGATATCGCCTTCCGTAAGAATTTTCATAGTTTTTGGAAGAGGTGAGATAGCTACTCTATGTGTGGTTACAAAACTAGTAGATATGAATGAATGAGATGTTCCCGAATCAAATAATGCTACAGCAGGAACTGAAGCTACTAATATAGTACATGCGATGACCTCTCCGGCAGTCTCTGCCTCCTCAATAGTCATGGCTTAAGCCTGTCCTCGTCCCTGAACCGGTGTCCTCTGCTGTTGCTGTGCCTGATGGAAGAGTACTGCCTGTGATGCCAAGGGTGGCCTCGACTGATATCCTTCCAGTGTTGGTGGTCTGCCTCCTCCAACTCTAGCCTATGGTGCTTATGGTGCTGGATAAGTTGGTCGATGTGGCTGCTGGACTGGCATCGATGCTGGTAAAGTAGGTCTGTGTACCATCGAAGCTCCTTTCCGACGCTCATGGCAATCCCTGGCTGAATGCTGGCTTGATCCGCAAGCTAAACATAATCCCAATTTGCGTCTGTACTCCTTTTCAATATGGACAACCTTGCCACAGTAGTGACAAGTAGGAAGGGCTATTGATCGTGGTACTGCTCTCTGTGGTAGATTCATCTGGGGTCGCTTTGCAGGCTCCCCGTGTGGTGTTCGAACTGGTACTAATGTATGCAGCTGCTTCTGGCTGGACTCCCTCCTGTTGATGTGCTCCATGCGTCGAGATGCGGCAAGGACATCCGTATAAGAAGTAGGGACAACTGATCCAATCTGTCTCTGTAACTCGAAGCTCAGTCCATCGAAGAATTTCTCCGCCTTCTTCTCTTCTGTCAGGATCAGAGCAGGGGCGGAGCGGCTCAACCCCATAAACTCTGCATTATACTCTTCCAATGTCCTATTGCCCTGAGTGAGGCTATTGAACTTCTTTTGAAGTTTCGCTCGATAGATGGAATTTACATCTCCTAAAAGGGTCTAGAAAACTTCTTCCAAGTAACTCAGTCTGGTCCAAGTCATTTCTCCTCAGTGAGCCACCAGTGATGTGCATTGTCTGTCAGCTGCATCCTAACATCAGTCATCCAACGCTCTTTCGGAAGCTCTACTGCTTCCAATTGATGCTAGATATTAGTGAGCCACTCATGAACCTCCGTGGGCTCCTCCTTGTCCGAAAATGTACTTGGCTTCAGCTGACAAAAAGTTAAGATGGATCTCGTCGATGGTTGTCTAGCTGGTGGAGTCGCCTGCTCCAGTGCCATCACTATACTATTCCTCAAGTTCTCTTTCTAGCATTGCTAAACCTCTTGCTAAACTTGCTATTGAGCTTGCATCTATGCATAGAACACCTGATATAGCTGATGTTCGTCCATAGGCTGCCCTAGCTGTAAAGCTGGCATCAGTGGTATCGGTGGAGTAAACTGCGATAGTGGTAGAATATCGTCTCGCCGGAACCTCGAGGCGTGCTGATCTGCTTGATTGCTTTATTGAGTGGAGGAATCTCCACCCGGTGGTGTCACCCCATCGTCGTAGGTAACCACAACACCTTGTGGTGTACCCATAGGAGTCTCGTCGCTGGTTCGTGGATCCATTATTCTGCACACAAGTAAACTATAAGGAGCGCACCGATGAATCAAGGCACGATGCAAGTCAAGAAATTAAATTCGAATTCGATATAGAGGTCAAGAATGTGTCAATATATGGATGAGATCCTAGAAGTTTATCCTATCCTATTCGCAGTTCGACCTGTGTGGGCCACAACAAAAACTATGTTATACTCCAGTCCCAAAATACCAATGGACTAGACACGTGGCAATGGCCAGCAACACAACTCCAATGGACAAACCCAATTTAATAGACCCGTTAGAGTACACTTAAGCTGTAATATACATAAGTAACACCTGTCGCAGTCTACATATCTAATCTCATCCACAATAAGAATCAAGATCCCAAAGAGGTAATCTAGTCACAATAAATATAAAATGATCTGTCCAACCAAGCAATAGAAATAATGTCGCGGGGAATAACCCATTATCAAAATGGAAAAGAAAATAAATCCAAGTACAAATATCTAGATGTCACTACAAGTCCAAATATCTAAGTACACTTGGCATAATAAATGAAAATAATACTGTGTGCTCAAGAGAAGTCCTCCTGAACAACCTCGTCCTCTGAAGCTTGTACATCTCCAATAGCAGCACTTGTCCCATAAACCTTGGGATAACTCTCCTCGTCTATACCTGAAGACATAATCCAGATCCAGGTTCTCAGGGGACATAGCAAGGTACAATAAACACTCAAGCTAAATAAAATATAGTACAGTAAAAATAGATCATCAATGGCAAGCTACGTATCTAGCTAAGTAAAATAAAAATAAGAGCATCACTCGTACTCAGGATGAGACCACTACAGGCTCTGTGTCGGGGAACCCATAGCAGCAAGTAGTATCTCGTAGGGCCAGTAAATGTGCCAAGCTCTGGTACAGAGACTAAAGCACCTCCAGTAACATAGTATATATATATATATATATATATATATATATATATATATATATATATATATATATATATATATATATAATCAGCCAGTAGTATGGTGTGTCTCTCCCTCCCAATGTAACCTCACATGTCACAGATTAACACACAGGGCCAAGACCTCTATCTATCACCATGAGTCATAAGAAGAAGCATATATAAGTATGAATGTTACTCCATGAAGCCTATAGTCCTACAAAGAGTCCTAGTACCAAGAAATACATCAAGATGAACTATGTCTCATGTAATCAGTATCATGTGTCCTATGGTCTGTCGTGCTGGTAGAACAAGCACAAAAAATGGGATCGTGGTATCAACTCTCTGAGTGATGTTACTCGACTCTGCGTACGGCATCGACATCTGAATCTTGTTCGGACGCTAAGCAAAGTCTCATGGTCCTAGGGTGAAGAGTTATATCACAAGAATGTACATATGAAAGTAAACTCAAGCAAATAATACAAGAGGATCTACCGCAAGTTTGGCAATATACACTTGCCTGGGTCCTGAACTCCGTCAACTGCTCCTGAAAAACTAGAATCTATACATACACCTCCGAATGCTGAAAAAAACATCATCAATATTTTCAGAATACATGAAATAGCTAGGATTGACTGCCCATGAGTCCAATTTAGCCACATGTGGCCCACTTCACACCAAAAATGTGTCGAATACAAGATTCTCCAAATTTCTCAAACTTAGTGTCTACGAGTCCAGAATGATGATATGAACCCAACATAATGGCCAGAACAGAATTTCGATATGCTGATCACGAAATCGCTCGTCAAGTGAAACCGAGGGGCCCATGAAACGGTGTTTCTTCGACATTCTCAGAATCGAACCAAACTTGAGTCACAGGACCAGCATAACGCTACAAATCCAATGGAGCAAGTTTCGTTGTAAAACGATAAGCACCCACGAAGTTATGGTAAAGTGTCAAAAAAAGTCTGATACGGTATTTTTTTAACGGATATGCGTTAATTTTGACGTGCACACCGGTCCGAATCAAGTTTTGCAAAAACCCACACATCCACGTTTATGTTATGCACCATTCAGTGTAATCTGGACACGATGATGTAGCCTCATTTAGCAGGACGTACCCCGTATCGAGAAATTTGGGTTTCCTAAAAACAAGTTTTTTGACAGATTTTAACGTTAAATTAATCACATAATAAATCAAAATAATATAAATTATTTTAAGGGATTAAAAATCAGATATATTGTCCTCAAACAGGAAAAAGAATTACTCAATTCGGCATCACGGTTTGGGAGTTATTGCTATCAAAACATGGGTGTTTGGACAGTTTCGAAATTGTTCAAAACACAAAATTTTGGATCAACTTTCGGTTCAAATTTCTCCTAATATAGATCATTTAAAATTAAACTCCTTGAAGGAGTTTGATGGCCTTCATGTTCTGAATGCATACGGACAAAAAGTTTATAAAATACTTGAGCAAGAAAGGCGTACACGTACCTCAAAGTAGGGCTCGCAAAACGGCTGCTGTTGTCACGCTTGCACACGGGTGCGATCGGGTTGCGGCGGCGGTGCGGTCGTCGACGTCGGCGAGTGGTGGCGGTTGTGATGGCAGCGGGGGTGGCGTTCGAATTAGGGTTAGGGTTTAGCGGAAGATGTCTATATATATATAGGATGTAAGTCCCATTTTTGCGAGCAGACTCGAGGTCGCGGGTAGATGGGTTAGCGGGTATATGGGTTAGGTTAGTATATATAGTTATTTTGTTTTGTTTTCTTTTCTTTTCTTAACATATAAATGAAAAAACCTAAAAATATATTAACACATATGATTAATTCTAGAAAATTTGTATTTCTATATCAACTAATGTTTTACACCCAAATTATATTAGTCCAAAATATATATACTAGATATAAATGGATATTATATCAAAATTTCTATTTTCTACTTAATACCATATTTAAACTAATAAAAGAAATAAATAAAAATATTTAATTACCAAACTAAACCTATATAAAAATTAGGGTGCTCGCAGGAATGACGGAGAAAATAAAATTGATTCCCAATGAAGAAAAAAAGAAGAAGAAAGTGGTTCCCATCACCCATCCAATGATTCACTTTTCCACCATAAGTAAACACCTTCCCTTCCAATTTTTTTGGCATTTTCAAACACTTGAAAGAAAAATCGACAGAAATTATAATTTTTCAAAGAAAAAAAGAGAGCAATGAATTGACTTTCTTTCCATTCCACGAACCAAACGAGGCCTTGGTTTGCAGAATTAGAACGTTGGAAAGGAAAAGTTTTTTTTTGTATTTGGATGCCAAAGAAAATGAGTAAAAAAAAATATTAATTTTTAAGAGAAAGGAAGATAGAAAGAAAAAAAGGTTCGTCCACTCACTTTATGGATTCACTTTTTCATCTTCAATTATTCAATTTTTTTTCTAATTTTTCTGACATTTTCAACACCGAAAAAGAAAAATTAATAGGAATTACAATTTTTCAAAAAAAAGAATAAAAGAATTGATTCCTTTCCGCGAACCAAATGAGACGGTGACGAGAGTGTCTGACTATATAGGAGATACAAGATAATATTTTTGTAGGTGGCAAGACTATAATCACAATGGAGAAAAAAGTCTTCGCTAATACAAAAATATTAAGGTGTTTAATTTTTTTCGACTTTCAAGACTATTTCTTCATTTCTTCTTTCTAAATATTTTTTATTCATAATTGATGATATGGAGACAAAAATATTGTCGAATGTATTTTTTAGAACTAGACAATCAACTTCACAATGTATTCTACAACTTTTATCACTCAAGTTTCATAATTTACTTACAATTGTACTGGAGAAAATTTTTAAATAAAATTTTGTTACTCCTATGTGGCAAGAATTTTTTTCCAGAGTCACAATAGGGTAAGGTTGGAGATGCTCTAATAGTGTTCGGGCACTTATTAACTGTTATCATGCTGGTTGGCGAAAGATAGGTGGATCGAGCCACAATGACAAATTATTCCTTCCATTTATAAAAAAATAATGGTGGGAGTTGGGGACAGTGGGTTAAAAAGGCATGTAATACAGCATGTACAAAGGCACAAACGTTATGTCGAAGATATCATTATATATATATATATATATATATATATAATTTATGTCACGTTTCGGTTTCGTAAAACCAAAATCGATATTAGACGTGATGTCTATAAATTTAAATTATACTTTTACAAGACAAGAACAATCATTATCGATAAAACATCTATAAGTAAAGTTATTATAGCAAAAAATTAACAAAAAAGTTAATAAAGACAAGATATATTGATAGTTTGCAACAAAATTACAACAGCTATAGTACAAAAGAACAACTTGATTACAAACATCAAATCATATTACAATGAACGATGTCACAAGACTTACAACTCATGAAACTAATACAATCGACGATGTTCCTGTCACTACCACATTCCAAAAACAGGGGTATTTTTGACTTTTTGTATATTATTAATATTATGGTATTTATATTAAATAATTATGTGAGACGTGTAATTAAATATATTATTATATGCAGTATTCATTCATGTTAAGCTAGTAGACTGACCT
The DNA here is from genome assembly GCA_036927795.1 of Iris macrosiphon. Classification (NCBI taxonomy): domain Eukaryota; kingdom Viridiplantae; phylum Streptophyta; class Magnoliopsida; order Asparagales; family Iridaceae; genus Iris; species Iris macrosiphon. The sequence continues at coordinate 17,312,027 of JAYESA010000004.1, forward strand.
AGAAGCCCACCAGACGAACACCTGACCGAATAATGGGATTAGGTATTTAATTGTTTTATTTAGAATTTAATTATTGAAGATAGTAATTAATTACCGTAATTTATTTAATTATTGTGCATTGCCGTTGCTTCAATATTTGGAGCGATACCCTAGCTTTTGCCTTCCAACAGATTTCACAACCTTGCCCTAGACGTGCCCGCCTTCCATTCGGACCTTTTTTTAACTCATAATTATGCTCTCTTGTGCTTCATTTTAGCCGCACAAAATTCGTCGCGGACGTTATTTTAAATTCTAAATAAACTCTAACTTTGTATCGTTGTGCGTTCCAATCGAAATTGGGGACAACCTCGACCCATTTTTCGTGCAACCCAAATTAGGGTAATATTCTGTTCTGAGTCTTCTTCACTAATGATATTGATAACCCGACCTAATTTTGGCCCATGTACTCCTAATAAATTCTTGAACGCCAAGTGTATCTAATTTTAATTAATTAAATCAGGAAACCCACTTCTGTGTAATTTTTTAATTGTTGGGGACTTAATTGGAAAATTGCAATGATGTGTCACCATCCTATTGGTTTAACCCAAATGAAGAAAACAAACCCCTATCTTGACTAGTCAACCCAACCTCTCTCTCTCCTCCTTTTTGTTGTATTTTTCTCCATGATAAATCATGGCCCTGCATTTAAAATGGAGCCATCCCCACTACTCAACCCCTTACATAAAACCTCAACCCTCTTCCCAAAGCAACCCCATCCCAATAATTGGTCGGCCCTAATTCCTAGGGGGTCACATCATCCTCCCACATACAAAAACCTACCCTCTCCATGTTATTTTCTTCACAAACAAGTCACCACCATCACCAACACCAAAACCCAAACTAGCCCTATCTCACCCGAGCCACCCGGCCGGCCAGCCCCAGCCGCCCAGTCCGGCCAACCCAATCCCCCGACCTGCCTTTCTTTCCCGGCGGCTCTTCAATGTACTCCGGCCTGTACCCCTGTCTCCTCCAGTCTCGAGCCGACCTCGCCATGAACGTCTCCTCCACCCCCATCGGCAGCCCGGCGGCCAACTCCCTGCACCCTCGACATCCGGCGAGCTCCCCGCTGAACTGCTACTCCGACCTCCTGCACTCGACAAGATGCCGGCCTCCTCCAATACGCAGATCCACCACCCTCGACTTCGTCTTCCCCGACGTGATCCCCCGTACCGCCATACTTCCTTCCCTGAGTCGACAACAGCCACCTCGCCGAGCCCGCCATTGCCAAGCTCCCTCCTCCTTCAACCACCAACTCGAGTCGAACCACCACCACTGCCAGCTGCAGTCCAGCCCTCCCTGCCTCTCCGGTCACCTCCCTGCATTCTCCGAGCTCCGCCGGCCTCGTCTCGACGGAGTCCTCCACCCACACGACATCTCCCCGAGCCGACCTGCTGTGTGACCCATCACCACCACCATCCACCGGTCTGCCATGGCTATCAACCACCACGCTACACCTCATCCACCACCATGAACCTCACCATTCCTTCCTGCTCCGTTCATCTCCACCCCAGCCTGAGTCTTCCTGACTTCCCTCCACCTCCCTCTGCTCGTATCTCCTCCAGCCAATCACCACCACCCCAGTGTCATCTTTCCTGCACCGCCGGCCAACTCCCGAGCTGCCACTCCGGCCAGTGGCCACCGGCCGACCCCGGTGAGTCCCTCTCCTTCTTCTCTCCTTAAATGCATAATGTAATGAATATAAATTAGTATAATGTATAATGTATGTATTTAGTGTAAATTTATAGTGTATATATAAATTAGTATAATGTATGTATGTATTTAATGTATATGTATAGTGTATATATAAATATGTATAATGTATGTATTTAATTAATGTATATGTATATATTTAATAAAATTGGTATATGTACATATATATATATATATATATATATATATATATATATATATATATATATATATATATATATATATATATATATATATATATATATATATATATATATATATATATATATTTTGTATATACTTAGTATATCTTCAATATATATATAATTGGTACATATGGTATATACATATTGTTCAACATGTATATATTATACATGTAATTAATTGGTAAATATATATATATATATTGTATATGTATTTAATTTGGTGCATGTATATATTATAAGTATTAATGCTAGTTAATGATATGTATATTTATATATCTCTACTAGATGACCCGAGTGTAAATACGGATACCCCGTAACTACACCTGACCTATGACCCTGTGAACAGTTAGCGGACTGCCATATGTATACCAACGTACTGGCAAGACCCGTATCACCGACTGTCGGATTGCACAGCAATCACAGACGAGACGCCGTACAACTTGACGCACTTGACCCTAGTTGACTAGTGCCCTACCTGGCATAGCCCCTGAGTTTGATATATTTTTGATTATGTGTTAGTGTAGCATCTGATGCAGTGTTGTATTATTTTATGATATGTCTATAGGACTGTTGGATTATCCAGATGATATTCGGGAACAGGACATTGGTGTTACCAGCTAAGGACCCAAGGCGAGTACATTCTCTAACAGTTTCTCTTATGTTGATTATTTCTATAACTCTTGTTGTATAGCATACATGACTCTGACACTGTTCTTTATACGAGTTGGTATCATTGAGACCTGTCACGAGGAGTCGTGATCGGGAATCCATCATGCTAGCTGGGGGGAAAACGGGGAAATATTAGTAGCTTATGTGATCATACCCAACCTTACATGCATCATAGCTCACCCACGCCTCACGTCGGTGTAGCCTTACCATTACATGCTTCATCATTGTTACACATGGTTAGCCTGACTATTACTCGCATTATAGCTATCCGGATGGATTAACCTGACCTCAGGGATGATCGCTAACCAATGTAATGAGTTTCGTCAGTCCCAAGCCGATCACATGATATGCTGATATTTCACACACTTAGTTAGATGATTCTTGATATGTATCTCTAGTGTATTGATCTAGCATCCCCACATGTTCTAGTTATTGTTCTTGTACACCTTTACATACCAGTTCATTATTCTAGCGTGTACTTGAATTTCTATTTTATTTCTAGATGTACATTATATGCTTCAGTATTCCTTATTCCAGTATTTTTGTTTCCAGTATATCCATGCTCGTCAGTATTCCTTATTGCCAGTTTTTATATCTGTCTGTATTTATTTACACTGTATTATAGTCTTATCAATATATGTGGAACTGCTGTTAGAGGTATATTTTGTTCCAATCCTGACTGGATATATTTTCCAGACTGTGACATAGTGGACTTATTTCCGACACACTTAGGGAATTGGATGTTACTTATTGCAGGTATGGTTATTTTTGTCGTTAGACTTGTCTTGTATTTCATTGCTTGCTTCGATATCTCATCGTGCTTTAGTTTATGTGATTGAGTATTTCCAACATTATTTTGTGATATCCATGTCTCCTTATGGAGTTGGACATTCATGTGAGATTGATTAGATAGTTACATGACCTAGACAGTGTTCTACCGCCGAAGCTGCGGCGTAGGCTGGATGTACCCACGCTCTCGTGCCCCTATACCGGGTGCGGGTCGTGACACATTTTTAGTGGTGGCCCATGCAGGTCAGACTTCGCAAGTTGTGCGATGTCGTGGTAGTACGACGTATTAGTTGTACTACTGCATGCCTGGGATAATAGGATGAGAGACGATACTCAATCACAAAAATTCTTGAGAGATTCCTGTGACGACCCCTTGAGAATCTTATTACAATTTCTAATTTAAATCTTTTTCCTTGCTTCCGTCCGCTCTCGCTTATTGTTACTGAACTTGATTCTTGTTGAGCAGTTATTAAATTAAATTCTTGGTATCATTGTTGAGTTTGATTCTTGTTGACCACTTGTTAAATTTAAACTCTTGGTGTCGTTGTTGAGTTTTGATTTTTATATCAAGATAAATTTTACGGGCTAAAATTTACGGTATCATCTGATGACATATATTGATGAGAACAGTGAGAAAGGTAAAACGTCTACTTTGGTTATGAAACTTAGAGTTTATCGCAGCCATATTAGTCATGACGAGAATGTAGGAACCTGACTTGGATGTACATACTTTAGTTATAAAATTTAGAGTCTCTCGCAGCCATACCGGTTGGCATGGCAAAGATTCTAGATGACATAATTATAGAGTTGCATACCTTAGTTACGGAACCTGTCGTTTATCGCACCTATTCTTATTAGCGTGGCGAGGATTCTGAGTGTCATGATTTCGGACAGACGTGTATGATTATCAGGTTGTATCTTAAATTAGTTCTTAAAGTATCATCTCGAGGCTTACCTATTTCCGTTATCACATGACTTTGTTCCATCGTTTCATTTCTTTACTAGCAGTAAAGATACCTTCAGTCCTTGATCCGGTTCCTTTTGATTCTTATTTTCCTTGAGGATTCCTTGTTAGTATGATAATTAGTGACTTGCAATTTTGTCTGTGTCTTGTGTTAGTGTTGACTGAGTGTGACTTGTTAGTTGTAAGTGCTTCTTAGTTAGACATGTGAGCAGAAGGAATCAATCTAGAGTTAACCCATAGCATAGTACCTCGTAGCAATAGTTCTATAATATGTGTTATTATGGTTAGTATTGGTACTATTAGTAGAAGAAGGAGAAAAGAGTATCAGTGATGGTTCCAAGAGTTAGTATCAGAGTCAGCATGCCAGTTTCGGATAGTCATGAATTCATGTAATTGGTGGTTATATGTAACAATTAAGCATCAAAGAATTGTGTTGAAGATTAATGGAGCATGATATTCAATTTAATGGGTGATACTTGGGTATGTCAAGAGTAAAGAAGTGCATATGCATAAAGGAAATTAATGAGTGTGCCATAGTAGGAGGATACCCATAAGTGTATAAGAAAGTGTGAGAGAATAAGAATGCATTATGCTAAGTATGAGTATTAGAAAATCCTAATAGTGTGCCATAGGTAGAAAAATATATCAAGATGGATCATGCAAGGTATGAAGTGTATCACAAACTTGTGTAACAGGCTGTAAAAGATTTAAGAGAAGATACATATACATAAATCGAGATGTGGAACCATATGCCTGCCTTTGAGAGTGAAGTAAAACATATAAATGATAGAAAGTGTAAGTGATCATAAGTTCTAGTCAATGTGACGAGGTGATCTAATGATGGAACTAGTGTTACCATAACAATAGTGCTAGTGATTCTATATCAAGGATTATTGAGAATAGTGCTAATAACATTAAGTACTTCGTGTGATGATAATTAGATTGGTGTGTCAATTAATATAGATAGAAAATCATTGGAGGAAATATGTGTGATGATAACTTAAATCATTGGGAATAATAGTACAAGTAATTCGGGCAGTACAAATTTTCGTACACAGTTGAGGTTGTAGATAATTAGTATATTTGTGTGCACATTGAGTATTAGAGACTGTGAGTATTTATATGTGTACTTGTGGATTTAATTTTATCGTTTCAAGAGTGGAAATGAATTGAAATTTTTGAGAATTTTAAGGAGTTGAGATTTTACGTTGTTAAAATATTGAGGATTAAAATTTGATTTAATAAACATAGTCAAAGCTATAAGGATTTTTGGGAAGTGATCAAAATTAATTTCAATATTGAATAATTGACCCTTGAGGAAAGTATACACTTTTTAATTTTTAAATTGTTCAAAAAGTTAAAATTTGATGATTTTATTATGAGGAAAAAAAAATATGGTGGATAAGAAATATAAATTAGTATATGAGTAGATGATATACATGTGTAAGGATCTGTTGACTTGAGCATGATTGAGATGACACTACAGACTGACTTGGGTGTCCATCTAGAGTTGTATTAGAGAGAGCAGTACTTAGTATGGTGTGTTGCACTCAGTGTGCACTTGAGTGATAAGAACAACTAGTATGAACAATTGTAGTAGGAAAGAGAACTAGCAGTGGGTATACTTATAGTAGAACAGAGGTACCTAAAGGGATAGGAGTATCAAACCTTGGATGCATTATTAAACCATGGGTATATTAAAGATTCTTGGTATCAGATTTAGGTATCAATAGACAGGTATATGCAATGAGTATGTATTCATAGATGTCTTGTGGACTAATGATTAGCTGATATGGATATCAGTGTACAAGAATAGGAATTAGTTAGTGAATGTGCCAGAGTTAAGTGTATATTAGAGGATGAAGATATCCAAGTAATGGGTTAGAAGACTATGTTCTGTTCTTCCTTCTGTTCCTTTCTATTTTTATTGATTGACTGATTTGCCTAGTACTGTAATTCGTATTCATGGTTTTTGTTAGAATGTAGCTAGTAGTACACCCCGACAGAGACCATAATACCATGACAAGGGAGACTATGACCATGCATATTTCTATATTGCGTGGTGTATGACTATAAGGTAGGTTTCTCTTAGACCTTGAGTGTTGAGAGTTGACCTTAGTAAAGAAATTAATGAAAGGAGTATGATTCGACAAAGAGAGACAAGATGCTTAAAATTTAAGGATAAACATTGATTTAAATAAAGAGTTAAGGATTTAATATGGCAGAATTGATGAATCATTGATTTTATCAAAAATGAGGTATGATTAAATTATCATTAAAATTTGAGGATAAATAATAATTTAAACAAAGAGTTGAGAACTTGATACGACAGGATTGGCGATCTTGTTAAAACGTTAATTTTATGAAGATTATAAAATGACTGAAATTATCATTAAATTTTAAGGAAATTTAGAAGATTACTATTGTATTTATTTGACTGTAAGATATAGATTTACTTAAAAATTTCAATTGAGGATTTTGCGAGTATTATATTATTTGAGTATTGTGTGGAAAAAGAAATCGAGGATTTAGATCACTAATGGATTAGTGTTGGATTCAAATTTTGGGATAAGTTTTTAAATTTTTTATAAACGTGCAAGGACTGGATTTTCGATCAAAGGATCGGATAGAAAAATTTGTATATAGTGATTTGCTCAAAATTAAGGATAAGATGATAAATGGGTTAATGTTTGAACACAAACTTTTTGGACGAGATTTTAAAATTTTATTGGATTCATGGATTAGTATTTTTAGATGGAAATTTCTTGATTTATAAAAATGTGCATTGTTTGGATTAAATTAGAGGATTAGATAACAATTTCAGGTTTTTAAATTACTAACATCAGATTCTGAGGAGATTATGATATGAATGGAATTCAACGATTAAATTTGGGGATTTTCAGAAATCCAATAATTTCAGAACTTTGAAAAATTATGAAATGATGATGTGGATTACTTCCCGATTTTTGTGGATTGATGAATTTAATTTTGATGGAAAATAATAATGTGTATGAGCAAATACTACTATTGAAGATTTTAAATTTCGAGGACAAAATTCTTTTAAGGAGGGTAGACTTGTCACTACCACATTCCAAAACAGGGGTATTTTTGACTTTTTGTATATTATTAATATTATGGTATTTATATTAAATAATTATGTGAGACGTGTAATTAAATATATTATTATATGCAGTATTCATTAATGTTAAGCTGGTAGACTTGACCTAGAAGCCCACCAGACGAACACCTGACCGAATAATGGGATTAGGTATTTAATTGTTTTATTTAGAATTTAATTGTTGAAGATAGTAATTAATTACCGTAATTTATTTAATTATTGTGCATTGCCGTTGCTTCAATATTTGGAGCGATACCCTAGCTTTTGCCTTCCAACAGATTTCACAACTTTGCCCTAGACGTGCCCGCCTTCCATTCGGACCTTTTTTTAACTAATAATTATGCTCTCTTGTGCTTCATTTTAGCCGCACAAAATTTGTCGCGGACATTATTTTAAATTCTAAATAAACTCTAACTTTGTATCGTTGTGTGTTCCAATCAAAATTGGGGACAACCTCGACCCATTTTTTGTGCAACCCAAATTAGGGTAATATTCTGTTCTGAGTCTTCTTCACTAATAATATTGATGACCCGACCTAATTTTGGCCCATGTACTCCTAATAAATTCTTGAACGCCAAGTGTATCTAATTTTAATTAATTAAATCAGGAAACTCACTTCTGTGCAATTTTTCAATTGTTGGGGACTTAATTACAAAATTGCAATAATGTGTCACCATCCTATTGGTTTAACCCAAATGAAGAAAATAAACCCCTATCTTGACTAGTCAACCCAACCTCTCTCTCTCTCCTCCTTTTTGTTGCATTTTTCTCCATGATAAATCATGGCCCTCCATTTAAAATGGGGCCATCCCCACCACTCAACTCCTTATATAAAACCTCAACCCTCTTCCCAAAGCAACCCCATCCCAATAATTGGCCGGCCCTAATTCCTAGGGGGTCACATCATCCTCCCACATACAAAAACTCACCCTCTCCATGTTATTTTCTTCACAAACAAGCCACCACCATCACCAACACCAAAACCCAAACTAGCCCTATCTCACCCGAGCCACCCGGCCGGCCAGCCCCAGCCGCCCAGTCCGGCCAACCCAATCCTCCGACCTGTCTTTCTTCCCCGGCGGCTCTTCACTCTACTCCGGCCTGTACCCCTGTCTCCTCCAGTCTCGAGCCGACCTCGCCATGAACGTCTCCTCCACCCCCATCGATAGCCCGGCGGCCAACTCCCTGCACCCTCGACATCCGGCGAGCTCCCCGCTGAACTGCTACTCTGACCTCCTGCACTCGACGAGACGCCGGCCTCATCTAATACGCAGATCCACCACCCTCGACTTCGTCTTCCCCGACGTGATCCCCCGCACCGCCACACTTCCTTCCCTGAGTCGACAAAAGCCACCTCGACGAGCCCGCCATTGCCAAGATCCCTCCTCCTTCAACCACCAACTCGAGTCGAACCACCACCACTGCCAGCTGCAGTCCAGCCCTCCCTGCCTCTCCGGTCACCTCCCTGCATTCTTCGAGCTCCGCCGGCCTCGTCTCGACGGAGTCCTCCACCCACACGACATCTCCCCGAGCCGACCTGCTGTGTGACCCATCACCACCACCATCCACCGGTCTGCCATGGCCATCAACCACCACGCTACACCTCATCCACCACCACGAACCTCGCCATTCCTCCCTGCTCCGTTCATCTCCACCCCAGCCCGAGTCTTCCCGACTTTCCTCCACCTCCCTCTGCTCGTATCTCCTCCATCCAATCACCACCACCCCAGTGTCATCTTCCCTGCACCGCCGGCCAACTCCCGAGCTGCCACTCCGGCCAGTGGCCACCGGCCGACCCCGGTGAGTCCCTCTCCTTCTTCCCTCCTTAAATGCATAATGTAATGAATATAAATTAGTATAATGTATAATGTATGTATTTAGTGTAAATTTATAGTGTATATATAAATTAGTATAATGTATGTATGTATGTATTTAATGTATATGTATAGTGTATATATAAATATGTATAATGTATGTATTTAATTAATATATATGTATATATTTAATAAAATTGGTATATGTATATATATATATATATATATATTGTATATACTTAGTATATCTTCAATATATATATAATTGGTACATATGGTATATATATATTGTTCAACATGTATATATTATACATGTAATTAATTGGTACATATATATATATATTGTATATGTATTTAATTTGGTGCATGTATATATTATAAGTATTAATGTTAGTTAATGATATGTATATTTATATATCTCTACTAGATGACCCGAGTGTAAATACGGACACCCCATAACTACACCTGACCTATGACCCTGTGAACAGTTAGCGGACTGCCATATGTACACCAACGTACTAGCAAGACCCATATCACCGACTGTCGGATTGCACAGCAATCACAGACGAGACGCCGTACAACTTGACGCACTTGACCCTAGTTGACTAGTGCCCTACCTGGCATAGCCCCTGAGTTTGATGTATTTTTGATTATGTGTTAGTGTAGCATCTGATACAGTATTGTATAGCATACATGACTCTGACACTGTTCTTTATACGAGTTGGCATCATTGAGACCTGTCACGAGGAGTCGTGATCGGGAATCCATCGTGCTAGCTGGGGAGAAAACGGGAAAATATTAGTAGCTTATGTGATCATACCCAACCTTACATGCATCATATCTCACCCACGCATCACGTCGGTGCAGCCTTACCATTACATGCTTTATCACTGTTACATATGGTTAGCCTGACTATTACTCGCATCATAGCTGTCTGGATGGATTAGCCTGACCTCATGGATGATCGCTAACCAATGTAATGAGTTTCGTCAGTCCCAAGCTGATCACATGATATGCTGATATTTCACACACTTAGTTAGATGATTCTTGATATGTATCTCTAGTGTATTGATCTAGCATCCCCATATATTCTAGTTATTGTTCTTGTACACCTTTACATACCAGTTCATTATTCTAGCGTATACTTGAATTTCTATTTCATTTCTAGATGTACATTATATGCTTCAGTATTCCTTATTCCAGTATTTTTGTTTCCAGTATATCCATGCTCGTCAGTATTCCTTATTGCCAGTTTTTATATCTGTCTGTATTTCTTTACACTGTATTATAGTCTTATCAATATATGTGGAACTGCTGTTAGAGGTGTATTTCGTTCCAATCCTGACTGGATATATTTTTCAGACTGTGACATAGTCTGAAAAGTTTCCGACACACTTGGGGAATTGGATGTTACTGATTGCAGGTATGGTTATTTTTGTCGTTAGACTTGTCTTGTATTCCATTGCTTGCTTCGATATCTCATCGTGCTTTAGTTTATGTGATTGAGTATTTCCAGCATTATTTTGTGATATCCATGTCTCCTTATGGAGTTGCACATTCATGTGAGATTGATTAGATAGTTACATGACCTAGACAGCGTTCTACCGCCGACGCTGCGGCGTAGGCTGGACGTACCCACGCTCTCGTGCCCCTATACCGGGTGCGGATCGTGACAGTTCCATTCATTATATCATTTATAAACGAATAATAACTTCATCCAGTCGAACAACTTCAAGTTGCCAAATGAGTTACAACGTCCAAGAATGTTGATCCAATCAACTCCTTGCACATGATGAGGGAGTCAGCACATTAGAAAATACTATGGTGAGTTGGCTCTCAGTCAAAAACTATAAGTGAGCGTTCGGTTTATTCTATTTCAATCGAGCCAAAATACTCCAAAAATGAACAAATCAAGATTCTAAAAATCCAAACCGATCTAAAATTAGCCATAACTAAAATTTAATCGATATAATTGATTCAATTTATTTAGTGTAGTATCCTACTCCGCGATGGCACTATATACAAGAGATATCGGTTTGCTGACGCAAAAAAAACCTTCCTAAAGAGCTCCTTGTTGAACTATAAGACGACTGATCATGGTGAGTGGGAAGAACTTCAATCTTTGATTCTTTCACGCCTAATAACATAATATAGTGTTATAAATGCTTGTGCTAAGACTAGTGTTTATAAGAAGAATAATAAAACTTGACTCTGCATGCTTAACTAGAGAACTTGTATTTCTTGTCTAAAGAGACAGAACTATTGCCATGCTAAGTAAAAGAAATGAATGTTGCATTCTAGTACAAACAGACACTACTATTAAACGAACTATTGCCATGCTAAAAAGGAAGAGTAAAAGATTGCTTGAACTTGTCTTGTAACGTATGCTAAACTAGAGTAAAACTACATGCTTGTAAAGATAAATAAAGACTATGACATGCCTGTTAAATGGAGATATTTGTATACCCGATTTATAGAATTGTTACATAAGATAAGAGATGATATGGGCCAGTACTCAATGGTTACAACTCCGGTACATCGATGGTTACGTGTCCCGTACATCGAGTACTACACAAAATAAGAAGAAGATGATTGATTGTTACGTGTCCCATACATCAATATAGACTAATGATAAGAAGAGTTAATATAGTAGAGTTTGCTTGATTATTGTCTGCTTGCATAGTATGTTATCTGATAGAAGCACATTCATGCATCGGGTCTGGACAAACTTGTGCACAAGGACGTAACCTCTCGATCGGTTCCTGGGACACTAGGAATTATTTGGCTTGGGAGAGGACATGACACCCTGAGACTAGAAGATATTGTGATTAAGGAAGGGTTTCAGTCTATTAGTTAGATAGGCTTGAACGTTCCAATTGCTAATCATGAATTTCCATGGACTATTATATAGTTATGTCGCATGCTATGATAGCCTTCTAGCATACCTAACTATTTGATGCAGAGACGAACAGAAAATAGTACTTAGATGTTTATGCAAATTGTTTCTAACGTGTATGTCTGTTACAGGGATAACCGTTCGGCGAAGGGTAAGCATCAGTGAATAAGTGATGTACTCATTATTAATTTTTTGCTTGTTATCGTGTACTGCTCCTTGACTTGCATGCTTTGCTTGAATGTGATGATACCCTTATGATAAGAAGAATAGTTTACTAGATTATGCTAACATCCTTAAAGTTAATGGATATAGCTCACAAGACACGCTGCACACACAAGATAGTATTTGAACCTGTATATCGTGCATGAAATGCTTGTCCGATAGGCTTAGCTTTATTGAACCGAACTTTGATTTCAAAGATGTTTCCAAAAAGAAGTAATGTGATTCTGTTCTTGTGCTGCATGAAATAAACCTAGGTAAAAGTAGCAAGATCACTAGTAATATAATATTTTATCACATGCTTATTTAGTGTTGGTTTTAGAGAGAGTTACTTATGTTCGTTGCTTCTATACTCACCAGTACTTTCTTCAAAGTGCTGACCCCCCACCATTTTGCTTATTCGCATGTGCTTGATTGTTTGAAGAAGCGATAGCATATCCTCATCCTCAGGAGCCAGAAATATGAAGTCGATGCCTTGAGACGTATCGAGATATTTTGAGATATTTTATGTATAAAGGGATGTAATATATGGAACGATGTCATTGTAATATGTATTAATGTAGTCTATTGGCAAGCCTTGTAATCACTTCAGATATTAATAAAGTGCTTATTTTTATATACCATTGTGTTCATTTACTTTTCTGCATTATTGTGTTACAGCTTCTATCTCTAAATAGCTTACCTGTCCTTGTTCAAAGCCTTGGCCTTGTGCAAGCGCAACTAAGGCTTGCACGACATTACACCCATGTGAGTACGATCGGTTCTGCAAGGCTCCAAAGCAAGGATGATCGGTTCTGCAAGGCTCCAAAGCAAGGACGATCGGCCCTTACGAGAATCAGGAAGTGGCATTTAGTTTATTCAGTTGAGCTATTTTTATTATTAAATGGACCGGATAAGAAGTTGAAATTGTGGGTATATATTAAAAAATGAAACTTATGTACATATATTTGTTGTATTTAAAATTTTGGTTCAAAGTTGTACTAGTTGTTAAATTACCAAAGTTTGACTTGAAAACACATACCTAAATTTCTTATTTTAAAAATATAATATAATATATATATATATATATATATATATAAGAAAATAATACATAATTATATAAGTCTTAATTCGGTTTTCGGTTTTGGACCAAAATCAAAATCGAAACCAAATAATTTTTTTACTATTTTCAAAATCAAAAGTGAGCTAATATTTTAAATGGAACCAAATCTCTTATTTGGCTTAGTTGGATTATCGATCCTAAACGAATAATGATCACCCCTACCAAAAACTAGTATTCAATCTGACTCTGGATCAAACTTAGCTTCGGGATACATAAATGTTCTCTCAACTTTAGAAAGCTAGTTGATTTTGTAGCCTAAAAAGATTTTTTTTCTTCCATGAAATAAAGTTACGAAGTCAAAATAATTAATCCTAGAAACTAAGTAATATTAATCCTAAAATTTATATCCAAGCAAATTTTGGTTAGGTCATGATCATAGTTTAGACTAGGTGTCACTCCCCGTTCCCAATATACGTATTTGGAGCATAATTATTTTTTTGCTATCGTAGTTATATGTTGTAGAGAGACTAGACCCATTCTTTGGTTCACTTAGCTCTTGGTTTATTTGTTTGATTTTATTTTATCATGAGTTGAACCCATGGTCCAAACCTCAAACTCTCCATATATAACCCAACTTCACTCTCTCCCCTCTCATTTTTCCTCTTCCATTCTCTTTCTTAGGCTTTCCTCTCCCCTCCATAGGCAAGTACATCTTGCAAGAAATGAAAAAACCCTTTATATTTTTGTTCCAGTATATTCTTTATATGTTTTTCCGTGCATTTAGAACTTGGTATTTTTGGATTTGGTAGATAGATTACTGTAGATTTAAGTTTTAATTTTTTTTTATGTTCTTGAGTGTTCTTGGGTTTTGATCTCTTAAAACTTAATATTTTTGAAAAATTATTGTTCTAGGTTGATGAGCACTTAATTTTGAGTAGTTTAGAACTTTACTTTGCTGGATTTGGACTTCGTTTGAGGTTTCTGTGGAAGAAATAAGGTTTAGGTTTTGGAGCTTTTCCGTGGCCAAACTTGGTGGATGGGACGAAGGAGATCCATGCGCCCAGTAGATTCTATACGGCCCAAAGATTTTATGCGACTATCTTGTTGGACGCATGGAATAAATTTTTGCACATGCGTTCCTTGGGCAAATGCTTGAAACTTGAACGAATAAAATTTTCTCTAAGTCCCAAAGGATTTCATGCAGCCAAGTATGCATGCCGCCCAGAGGAGCATGCCCCATAGTCGACCATGCGGCCAGGAGTTATGCGTCCCTCTTCTTCTGGACGCATAACTACTGACTGACTCGGCACAACCTTTCCTACTTTTATCTTTTCTTCTGTCACTTGTATCACATGTCACATCAGTCACTTTTTTGACTTGACTTGAATTTATTATTTTTCACATCACATGTTTTCTGTAGAGTGGACTTGGATCTACTCATGCGGCATTGACCTCATGCGGCCTTGAACTCATGCAACCAGTTGGTTCATGCGGTCCATTTGGTCATGCGACCAAATGACTCGCTGTTCCCATGTGTCCACTTTGACAACTGTTTGGTTTAATGTTTTTGTTTGATTAAATAATTGTGATGCTATGTATTAACTTAGAAATGAATTATTTGACCCATATATGACTATGTTCTAAATGACTAAGCACCTGGCATATGCCTGTAGATATGGCCCTACATGTACTTACTTGTTGATTAGGCTACTTTTCCCGGATTACCTGATTATACGTTGGACAGAATAAGGGGCGTAGTTTAACTCGAGGGAGGGACTGCAATTTTGGTCCTTGTTTGGTTGAAGGATTGTGGATCTGATCTCGAGGGGTTCTCACACTACTTTTATTTTATCTATCGATATAATAAAATGACAAATTATCGTGACCATCATTTGCTTGTCTTATCCTGAATAACTTGCTACTTGTTAACTTGTTTATAATGTTGATACTAGAACTTGTTCCTGCCCTGACTATGGTATCCATGCTGATACACTTAATTGCACCAAGAGTGATACTCGATATATAGTGAGTCATCGTGCCACATACACTTGTTATGTGATATATGTAATTATTTTCTTGCACGGATCTCGTAGTTGGACTGTGACTTTAGTCGTGGCTAGATAGTATTGATTGTTATATCATACTTAGGTGAATCCAGATTTAACTTTAAGAGATAATGTGGATTTGTATCAAGAGTGCCCGTACTTAAAGTATGCCATTTAGGAAGAAATATTCATGTTACCACGAGATGAGATTCTAAATCACCTAGGGTTAACTAGACAACTTAATTTGTAGAGCATTGGGAGGGGACGATATCTCGAGATCGTGCATGTTGAACCACCCTAAGTTAGCTGGGAGTAAAGGCTGGCCACCATGAATACTGTATATCATCCGCACTAGTGGAGTACGGTATCTGACTTATTTATAAGTCGAGCCAGGGTTTTTCCTATAGAAAGCCTGGAACTGCTACTGATCTTTAAATTAGCTCAGGGCTATTATAAGGGACTGGTGCATCATATATTCTTGCTTGTATATCATTGGTTCAGCCATCCCTGCTCGATTATGGCACGATCTAAGGATACTTATATATTGCATTAATGGGATAACCCAGATATCATATATCAAGTCATAACACATGTTTGGCCATTATATCTATTTTAGTTAGAGAAGTGGACCGTTGTAGCATAAAAGTTTAACTCATATCTTTGTTTGGTTGTTGAGTTGCGTTGTTGTATTACAACAGAATATGGATCGAAGCTACTTATTATCACTATGTTATTCTAGTTAATATTGTATCCCTGTTTGTGTATTGTGCCTTCGGTTGAGTAGAATTAGGGACATAGACTGTCGTAGAATGATAGTTTAACTCATGTCCTTGTTTGGTTGTTGGATTATGCTATTGTGTTACGATAGCCTGTAGACTAAAACTATGATGCATAGTTATTCTAGCTTGACCATAATCAAGAGATGTATTCTATCTTGATGTGATGTGGTACTTTATGTCCTTGTTTCGTGAAGGGGTGTCGTACTATGTCATGGATAGGGCATATGTCATTGATTGTTGGTTAAGCATCTCATGCTATAGAACTGGTTTTGTTTCTTTATTTCGTGCTTCCTTGTAGTACTTGCTATTTGGGATCTGACCCCACTGGTCTTGCATGGCCAGATTTAGATCCAGCACCGGAGGATAAAGCGTATCTCACCCTCATTGAGGGAACGCACTAGAAGGATGGCTGCTGAGGGTCACGAGTGGGTTCCTTCATTCACTGCTCGTATTTCATAAACTATAATCTTTTGGGCGTTTATCCAACCGGTACCTGTTAGCCAGATAATCTAGACACTAGTTTCCTAAATGAATATAATATATTCATACTGCAGCTGACTCACTGTCATGTATACTTTTGATTGTGTATCTAGCATATCTCTCGTATTTGCTAGATCTTTAGAATATTCTGATGCGACGTTGGGGACGCCTTACTGCTTATTCTGAAATATTCTAGGTTATTTCTACGTATTTGAATGATTAAGATATAAAAGTTCTTAACCCTAGAAGATTTGATTATAGTATGCACTCCCTTGTTTCTAGACAACCTTAACACATTGTAGGTTGCTTCCGTATTCCGCAAGGTATGGTTGGCTGAGTTATTCTTCCGCTTTCCAGTATTCTGGATCTGGAGCATGAGAAGGTTTTAGTGGTGGCCCATACAGGTCTATTTTTTAGACTTGTGGGGTGGCCTGATTATAGAAAATCTCAATCAAACATATTTCTCTTTGAAATCCTGAATCCGCCTTCTCGAATTCAGCTTGACTTCTGTACCATTGATTCCTTGATCCTTTCTTGTCCTATTCTTGATTTAGCTTGTGTCTTTTTTTAAGGATTCTCCAGAATCAGTGGTTGGAGCACCAGTAGTTTCAGCAGGACAAGGATCCGTTGGCCCACAACGAGACACATCACCTGTTCCTGGAGGGATCAGGGTAGAACCCGTAGAGGAGCACGAGGAACAACATGTACCAGAAGTTCCAGTACCCTCGGTCGTACCAGTAGTGCCAGTTGTACTTGATATACCAGCATTGCTAGATATTATTTGAGAAATGATGGTGGCTCAACAACTTTAGTAGCTTTAACAATATGAGCATAATGTCTTATTGCATCAAGGATTACAGACGGCTTTGGAGAGAAGTATTAGAACAGACTCAGGGACATCAGTGAGGTTCTGTCGACTCAACCCTAGGTACTTTGATAGCACGGAGGACCCCATTACCGTAGATGCTTGGCTGTAGAACATTAGGATAATACTGACAACAACAAGGGTTCCAGCTGAGGAACAAGTTGATCAGGTCCGGTTGCAACTCCAAGACCTCGCCAGGATTGGTGGGCAGCAGAAGAGGTTGGTTTAAGACAACCTGTTACATGGGACAACTTCAAAACCCGTTTTAGGGTCAAGTATTTCGGAGTGATAGCACAGTATAGCTATATAAGAGGTTTATCAATCTCAAACAGTCTGGGAGGATGGTGGATGGCTACACAATATAGTTCTGCAGGCTTAGCAGGTTTGCCCCAACAATGGTAGTAACAGAACCAGAGTGGGCGGTGAGGTTTCAGTATGGACTTCATC
Source organism: Iris macrosiphon (assembly GCA_036927795.1). Lineage (NCBI taxonomy): Eukaryota > Viridiplantae > Streptophyta > Magnoliopsida > Asparagales > Iridaceae > Iris > Iris macrosiphon. The sequence continues at coordinate 17,330,088 of JAYESA010000004.1, forward strand.
TGAAAATTTAGCAACTGGTAGAATGCCATAACTATCAAACCTTCGACGAAGTATTGATTGCCTCCAGGCGATATGAGCTGACAATGCAGATGTTAGCTTCAAGGAGAGGAGGCCAAAAGAGGTCTCATGCATAGAGCGAAGGAGGAGGACCAGCATAACGGATGTCAGCACAATCTACTAGCGTTCACATTCATAATACAGCACCGAGAAGGCCAGTGGCATCGGCAGCAACAGCACCAGCTCGACCATATCAGCTGAGGCAACAACAACAACAACGATTTGGAGCCCCAGTCGGATGTACGTATTGTGGCAAGGGATGCCATACCAAAAATGTGTGTAGGAAAGCACAAAGGTTGTGCCCAGGATGTGGTAGTCCAGACCATCAGATCGCCAATTGTCCAATAATGCAGAGGATTTATCACCCTCACTTTTCCAGTTAGGGGTAGTTTGATAATTTAACATGGGTATTTAATTTTAGGAATATAATATTGAATATAAATGTGATGATTGTATTAATTATTTAATTAAGTTTAGCTATGATTATTGGACTTGTATTAATTGGTTATTAGAGACTTGTGTCATTTGTTAGTTAGTTAGAGAGACTAGCCAATATTAGATTTGACATATATTGACCTATTTAGATTTGTTATAATAATTAGTGAGCCCAACTTGGACCCAAGCCTATTAGCCATTCCACTAATTAATTAGAAAAAATTAGTTTAAATATAATTAGTTAGGGACTTCCAAAAGTACCCACCCTTAATTATTCCTTATAATATATTATGTAGGAGTATTTGGGACCTTAACATGTAGCTTGGGGAAGGAGGAATGACCGACCACTTGAAGAGCGGCTCCCATTCTCTCTCCTCCTTATTAGCATTTTAATTTTGATCCAAATTCTAGATCGCCAATTCTCCATTTTCCCTCCATTTATTTTCTACATAATTCACCACTAATTCCTTCTCAAATTTATCACTCTTGGAGCCTTAGAGCTTGGAGAAGCAAGAAGCACAAGGAGAAGGAGCTTTGGAGCTAAAGATCATGTCCGGATCGTGTCCAATTGCATTTTTATTGAGAATCCATCTCTCAATTGATATTTTTTGAATTTTTTTATTATAGCTTCTTAATCATGTATTTGATCATTAGGAATGACCCATGACATAGGACTACCTATATGAACAATTTTTAGGCTATTTGGCTATGTATTGTGAGTTCCATGTGGGGTTTTGTGTGCATGTTGGGGGAATTATGAATTTGACACATAAATTATGTGTCATGAGACCAATTAGATCTAATTAGACTTAGATCGGTGTTATGGGACTAGGTACATGTCCACAAATGGATACGTGTAGGCCGTATCACAGTATTTTACGATACGGTGTGATACGGGGCCCAACTTTGGGTATTTTTGTGCAATTCTCATTAATCTCTATTGTAGCAAGTTTCTTTAGTTAAGTTATTGTGTATTTAATAAGTGGGAATGTATAATTATGGAGAATTAGGGTTTGGCTCTTTATTTTGATGGGTATCATGAATATCCCATATTGTACCCTCAAAGTGTTTGATGAATTGCTATTAGTATATATTGTGCACTTTCAAGTATTAATTGTATTGTATACTTATTAAATATATGCATAAATATATGTACATATGTATGATGATAAGTATATGTATTTATATATAGGGAGGATACTGTGTGTGTGCAGTGTGCGTGTGCACTTGGGACTGTGTCAGTGAGATGATGAGTGCGGACTAGAGTGTGTGGTGTGTGTGCTGTGGTGGGGATATTGAAGCTAGTGTACTACAGTATGCTAACTGCACAGGTATGTCCAGACAGTGCCTTTATGCAAGTGACAGTTTGTATGTGATGGTGTGTCGTATGTGAGATGAGGGATGAAGGAAGGACACAGGTATGTCCAGACAAGAGACACAACAGTAGCATAACACTACAGTAACAGTTGGTTGGGGGGGGGTTCTCATGATGTGTGTAAGTATCTATATATATGAGTTAAAGAGTAAGCCTTGGAGAGTGTGGTTTAGCATATAGTTTAAGGGCCTTGATCATTAGGTGCAGCGGAAAGGGACTGATGACTTGGGTAAATGTTAGTGTCAGTAGAAGTAGCAGCAATAAGTGTTGCTTTGACAACACTATTAGTGACTGAGAATATGTAATTAGGGGTACCCTCAAGTGGAAGGGTGCACGACACAGTGGGTTATTGAGACAGTTGAAGCTTGGGCAAGACAATGCTTGGAGTGAGGCTTGGGATAGGGGGGAAACCTGGTTCAAGTATAATAAGCTACATATGGGGGCTCGGGTAAGACTGCCAATTGCAGTCCAAGTCAGGATGGACTGATACATGTATTGTAGTCAAGATATGGGATGGTGTTGCTTTATTTAACAGATAAGTATCGAGGAGTGTTATAGTGGATTGAAGAGACTGGTGGTAATGGAAACTTAGTTTGATACTCTTTGATACAGAAACACAGATATTCCAATGTTCTGATATTGAAAGGTATTCTAATATTCCATTACTACTCGAATTTTTACTGCATTAGAAAAGCTTTAATATGGTAGAATTAGGGGCATATTGTAGTGCACTGTGAGGGAGAAATAAGAAGAGAGTATTCAGGTTATATGGGAGGTGTTCAGGTCTGATACAGTGTAGTATCAGTCGAAGTTAGATGGAAGGGGGAAGGTCTATGCACGAGAAGAATGAGTGCACAAGTGAATATGGAAAGGAATGTGTATCAGGTAGTGAGCTCAGGACTTTGTACAGTCCAAGTATCAGAGGTACCTACTTATAGGTAAGTATGTATCAGGGGTAAGTATGGTAGGTATTGTATCCATGTTAGGGTGTAATCTATGTAGGAGATATAGGATACCAGTTACTTGTGTGAGGGATACCCATGGTTTAAGTTATAATTAAAGTATTAAGATAAGAAGTATCAAGTAGATAACTAAGGCAAGTTATGGATACCAGGTAATGGGAAGGAACCAATTTATATACTAGGGTAATACTACCTATTAAGAAAGCACTAGTATATTTATGAGTTATGATATAGTTAGTATCATAAGTAATAGAGTTGGAGCTAGTTATAAGTATCAAGATACTTGATTATAGGCTTGTCTAGTGTTGTTAGTTGGTCTTGGTAATAGGTAATTATATACTAAGGTAATAATAGATGATAGATATAACTAGTACAAGTATAAGTTTTACTCATTACTTAGCGATATTAACTAAATTGACTAGTTTGACCCTAAAAGTCAACCCTTAAGGTTGTTTGACCTAATTGACTAGTGTGACCTAGTTTTGACCTAGAAATTACCTTTAACTTATTTAAACTTATTATCCCTTCATTACACAATTTGACATAGAATTTCATAGATAGGTCTGTGTGATACCAGTTTGGACACCGAGACTCATTCATTTCTCTGGATCACAAGCGAGTACATTTCTCTGTTAGTTTTTATTTCATAATAGTATATATATATTATGTTCTAGAACTGTATACTTGATTCTGACACAGTAGTTTCACGGACTGATACTATATGGATCATATCAGAAGATGTTATCCCTTACCGTGTTCAGCGGGCACTCCTTTACATGTATTTTATTATGTGTATTGGGTATTAATTTTAGTATACTTCGTGTTCATACACTGCTCGTGTTCAGTGTGCCCATATTCATGTTCGTAATGTATCATTTTTTGATCCATTTATAATGGTTGGGGATGGGGGAATAAGAGTTGGTTATGTGATCAAGCCAAAGTATATTCGTGTACATGTCGATTACATATCATACGTGTAATCGAGTTACCATATTATATTCATGTTTAACCTAAACCGATCACATAATAAACTTGTATTCCATGGCACATTAGCTAGTTTTATCTATTTTCTTTTATTTGCAGTTATTCTATTGCCTGTTCCTTACTTTCCAGTACAATACCTGTTCACTCTAGTTCATTTTATTCTAATATTTAGTTATCTTATATTCTTTTCTATTATATATTATATATGCTCGATTATGTATTTAAAACTGATTTAAGAGGTATGTACTTCGCTCCGATCCTGACTGGATATATTTTTTAAATGATTGGTTCGTGGACCAGTGTCATACCTACTATGGGCTGCAGGACAGCGTACCATTAGAGGATACTCATTTAGAGAAGGAGGACTTAGTACCAAATCCTGAGGAGGTTTAGATTATTGTTAGAATTGTATTAGACTTTTATTGAGGTTATTGACATGTATATATTATTTCAGGCTTGTGGATGTATTATGACACTCTTCTTTCGTTATTCTATTTCGTGCTTTATCTCCCTTAGTTTGTATTATGATTGAGTATAGTTTATTATTACCATATTGTTCATTCATTTGGAGTTGAGATAACATTGACAGGTACTTTATACATATGAGTGAGATGTTAGATAGTATGGTTGACCAGACAGTGTTCTACCGTCGATGCTGCGGCATAGGCTGGGCATTGCTTACTACTCGTGCCATTATTCTGGGTGTGGGTCATGACAGGATTGAAGGGCCAGTGCAGCGATTAGCCTTACCATCAACAGGGGCAGCTCAGTACAGGGTACCAATACTGGCATTCAGGCCTTTGGCTCAACGTCCATTATCGACGCAAACTCAGATGTACGACCAACAGAGGAATCAGCAATATGGGCAGTAGAGGCCACAACGGTGTATCCAAGGAGCACAACGAGGCCAAGGAAAAGATTTTATCCTATCTCTGGAGGAGGCTTTGGCATTAGGTGACATGGTGACAGGTAACATTCTTGTTATATCTTTTTTTTCATAATATTATTTGATTCGGTAGCATCCCACTCATTTGTATGTGCATAATTTGTGACACGTATTGGATTGGAGTTCAAGGCATTGCCAAAGAGGCTGAGTATACTCACTAGTAATGGTATCTTTGGAGTTTATAGAGTATGTCTAGCATGTCCAATCGTAGTATACTGGCATTTATTACCTGCAAGGTTGATCGAGTTCCTTATGGTTAATTTTGATATTATTTTAGGCATGGAATGGTTGAGAGACAGTCATGTGACCATAGATTATCGTAGGGGTAGAGTGTTATTTAATATCCCAGGCAATAAAGAGTTTATCTTCAACAGAACGGTGAGAGACTAGCATGAAGATGGCATAGCAGCAATAGCAAAAATTGGGGATCAGCTTCCCAGAATAATTGGAGAATTTTTTGATATATTTTTGAAAGATCTTCCAGGATTACCCCATGTAAGAGAAGTGGAGTTCTGCATAGAATTGAGGCCAGAAGCATAACCAATTTCCAACAAAGTCTATCAGATATCAACGATGGAACTCAACTAGCTATATCAACATGTGGAAGAAATGAAGGCGAAAAAGTTTATTCGGGCTAGTGGATACCATGGGGAGCACCAGCGCTTATAGTAAAGAAGAAAGATGGGACAACATGGTTGTGTATCGACTACATCCAGTTGAATGCAGTAACAGTGAAGAACAAGTATATATTGCCTAGGATCGATGACTTGTTTGACCAATTGAGCAAAATAAAATTATTTTCCAAGATAGACCTTCGATCAAAATATTATTAAGTAAGGGTCCGGGAGCAAGATATACCGAATACAGTATTTCGATCTTGATATGGGCATTACAAATTTTTAGTTATGCCATTCGTATTGATTAATGCGCCAGCAATATTCATAGATTTGATGAATCGTATCTTTATGCCATACCTAGATCAATTTATAGTGGTATTCATAGATGAAATTCTTGTTTACTCTAACAGTGAAGAAGAGCATGAAGAACATCTTCGGAGAGTGTTGCAAGTTTTGAGGGAGCAACAGTTGTATGCCAAGCTCAGTAAGTGTGAATTCTGGTTAGGTCATGTGTCATTCTTGGGGCACATCATCTCAGGAGCAGGAGTATCAGTGGACCCCAAAAAGGTCAAAGCAGTTGAGAATTGGCCAGTCCTGAAGATAGTAGCAGATGTACAAAGTTTATTGGGGTTAGCAGAATATTATCGGAGGTTCATGGTAGACTTTGCACGGATTACTGTGCCAATGACTCATCTAACCCGCAATGAGGTAAAGTTTGTTTGGACGGTAGTGTACCAAGCAACATTCGAGGAGTTGAAAGAGAAACTGATATCAGCAACGGTCCTTACACTTCCAGTAGGATCAGGAGGGTTCACAATTTATTGAGACGCATCTGGGAAAGGACTCGGGTGTGTCTTGATGCAGCACGGGAAAGTGATAGTTTATGTGTCTCGACAGCTTCGAGATTATGAGAAGAATTATCCAACACATAATTTGGATTTAGCAGCAATAGTATTTGCACTCAAGCTATGGATACACTACCTATATGGTGATCAGGTGGAGATATTCATAGATCATAAGAGTTTAAAGTACATATTCACCTAGAAGGACCTGAACATAAGGCAGAGGAGGTGGCTAGAATTGTTTGGTGATTATGATATAGCACTTCAGTATCATCCAGGCAAGACAAATATGGTAGCAGATGCTCTAAGTAGGGGAGGTAACGCATTTATCTTGACAACTCAGAAGCACATATTAGAAGATCTTCGAGAGATGGACATCGAGGTAGTGTTACCTGTTGGGGGTTTTAACTGTATAATACGCGTACAATTCTCCAGCATATTTCATGCTTCTACACTAACGACCATATAACAAGAATATACTTATAACATATAACCGTAGTGTATATGTAGTACCTCGGTGCGCGAGCAAGACGGCACACTTGGTACGTAATACAAATTATAGCACCTCGGTGTGATATTAAGGAGTATCAGAACAGATACAAGTAGTCAAGCCAAGATTCTAGGGTCAGTTAGCTAAATCAAGTGAAATTCCTCCGCTTACATCATAGCATGGATATCGGGTCAGATATACGGCCGTGCTTCTACTATAAAGTTTTAGTTGGGCCTATAATTATATCTTATGGTACATCAAGCATTTGTCATTATTAAGATAATAAGGAAACATATAAGTTCTCAATTTACTATCACATACAAGGTCACAAGATTTGATAAGAAATCAAACTAATTGAAGAAAAATGACAAAACTGACAAAATTGCCCAAAATGGGTGAAGATAGTCAAAATAGGCAAAAATAGCTTTTCTGCATACAAAAGAGTCAAAAATGGCTTAAAATAGGCTAATACAGCTTTTATGCGTACAAAACGGTCAAAAATGGCTAAAAATGTGCTTCTCGCATATTTGGCTAAAAAATAGCTCATCCGCGTATTTTTGGCTCAAAAATGGTTCATTGGCGTACATTTTATGCAAAAACAGGATTATGTGCAAAAATTACACAAGTGCCTGTACTACTACTACTACTACTACTACTACTACTACTACTACTACTACTACTACTACTACTTGCTACTGTCGTGTCTATGCAGACCTACATGTCCAGGTAGTTTAGCGGACGAGTACGTTCTCAGATGCATTCACTTAGTTGGATATGATAGATACCCTTGAGCACACTGATTATTATTTACTATTACATTAGCTTGAGTGTTTATTGTACCTTGTTATGTCCCCTGAGGACCTGGATCCGGATTATGTCCCAAGGTATAGACGAGGAAAGCTATCCCGAGGTTTACGGGACATTAGCTGACGTTGGAGCAGTACTTGCACAGAGGACGAGGTTGTGCCGGAGGACTTCTCTTTTGCACTCAGTTATTTCTCTATTTATTTATGCTTATGTTCTTAGACATTTGGACTTGGCTTCTTAGTTACTACTGGACCGTCCAAGAAAACTCGTCTAGTGGTTCAATAGAAAACCGGTTTTAGGGATTCCATCTATGTTCGGGTTCTAATGCGGGTCTATGGAAATTGCCAAATGGGTTCCTACGGTCCCGGGTAGTCTCTCTCAAAAATCCAATTTACAAAATACATAAATATAATACACAACCAAGTACAGGAATACGAAATCAGAAAACGAATGTGAAAATGATGGAGTTAAATAATTAGTTATTTAAAAAGTTAGTGGAGTATTTACGTACGACTTAGACGGTTCAATTTTGAGCCGTTTTCAACCCTCATTATAAGAGTACTAGTAAATTAACGTACGTTGCACGTAAAATAATTTTTTTCTTCTGAAATTAATATAAAATTATTTAAATATACTTCAAATATGATTTATTATATATATTTTTTATTTTAATTAGAATTTGTTATATATTTGAATATATTTTAATTATAATTAGTTATGGATATATATCTACTTTTCATAAAAAGTTTTGAAAATGTGAGCTACGTAATATTATCTAATTATAAAAAAACATCTCTACTAACTCATGAAGTTAAGGTAGGAGATTTTCTCTTTGGTTGGTTGAGTTCGAATCCTTGAAGTATTTTTTATAAGTATTTTTTATAACAAATATAACTTTTTTTAACAATATTTTATGTAATATTAATTTTCTTAATAATTAATTGATGATGATATACATACGACTTAGACGGCTCACTTTTGAGCCATTTTGAAGACTCATTATATATATATATATATATATATATATATATATATATATATATATAGTAAAAGAAAAGAAAATAAATAAAATAAATAAATAAATAAGAACAATAAAAATTCTAATCAAACAATTTGTACAAACCAACCCTTAAAACTCTTAGCACACACCCGCCACCAACAACACAACAGGCAATAACAACAACAACAACAACAACAAAACAAATCCTCAACCTTAAGCCTTAACCCCAAACTAACCCTTAATCCTAACTATTACACTAATCATAAAACCTATTTCTAACTCTACAGACCCGCACCCGATCCCCCTGAACCCGCGACCCCCTCTCGGCCTCTCTCCTTCTCTATAAAACCCCTAATTCTGAAAACCGTATTAATTATTTATGGTAATTAGAGGAGATAGATTTTATTTAATTTTTATTTAAGGTGTTTGTGCATCTAGGGGATTTATGGAGCTATTATAAAAATTTTCTAATTTATTCCATGTAGGAGATCCTTTGGACAGTGGTTAGCTTAATGGTGTGCACCAATATAATTTTCAGAAATTTTCTATGTATGTATGTATATATATATATATATATATATATATAATTAATAAGAAAAGAAATAAGAAAAAGAAAGAAAAAGAAAAGAATAGAAAAGAATAGAAAATAGAATTCCTATTGGAATCAAACCCAAAACCCATTACTATTGGATCTAACCCAAAATCCAAATCCTATAACCTACCCGTTAACCACCCCAACCCAAAACAAAACAAAGAAAGAAAGAAAGAAAGTAAGAAATCAACAGCAGTAGTAGCAAACCAACTTCCCTTTTTCTTCTCCGCGCGTGTGAGCCTCTCATTCCACCGCTTCTTAAACACTATTATTACTAAAAACCCCTCAACCGAAACCAAAACCAATGAAAGAAGGAAACAGTAGCAGCATCCACCACCTCTTATTCTCTATATATATTACAACTATCCCAAACCCTAACTACAATTCTTCTTTCACTAAAAATTTACACTATTTTGGATGTGCACTATACAGAACTTTGCTCGGCAAGTATACCGTGCCATAATACTATTATTTATATTCCATATGATGCCTGATTCTGTTTTATTTATGTATTTACATTGGACCTTGTTTATGAGACCACCCCAGTATTATGGAGCATTATTAGGTTCATTGGCCATGACACAGTTGTTACATGAGTTGTGAGTCTCATATAGATCCCGGACTACGTATTGGGTTGGCTGCCTGTACGTATGAGCCATGCGTTAGGGATGACTGCTGATAGAAACTTTATATGCTAGTAGACCTGGCAGTTATTTAGAGGTTTTATCGTGTCATGGATATGGCATGCTTAGAACATGGGGTGGGGACAACAATAAGTAAGGCGTTTGGGCTCCTTTGCACTTTTCTCTTGTACGTCCGGATTCTCCGTCGGAGAAACGGGTAATGACGACCACTATATATTATATTATCAGGTGGCCTCTGTCGTTCAAAAGACGACATGCTTGTAGGCCCCTAATTTTCTGAGAGAATCATGCCAATCCCATTTTTGGCCAGATAGCCCACGTGTTGGAAAGTTGTTCTCAAATTGCATTTACTTAGACGGTTAGGCGACCCATTGGATGTTTATATTTCAGTACTTTATTGGCATGTTATTATGTATCTTGTTACGTCCCTCTGAGGACCTGGTCCCTTTCCAGATATGGAAAAGCAGGAGTATCAGCAGGAGTACGGACCTGGACCTGACTCTACTTACCAGGCTGAGGAGATCTTACCCTCAGAGTATCTATGATTTATTGACGCTATTTAGAGATTTTGTTACTATTTCAGTATAGTCATTTTGTAGTGGATTTGTTTCCACCCGACTATCAGACTTGATACTCATCTTGGATATTCAGTTATTATTCAGCTCTTTATTCCTACTGATTATTTGTGCTATGGATGAGGTATAGATTCTGTGTGACTTGTTGTGACAGTATATTACCACTGGTGGATTGGATAATCATGTACAGCGTACGTGTGTATATGGTTTCCATATATTGGAGTTTGTATACATACGGCTGGGCGTGTTACGTATTTCTAGTCCTACGTATTTGGGACTGGGGCATGACATATTTTTGGTGGTGGCCCATGCAGGTCAAGAATATATTGTCTTGGTTACGTAACTGTACCAAACAAGCCTACGTATAGGAATAGAGTATAAGGATCTCATCAATGCTTAACTGAAACCTCATTCTTCCTTCCAACCATCCTATATTTGGATAACCAAAGTTTTACGCCAAAGACCCTTCACCCTTGTTGGCGTAAAAGCCAAATGACTGCCTAGTTGGCGTAAAAGCCAAATAAACTGTCTTATTGGCGTAAAAAGCCAAGCTATGAAGAAGATTGCCTACTTTACGCTGCGGTTATGACAACTGCTACCCACGTTCCCTTAGTCTTCTAAATCTGCATATGACACGTATTCCTTTATAAGATCTTTACATGCAAACTACTTACGTAACCGTCCCAGCGCAAACTTGATAATTCCTGAATAATAGATAACCAGCGTAGAATAGCCTGATTAGGCATAAAATGTAAGAATGGTGATGTGAGTGTATTTGGCACAACTTTAGCTTTCCCAGTCAAGAACCAAATCTCGTGCATTAAATGCAGAGATATGCCTCGAGCCCTGTGCAAGAAACAGCTTTTTAATGTGGCGTCTGATTTTGTCTTATCTTGAGCATAAAAACTCATTTCTATAGGAAGAGTATTCAGAAGACTCCATTTTTCTTCTGTTGGATGCGTACAAATAACTTGTATCAAATATGTCACTAAACGACAACCTGGGTCTCTGTGCAAATTCATCATCACAGCCGTCCTCTCGATCATCGTGCAGTACTTTTGTCGGATGCCAGGTTCACTGATTTTTCTGACAAATTCATCCGAGGAAAACGAAGAGTTCCTTGTACAACTTTACGCTGCATTAAAAACAACATATATTAAACCTTACGCATAAAAGAATAACAACCTTTTACGCAGACAGATCTTTTACGCGCAGCAGACTTTTACGCGCAGAAATTTTACGCAGACTTTTACCTAGACAGCTTTAAAGCTCTACTTTACGCCAACTTCTTTGAATCTCTGTTTTACACGGACAGTTCTGAAGCCTTACTTCACGCTTCTCTACTTTACGCGGACAATTCTGAAATCCTACTTTACGCCAAACTACCTTGATTCTCTGCTTTACGCAGATAACTCTAAAACCTTACTTTACGCTTCTCTGCTTTACGCCGATAATTCTGAAACCATGTTTTACGCCGACAGTTTTAAAACTCTATTTTCTGCAGGCAAATCCCCCAGCATATTTTATACTTCTATATTCTATTTAATGCTTGTATCCTGTTTGATTCTTGTACTTCTTCTAATCGTTGTGTACATCACCTGCAGAGAGATGGATATGCAGAAGGGATGTACTATCGCCGATGGTGACACAACTCCTGGAGTCCATAGTCAGACTCAAGGAGGGACCTCAACAATTCCTAGACTTCCTGGACCAGATGGACAGATTCACAATCCAGTTCCATCTAATCTTTCCGTTCCACCTAATGGGAGCCTTCCAGTCTCATCGACACCGCGGGATGGCCAGACACAACTGTTCCAATTCTTCCAGATGATAATGCAGGAATAACAATAATATGCCTCCATACTAGCTGCAGAGCAGAGGCAGCAAGCAGCAGAACAGAGACAAGAATTCCTAGCAGCACTTGAAAGGATGGCTGTAAAGACTATTGTACCAGCTCAAGCACTAGCTCCAGTACCTTGAGCTAGAGTTGGTTCAGTAAAGGACTTTATATAGATGGGCCGAAACCGTACAAAGGCATTAAGATCCCAGAGGAGACTACCAACTGGATCACTCACACCCAGAAGCTATTGGAAGCATCGCAGCTACCTACAGAGCTGTAGATGACGGGTGTAAGGACGCTTCTAGATGGTAATGCTCATCACTGGTGGGAATCCATGGAGCGCCAGTTGGGTACATACCAGACTTGGGAGCATTTCTTGGAGTGCTTTGAAAGGAAGTACTTTTTGGACACCGTCAGAGATGCACTGTACGATCAGTTTCTCCACCTAGAATAGGAGAACCAAACAGTAGACGAATATGATGCTGAGTTTAGTCGCCTTAGTAAATATGGTGCTGCTCTGATACCAGATAACTTAGCCAAGGCTAAGAGGTTTCATCGCGGACTGACTCAGGAGCTCCAACACTACACTAGCTCCCAATATCGAATCTCTTATGCCGAATTACTGACAGAAGCCAGATTGCAAGAAACTATCAGTAGAGAAAAATGAGGTCAGCTGAGGACACAACAAGGACCGGCAAGGATACAACGAGAAGGACCTATTAGACGTCCTTTAGCTCAGCAACAACAGTACCAACACAGAGCAGGACCATACCAGATCCCAGAGAAACCCTAATGCAATTATTGTGGGAGACGCGGGCACATCTCAAGGGACTGTCGGATCCGTTTGGGACAGTGTATGAGATATGGTTCCGGAAAGCATATGATGAAAGACTGTCCTATGCAACAGACATCGACACTTCCACCGCAAGCACAGAGGCTAGTGCTTCCAGCATCGAAGCCAGCTCAGCAGATGATGAGACCAGGAGCACCTCGACCTCCAGCAGCAGGGGGATTTCAGCGAGGACCACCACTACCTACACATGAGGATTAATTCACGAGGGCTAGACAGGGACAACCACAGAGGAACGGACAAGCTTTTGCAATAGAAGTGGATGACATGAATCAGGAGATTGATGTTATAGCAGGTATCACTATTGCTTTTACTTTTCCTGCTGTGACATTGTTTGATACGGGAGCCACCCACTCATTCATATCATCTAGTTTTATTGCCAAACACAACATTGCCTCTACACCTTTACCTAGTTGTATTAGAATTCTTACCGGAGGAGGAGTTATACCTGTTAGTAGAATTTGTAGATCGTGTCCTATAATGATACGTGGCAGAGAGATGAATGCCCGACTCTTAGTCCTTCTTATGCCAACTTTTGATATTGTGCTTGGAATAGACTGGCTGAGCAAGTACCACGCTTTCTTCGATTACTTTAGAGGAAGCATTCTTTTCAAGGTACCAGGCCAGCCTGAACTTGAGTTTGCACGAGGTTCCACAGAAATCCTTGATGGTATGCAGCTCGCAATGGAAGATGTTGTCTATCATCCCATTATTTCAGAATTCTAAGACGTCTTTCCAGAAGAATTATCAGGCCTACCCCCAGATAGAGACGTAGAGTTTTCGATTGAATTAACACCAGGAGCAGCACCCATAGCATCACATGTTTATAGACTGGCAAAGAAGGAGATGGATGAACTAAAGACACAGTTGAAAGAATTAGAAGAGAAAGGTTTCATCCGACCAAGTACATCACCCTGGGGAGCACCAGTGTTGTTTGTACCAAAGAAGGATGGGTCAGTGCATATGTGCATTGACTATAGAGCCTTAAATAAAATGACTGTGAAGAATAAATATCTATTGCCACCTGTTTGATCAGCTTAGTGGAGCCAAGATGTTCTCAAAGATAGATTTGAGATCGAGATATCACCAAGTGAAGGTACGGAAGGAGGACATTCCGAAGACTGCATTTCGGACAAGATATGGGCACTACGAGTTTTTGGTCATGCCATTTGGATTGACCAATGCTCTAGCTATCTTTATGGACTTAATGAATTAAGTCTTCCATCAGTATTTGGACCAGTTCATGGTCATCTTCATAGATGATATACTTGTCTATTCAAAGAGCCACGAGGAGCACGAGAAGCACCTACGAATTGTTCTAAAGACCTTGAGGAGAGAGCAGTTATATGCAAAGCTCAGTAAATGTGAGTTCTTCTTGGATAGAGTTTTATTTCTTGGGCATGTCATTACAGGAGATAGTATTTCTGTTGATCTATAAAAGATCTCGGCAATTGAGACATGGCCTGTTCCTAAATCAGCAGTGGAGGTGAGGAGTTTCTTTGGACTTGCGGGATATTACCGACGGTTCGTGGAAAACTTCTCAAGGATAGCAGCACCTATGACTCATTTGACTTGTAAGGATCAAGAATTTATATGGAATGACGAGTGTCAAGTCGCTTTCGAGGAATTGAAGAAGCGACTGACTACAGCACCAGTATTGACTATTCCATCAGGATCAGGAGGATATGTGATCTACAGTGACGCATCAGGGAAAGGTTTGGGATGCGTATTGATGCAGCATGGCAAGGTGATTGCATATACATCTAGACAGTTATGAGTACATGAGAAGAATTATCTAACTCATGACTTAGAACTTGAAGCCGTAGTATTTGCTCTGAAGCTATGGAGACATTACTTATATGGGGAACGAGTGGAAATCTATACAGACCACAAAAGCCTCAATTATGTCTTCACACAGAAGGAGTTAAATATGAGGCAACATCGATGGCTCGAGTTGATGAAAGATTTTGAAATAGAGCTACATTATCACCCAGGCAAGGCTAACGTTGTAGCAGACGCGTTAAGCCGAAAGCCAGCAGCTTATTTCTTGTCGACACAGAGGGAATTATTAAAGGACTTGCAAGGTCTTGGCATCGAAGTGTTATTGCCCGGAGCAGGCAGGACACTAGCCAACTTGCAAGTACAATCCTCACTAGTAGAAAGAATCAAGGCAGCATTGCCTACAGACGCCAAATTCAGAAGATTAAAAGAAAGAACAGAGGCCGAAGAGCAGACATGACTGTGCATTCATAATGACGGGACATTACGATGTGGTAATCGTCTATATGTTCCCAATGGAGAGATTCGACAGGAGCTGATGACAGAAGCTCATAGTTTGATATATTCTATTCATCCTGGAGGCACCAAGATGTATCGTGATTTATGACAGCACTTTTGGTGGCATGGAATGAAAAGAGAGATAGCTTGCTTTGTAGCTAAATATTTAGTATGTCAGCAAGTAAAGGCAGAGCACCAGAGAACAACAGGGTTATTGCAAACTCTTCCGATTCTATAGTGGAAGTGGAAATACATCACTATGGACTTCGTCACGGGTTTTCCCAGGAGTCCAAGTGGTAGAGATGCAGTCTGGGTAATAGTGGACCGACTCACCAAGTCAGCCCATTTCTTGCCTTTTAGAGTTGGCCAATCTACAGAAGCTTTGGCTGACCTATATATGAGGCAGATTGTGATATTTCACAGCATACCAATCAGCATTGTATCCGACAGAGATTTGTGCTTTACATCGTACTTTTGAAGGAGCATGCAAGAGAGTCTTGGAACTCGTCTGAAATTCAGTACATCTTATCACCCGCAAATAGATGGGCAGTCAGAATATACTATTCAGACATTAGAGGATATGTTGAGGGCTTGTATGTTAGACTTTGGAGGATCATGGGAGAACCACCTACATCTTGTAGAGTTTTTCTACAATAATAGCTATCAGGCGAGCATCCAGATGGCTCCGTTTGAAGCATTGTATGGAAGAAAGTGTAGGTCTCCCCTGTGTTGGAGTGACGTGGGAGAACGTCAGATTCTGGGATCAGAGTTAGTTGTCAACACCGTTGAGACAGTTAAGAAGATACAAGGACACTTGCGAGCAGTGCATGATAGGCAAAAATAATGGGCAGACCTTCATCGTCGTCCCTTGGAGTTTAAAGAGGACGATCATGTCTTCTTAAGGATATCACCTACCAGAGGCACCATTCGATTCGGAGGGCGTGGCAAGTTAAGTCCAAGGTATATTGGACCATTTGAAGTGCTAGAGAAAGTAGGAGAAGTGGCTTATCGACTTGCGCTACCACCTTCACTTGAGGGAGTACATGACGTATTCCATGTGTCACAGCTCAGGTGATATGTGGTAGACAGCAGTCATATTCTCGACCATTCAGAGATCACCATTAGGCCGAGCTTGTCATATCAAGAGCAATCCGTGAGAATCCTTGATCGTCGAGAGAAAGTATTGAGGAACTAGTCTATTTCCTTGGTCTGTGTGGCATGAAAGCATGGTGCACCAGGAGAATCTACCTGGGAGCACAAAAATGACATACGCCAACTTTTGTCGAACCTATTCGCAGACCAAGGTATAAATTTAGTTTGTTAATTTATATCTTATACCATTCTTGACTTTCTACCATGGCTTAGTTTTAATTTCGATGACGAAATTTTTATAAGTTGGGTAGAATATAAAACCCCTAATTCTGAAAACTGTATTAATTATTTATGGTAATTATGAGCCAAATAGAGGAGATAGATTTTATTTAATTTTTATTTAAGATTTTTGTGCATCTAGGGAATTTATGGAGCCATTATAAATTTTTCCTAATTTATTCTATGTAGGAGACCCTTTGGACAGTGGTTAGCTTAATGGTGTGCACCAATATAATTTTTAGAATTTTCTATATATAAATATGTATATATATATATATATATATATATATATATATATATATATATATATATATATATATATATATATATAACTAATAAGAAAAGGAATAAGAAAAAGAAAGAAAAAGAAAAAGAAAAGAATAGAAAATAGAATTCCTATTGGACTCAAACCCAAAACCCATTACTATTGGATCTAACCCAAAACCCAAATCCTATAACCTACCCGTTAACCACCCCAACCCAAAACAAAACAAAGAAAGAAAGTAAGAAATCAACAGCAGCAGTAGCAAACCAACTTCCCTTTTTCTTCTCCGCGCGTGTGAGCCTCTCATTCCACCGCTTCTTAAACACTATTATTACTAAAAACCCCTCAACCGAAACCAAAACCAATGAAAGAAGGAAACAGCAGCAGCATCCACCGCCTCTTATTCTCTATATATATTACAACTATCCCAAACCCTAACTACAATTCTTCTTTCACTAAAAATTTATACTGTTTTGGACGTGCACTATACAGAACTTTGCTCGGCAAGTATACCTTGCCATAGTACTATTATTTACATTCCATATGATGCCTGATTCTGTTTTATTTATGTATTTGCATTGGACTTTGTTTATGAGACTACCCCAGTATTATGGAGCATCATTAGGTTCATTGGCCGTGACACAGTTGTTACATGAGTTGTGTCTCATATAGATCCCGGACTACGTATTGGGTTGGCCGCCTGTACGTATGAGCCGTGCGTTAGGGATGACTGCTGATAGAAACTTTGTATGCTAGTAGACCTGGCAGTTATTTAGAGGTTTTATCGTGTCATGGATATGGCATGCTTAGAGCATGGGGTGGGAAGAACAATAAGTAAGGCGTTTGGGCTCCTTTGCACTTTTCTCCTGTATGCCCGGATTCTTCGCCGGAGAAACGAGTGATGACGACCACTATATATTATATTATCAGGCGGCCTCTGCCGTTCAAAGATGACATGCTTGTAGGCCCCTAATTTTTTGAAAGAATTATGCCAATCCTATTTTTGGCCAGATAGCCCACGTGTTGGAAAGTTGTTCTCAAATTGTATTCACTTAGACGGTTAGGCGACCCATTGGATGTTTATATTTCAGTACATTATTGGCATATTATTATGTATCTTGTTACGTCCCTCTAAGGACCTGGTCCCTTTCCAGATATGGAAAAGCAGGAGTATCTGCAGGAGTACGGACCTGGACCTGACTCTACTTACCAGGCTGAGGAGATCTTACCCTCAAAGTATCTGTGATTTATTTATGTTGTTTAGAGATTTTGTTACTATTTCAGTATAGTCATTTTGTAGTGGATTTGTTTCCACCCAACTATCAGACTTGATACTCATCTTGGATATTCAGTTATTATTCAGCTCTTTATTCCTACTGATTATTTATGCTATGGATGAGATATAGATTCTGTGTGTCTTGTTGTGACAGTACATTACCACTGGTGGATTGGATATTCATGTACAGCGTACGTGTGTATATATTTTCCATATATTGGAGTTCATATACATACGACTGGGTTTGTTACGTATTCCTAGTCCTACTTATTTGGGACTGGGGCGTGACATTCTCGATCTCTCTATATCTATATATAGCTATAGCCAAACCTAAGCCCTAACCCTATTTCTCTTCCTTCTCCTCCTTCATACGTTGTTTCCGGCCCCTTCTTGCCGCCAGCGATCGCTATAATAACCTGTTTCGTTCAAGCGGATAGCCGATTCAAATGGCGCAAGGACAACGACCCGACCCGCTTTGCTCAGCGAGAAGACTCGTTTGAGGCAAAGGATTCCAAACATGGCCCTTCAAAAGTTCAGACTTAGACTTTCAAAGACTCTTTTGGAGTATCGCTCGGCCGAGGCAAATCATCGCTAAGGTGGGTGGCTACGATAAACTTGTCTTTGCTTAGCCAGCACACTTAAAATATGGACGATGCATGCTAGTCTCTAAGTGAATAACCCCTTGCATGCTAATAAAGAATACAATGCACCTAGCTAAGGGAATAATCTTATCTTGTATTGCTTGTGTTAGAACATGAAAATAAAACTTGGCTTATAGTTGGACCCTCGCATGCTACCTTAGCTTCGTGCACGTAGACCCGCTATGCCTCGAGTAGATCATTATATACTCTTCGTAGTGCATTGCTTTACTTGTTTATACTGCTCGCCTTATGGATTATGTCATCCGATATGTCCCTGTATGGTTTCAATCCTCGCACTACCCCATAGACCCGTGCAAACGTAAAGGCTAGGCTTATGTTCTAAAGTAGACTATGCCGCAAGTTTGCTTATGCTTATGTTTCAACATTGTTTCAATGCTTGCCTGCTTTACATATTCGCTATGTTTGTCACATGAATTCATGCCACGGACCCTGGTAACACTATATTGTCTTACATTCATCTAAGTTTCCCGGAAGACTATCGAATAGTCGTTCCGTGCAAGTATGAACCTAAAATTATCCGGGATCATTGGGTCACCGAGGCATCTCCGAACTAGGGGATTGCACAATGTCAAGTTTTACTCTGAACAAAAATTATGTCAAGTAAAGCAAGAATCATAGCTCGTAAAGCATACTCATTCTGAACAAGAATCAAGAATTAACATGTCATGTCATGAATCCCATGAATCTGAGACCATAGACTTGCACGCTCACGGATAACTCGTACACGAGGTAATAACATGGATTCCTCGAATGGTCATCAGGCACCGGGATCGTACCGTCCTAGGAGGAATATGGCTATTGCGTGACCAAATCGGTTAGATGCTCCCCGGTTTGGGGCGATGCAATATATTCAGTGGTCGGGCCCTTGGTAGTGCATCCCACACTTGGATAACCCATCTGACTCCAAGATCTGTGGTAGTCTCTCCATATTTGGTCAGGATGGTGGGTAACATCCATGACTCTTGCGCTACGCCTCATCTTCGTCCAAGACTATGCGTCGTCCTTTATGGCTAAGCCAGTGACCTTATGTTCATAAAGATAAGTCATCCTCGCTTAGCGGTAATCTGCGTGTGAGTTATTATATTGTATCGCATCATATCCAGTAATCTGAAACACCTGAACGATTATGAGTATAAGACATCTATTCATAATTTGAACAACCTGAGCAATCCATTGCAACACACCTGAGTAATCCGTGTAACTCGTGCACCTGAACAGAATCTCGCTTATGACACTCGTGTTTGCTTATGCAATTTTTTTGGATTTTATTATGTATATACTGGTGCTTGATTTAACTTGGTTGCCTTGGACAGGGCATAATGAATGGTAAGTGTGTAAGTCTCGCCGTGTTACTCATATATCGTACGGTGTACTGCCACACGAGTTAGACTTTATATTATGCCATAAAACTGATCCTAAGGCAAGACTAGAAAGGTAACTTAATAGATGGTGCACAGAACCTATATAACGTGTTTGAATTTTTTGAGCGGGCGATGTAAACCCCCTCGATTTATTCTGTAGATAGTTAGAGTGGATATGGAAAATTTTGGTTTTAGTAGCAGATGTCGAGGTTTAGAGTGAAGATAATTTATCTGGTATTTAATTCAATTAATTAAAACCCTTGGCGCGCCCTATCATTGTTTGATTATTCGGAGCCTAATATCAGCCCATAAATTCCGTTCAATTATTGTACTTCTGACCTGACCTGCCAAATTAGGCACTGGACTTCTCCGTCACTTAAATCAGTTTCCGTTGTGCTCTAAATTAATTGCACAATTTTTCGAAATCGTAACCCATATTTAATTCTGTGTCGGACACCTGTGTCGTTACCCTAAAATTTGGGTTACCAACTTAACCCGTTGAGCTGGACCAACTAAAAGGACCAAGACTGATTCCAAGCCCCCACCATTTTTGACCTTTGCGTCATTTCCGGATTTTGACCCCAAGTGCCCCCATTTAATTTAAATTCGCGGGACACTTTATTTCTATTTAAATCGGGGATACTAACTTTGTAAATCCTATTTTTAATCCTAAATTAATCCCAATGCCATTTTAATTAAACCCGTGCCTAACGCACAATACCCCCTCACCATGATAATTACTAAACACAATTTTCTCCACAATTTTTGTGTTATTTTATGTGTTCATGCAATTTCTCGAATTTAAGGGGCTAAGTTGTAAATAATGAAATTATGTGTCATCACCCTATTGGCCATGAACAATGGAGAGGTCCCAAAATGAGGTCCCATTCTCACCCATCCATTCACCATTTCATGAAGAAATCCACTTCTCTTCATGACAAATCACCACCCTCCATTTTGAATGACACCATCACAACCCTCCATCATTTCACAAACCCCTATAAAGCAACACCTCACCCCACCCTCAACACACACCACCGGCCCTAATCCTAAGGAAAACTCCTATCTCTCTCTCTCTCTCTCCTCACTCCTTCATTTAAAACCCTCCATGCAAAAGCTTCTCCACTCTCCATTATTTTTCTTCTTCTTCCTTAGTCTCTTCTTCCTCTTGGAGAACTCCGGCCGACGACTCAACTCCGGCCAGGCGGCAACGCCGCTCCGTCCCGCTGTAGCTTCCCCGCCGGACTGTGCGTCCACCCGCTCCGGCCCGCTATAGCTGCCCCGCCGGACTGTGCGTCCCCTCCCGCTCCGGCTGCAGTCCGCCCCTCCGACTGTGCAGCCCGCTCCTTCCTATCCTGACCCCGCTGTGTGTTCCCCCGCTCCGACCGCAGCTCCGACTGAGCAGCCCCCAACCCTCCGCGGCTAAGCTTTCCAACCAACCGTGCTTCCCTCCGGCCACCTCCCTATCCTACCACCACCACCACCAGTTTTTACCACCACCAGTTTTCACCACTACCACCATCGTCACCACCACCCCCGGCCACCTTCTCCGACCTTACACGGTACCGTCTTCGCCAAGGTCGACTCTCCCCCTATCTTCATTTAAATTCCAGAATTGTTTTGGTTATAAATAGGATGATGTTTATATATGTGAAATGCTAGCTAGGGTTTTAGATTATATATGTGGATGGCTAGTGTAATGTGATAATTGAAAAATATGATTGAGGTATATATAGGTTGAAGTTAATGATGATTAAATATGAATATGGATGAGGTTATGTTTAATGAGGTTTAATATATTTCTAGTATTTATGTAGTGATGAGATAAATGATTAGTGTAGTGTAATACTTGAACTACAGGATTAAGGTTTATATTGGCTAAGGCTAATGATGATTAATGCGAATATAGATTTTAATGACTTGAGGTGGTGTTAACATATTTTAGGGTTTATTTAGTATAGTGACCTTGTAACTTATGTTTTATGAAGTTGGATTTGGATGTGGTACTTGGATGGAAATTAGGGTTGGCTTCTACATAAATTATCGCGATTTAATTAAAATATGTACTCGAGGATAATAGAGTTTTGACCTTGGAGCCAACTAATCAGGATGTATCGTACATGGTAGAAAAATGTTAGTTTATTTACGGAGAATTAAATCGAGGAGAGTGTACCGATGATTAGCTGATTTGACCATCGTACCGATAATCAACTATAGTCAACCCCCTAGTGACTTGTCCCTGTGAGTCGTAGCTGAGACTGAGTTTATGTGTAGATATATGTAGCACCCCTGTCTGTCGTAAATTAGATTATTGATTCTGGTTTGTAACTCATCTCTAGGTACTGCGAGACCTGAGGACTTGGACGCGGTACCAGATCTCCGTCATCAGCAGCCGTACGTAGGCAAGTGTACATTGCCATCTTGTATTTCAGTTTATAGATATTTATTGTTTCATTATGTACATGGTGCACGTATTTATGTTGACGTTCGATACCTCGCGTCCGGATCACAACCAGGTGCTGACGTTCGTCGTAACGTCTTAGAATAATTGTTAGATGCTTTGTAGTACCTCGATGCACGTACCTGAGTATATCGACACCCTAGGACACACTCATACACTGTGATCGTGCCAGATTCCTGTATCCTGATACTGACTCATGACCAGAGACTGGGACGACCTTAGGGTCGCGTCTGTTGAGTTACTTCCGTGAGTCGAGACTGTAGTTAGAGGTTCAGGTCCAACGCACAATCGTTGACCGCTTGGGATGGGGAAGAAAGTTACTAGACATTTGGGCTACTCTGCACGCGCTTATATATATATATATGTATTATTTCTGTAGTGATCCTGTATCTAGTGTAGTTGTATCATCCGTGTGACTCTTTGCCCGGAGCTGCGGTACGTGCCGTGTGTTTCCATGTCCGGAGCTATGGTTTTATTTTGGACAGCCCACGCGTCGAACATTGTCTTTAAACTGTGTCACACTAGTTGGTTATGATAGAGTACCCTGTCGTGCACTTGTACTTTCTATTTACTTGGCATGCTGTATTTCTGTACCTTGTTACGTCGCTCTGAGGACCTGGTTCCCTGCCAGTTTTGCAGCATAGATGATTGCGGAGCACTTGGAGATATTGAGGGAGTGGCATGTCTTGCAAGCACTGTACCAGGTACTCACATTATATCTACCGGTATTATGGTTATTTTACATTATTTATTTTATCTGCTGTTGTAGCCTAGTTTTTATAGACTCATACTTCTTCTCGAGCATATTCGAGTTAGTGTGTTATTGGGCGGCCGACTCTAGCACATATAGCTCTTTCTTTTATACTTCTGTACATTGTGGATTGAGACATAGAGGTTTACATTTATGGAATATCTAGATAGTGCCCTTTATATTACAGCTTATACGTATTCGAGTCAGACCAGAGTCTGGTCGAATATGTAGCTGGCGTGTCACGTATTCCTGGTCCTACGTATTTTGGGACTAGGGCATGACATATTTTTGTGGTGGCCCATGCAGGTCCGATTTAAATCGTCTTGGTCACCTGACTGTGCCAAGCGAGCCTGCAAATTAGGAATAGATGTTATGATTATTGAATAGGATCTCAATCCATAATCGATTTTAAAACTCTTTGTTTGTGATTATCGCCCTTGGACTTCCACTTTGCATTCGTTCAATCTTCGTCAATGTCGTTATCCTTGTTCCTCGTCCCCTATTGTTCGGGGAGACGAATGCTTGTGACTGATGACTTCCCTCCAGAAGAAGATCGAAGACCAGACGATAGGAGACAGAATTCGTATACCTTTCTCGGAGAAGATTGTTACCTTATCAGGATAGATTGATGGTTCCTTGGATTCTAGAACTAGTGTGGAAGGTTGGCAAGAGAGTTGGACCTAGTAGTACCCTACCCGTGCTTGAGGTAACAATGATCTTAGGAGTACTGAGAGCTAGAAGGATTGTTGATCATGACCTAGAATGATTTATGGGAATGCATAGCCTGATGATGGAAACTAGTGGTTGTATATGATAGCAATACCAGGAATGATATTATGGACTAGAGGAGATAAAATTTCAAGCTCTCACTTGAAAGATGATGATCTAATACCAAAAATTTTAGTATGTTCTTGGGTGACATCATTATTATAATTGTACTATGTGACTTGGAGAGATAAATAACGAAAAGAAGGAATTTGAGGAATGGAATTTTAGGAAAAACCTTGAGGAGAAGAGAATTATACATTAGGCGAGGAAATTTTTTTCTTTTGAGGATTGATGTAGAAAACAGAACAGGAGAAATTATTTTGAGGTTTAGTCTAGACTATGACCTTATCCTAGACATGGATTGATTGAGCCAATGCCACGCGACGCGAGATTGTCGACGTGATTACATTATTTATGAGCACCAGATTACCCTGAGTTTAAGTTAATTCAGGGAGCCCGGGAGCATGATGCCCATCTACCTTAGAGGCACACATTGTAGAAGGTGAACCAGCGTACCCCCGTATTATATCAGAGTTTAAGGATGTGATTCTAGATAATCTTCCAGGCCTGCCACCTGACAGAGAGATAGAGTTGTTATAGAGTTGACTCCAAGAGCCGAGCCAGTTAATTTTTCGTCTTCAGACTAGCACCGATAGAGTTGGTCGAGTGTTGGTCCATCGTGGAGGATCTCCTAGATAAGGGTATCATATGGGCTAGTGTATCTCCATGGGAAGCACCCATTCTGTTTGTACCAAAGAAGGATGGTACGGTACGTTTGTGTATCGATTACAGGGCATTAAATGCCGTAGCGAAGACTGTATGCCAAGCTCCCTTGTCGCACATCGAAGGTTTAAATTGGATCAGCTTAGTGGCGCATATATATTTTGAAGATCGATCTCAGGTCCAGCTATCATCAGATCAAGGTACAGAGAGAGGACATCCCGAAGACGGTCTTTTGGACGAAGTATGGCCACTATGAGTTTTAGTCTTGCCGTTTGTTTTAACCAACGCGCCAGCAGTATTTATGTGTTTGAGGAACAATATTTTCTACCAGTACTTGGATAAGTTCGTGGAGGTAGTTATCGACAACATCTTGGTATATTCCAAGAGTCAGGAGGAGCATGAGAGATATCTCAGGATCGTGTTGGAGATGTTGAGACAAAAAGGCTATACGCCGAGCTCCGCAAATATGAGTTATGTTCAGATAGAATAGATAGTCGACGCATCAGGACAGCTGAGAGTTCAGGAGAAGAACTATCAGACACACGATCTAGGACTAACTGCAGTAATATTTGCACTAAAGCGATGGCGACACTACCTTTATGAAGAGCATGTTGAGATTTATACAAAACACAGAAAGTCTGAAGAATGCCTACACGCAGAAGGAACTCAACATAAGACAAAGGCATTGGCTAGAATTTATGACAGATTATAATATCGAGTTGCAGTACCACCCTGGCAAAGCGAATGTAGTAGCAGATGCCTTGAGTAGGAAGCCTATGGCATATTTTTATGACTCATCGCCAGTTGTTGGAGGATTGTCAGGAGCTCAGGATTGAGGTTGTATTGCCAAGCATGGGTGGACTGATGACCGGTCTCGAGGATTCAGACCGCATTTATTGAGAGGATCAAGGCAGTCTTGCCTACGGATACGAGATTTAGACGACTGCGAGAAAGGACAGAGGCCGACATGCAAACGGGACTCAAGTTTCATGAAGACGGAACAGTGAGGTGTGGAGATCGCCTATATGTTTCGAGTGCAGAGCTACGGCAAGAGTTGATGACCGAGGCACATAGCTCGATTTATTCCATTCATCCCGGGGGTACGAAGATGTACCGAGATTTGAGGCAACATTACTGGTAACATGGGATGAAAAGAGAGATTGTGAGATTCGTGGCAAGACGCTTGGTATGTCAGCAAGACAAGGCTGAATACCTGAAAACTGCAGGACTATTGCAGCCACTTCCCTTTTTCGAGAGGAAGTGGGAATACATTACCATGGACTTCGTCACAGGATTCCCGCAGAGCCCAAGCGGGAAGGATGCAGTTTGGGTTATCATAGGCAGACTCACCAAGTCTGCACATTTCTTGTCCTTCAGAGTTGGGCAATCCACAGAGATACTAACTGACATGTATATGAGGCAGATAGTACGATTACATGGAGTGCCTGTCAGCATCGTATCGGATCGTGATTCCAGATTCACGTTACATTTTTGGCGGAGTATGCAAGAGAGCCTAGGAACTCATCTCAAGTTCAGCACTGCATATCATCCACAGACTGATGGTCAGTCAGAGCGCACGATATAGATATTAGAGGATATGTTGAGAGCGTGCATGATTGATTTTGGAGGATCTTGGGAGGACCACCTACACTTGGTGGAATTCTCCTACAATAACAGTTACCAGGCCAGCATACAGATGGCACCTTATGAAGCACTGTACGGCAGGAAATGTAGGTTGCCAGTTTATTGGAGTGACCTGGGAGAGCGTCAGATACTTGGTCCAGAGTTGGTAACACAGACAGTGGAGAAGGTCAAGCAGATTCAGAGCCACTTGCGTGCGGCACAGGACAGACAAAAATATTGGGCAGATGCGTACCGCAGGCCATTAGAGTTCAAGGAGGGTGACCATGTATTTTTGAGGATATCGTCCACTCGTGGTACCATCAGATTCGGAGGCAGAGGCAAGCTGAGTCCGAGGTACATCGGACCTTTTGACATTTTGGAACGAGTTGGCGAAGTGGCTTACCGTCTTGCATTACCTCCATCATTAGAGGGAGTACATGACGTATTTCACGTATCGCAGCTGAGGAGATATGTCGCAGACCCTACGCATGTGCTTGATCATTCGGAGATTACAGTCGGGCCCAGTCTGTCTTACGTAGAGCAGCCAGTTGAGATCCTCGATCGCAGCGAGAAGACTTTGAGAGGGCAGACGATTCGACTAGTCAGAGTGGCATGGAAGCACCATTCACCAGGCGAGTTTACTTGAGAGCGCGAGGATTCTATTCGGCAGCGATTCCCGTACTTATTTGAGGAGCAAGGTACGAATTTACGTACGACATTTGATTACTAGATTGTTTTAAAATTTGGTTAGATATTATCGTGCTTTACTTTTAATTTCGGGGACAAAATTTTTCTAAGTTTGGGAAGAATGTAAACTCTCTCGATTTATTCTGTAGATAGTTAGAGTGGATATGGAAAATTTTGGTTTTGGTAGCAGATGTCGAGGTTTAGAGTGGAGATAATTTATCTGGTATTTAATTCAATTAATTAAAACCCTTGGCGCGCCCTATCATTGTTTGATTATTCGGAGCCCAATATCAGCCCATAAATTCCGTTCAATTATTGTACTTTTGACCTGACCCGCCAAATTAGGCACTGGACTTCTCCGTCACTTAAATCAGTTTCCGTTGTGCTCTAAATTAATTGCACAATTTTTCGAAATCGTAACCCATATTTAATTCCGTGTCGGACACCTGTGTCGTTACCCTAAAATTTGGGTTACCAACTTAACCCGTTGAGCCGGACCAACTAAAGTGTCCAAGACTGATTCCAAGCCTCCACCATTTTTGACCTTTGCGTCACTTCCGAATTTTGACCCCAAGTGCCCCCATTTAATTTAAATTCGCGGGACACTTTATTTCTATTTAAATCGGGGATACTAACTTTGTAAATCCTATTTTTAATCCTAAATTAATCCCAATGCCATTTTAATTAAACCTGTGCCTAACGCACAATACCCCCTCACCATAAAAATTACTAAACACAATTTTTTCCACAATTTTTGTGTCATTTTATGTGTTCATGCAATTTTCCGAATTTAAGGGGCTAAGTTACAAATAATGAAATTATGTGTCATCACCCTATTGGCCATGAACAATGGAGAGGTCCCAAAATGGGGTCCCATTCTCACCCATCCATTCACCCCTTCATGAAGAAACCCACTTCTCTTCATGACAAATCACCACCCTCCATTTTGAATGACACCATCACAACCCTCCATCATTTCACAAACCCCTATAAAGCAACACCTCACCCAGCCCTCAACACACACCACCGGCCCTAATCCCAAGGAAAACTCCTCTCTCTCTCTCTCTCTTTCCTCACTCCTTTATTTAAAACCCTCCATGCAAAAGCTTCTCCACTCTCCATTATTTTTCTTCTTCTTCCTTAGTCTCTTCTTCCTCTTGGAGAACTCCGGCCGACGACTCGACTCCGGCCAGGCGGCGCCACCGCTCCGGCCCGCTGTAGCTTCCCCGCCGGACTGGCGCCACCGCTCTGGCCCGCTGTAGCTGCCCCGCCGGACTGTGCGTTCCCCCCCTGCTCCGGCTGTAGTCCGCCCCTTCGACTGTGCAGCCCGCTCCTTCCTATCCCGACCTCGCTGTGTGTTCCCCCGCTCCGGCCGCAGCTCCGACTGAGCAGCCCCTAACCCTCCGCTGCTAAGCTTTCCGACCAACCGTGCTTCCCTCCGGCCACCTCCCTATCCTACCACCACCACCACCAGTTTTCACCACCACCATCACCACCAGTTTTCACCACTACCACCATCGTCACCACCACGCCCGGCCACCTTCTCCGACCGTACACGGCACCGTCGTCGCCAAGGTCGACTCTCCCCCTATCTTCATTTAAATTCCAAAATTGTTTTGGTTATAAATAGGATGGTGTTTATATATGTGAAATGCTAGCTAGGGTTTTGGATTATATATGTGGATGGCTAGTGTAATGTGATAATTGAAAAATATGATTGAGGTATATATAGGTTGAAGTTAATGATGATTAAATATGAATATGGATGAGGTTGTGTTTAATGAGGTTTAATATATTTCTAGTATTTATGTAGTGATGAGATAAATGATTAGTTTAGTGTAATACTTGAACTACGGGATTAAGGTTTATATAGGCTAAGGCTAATGATGATTAATGCGAATATGTATTTTAATGACTTAAGGTGGTGTTAACATGTTTTAGGGTTTATTTAGTGTAGTGACCTTGTAACTTATGTTTTATGAAGTTGGATTTGGATGTGGTACTTGGATGAAAATTAGGGTTGGCTTCTACATAAATTATCGCGATTTAATTAAAATATGTACTCGAGGAGAATAGAGTTTTGACCTTGGATCTAACTAATCAGGATGTATCGTACATGGTGGAAAAATGTTAGTTTATTTACGGAGAATTAAATCGAGGAGAGTGTACCGATGATTAGCTGATTTGACCATCGTACCAATAATCAACTGTAGTCAACCCCCTAGTGACTTGTCCCTGTGAGTCGTAGCTGAGACTGAGTTTAGGTGTAGATGTGTATAGCACCCCTGTCTGTCATAAATTAGATTATTGATTCTGGTTTATAACTCATCTCTAGGTACTGCGGGACCTGAGGACTTGGACGCGGTACCAGATCCCCGTCATCAGCAGCCGCACGCAGGCAAGTGTACCTTTCCATCCTGTATTTCAGTTTATAGATATTTATTGTTTCGTTATGTACATGGTGCACGTATTTATGTTGACATTCGATACCTCACGTCCGGATCACAACCGGGTGCTGACGTTCGTCGTAACGTCTTAGAATAATTGTTAGATGCTTTGTAGTACCTCGATGCACGTACCTGAGTACATCGACACCCTAGGACACACTCATACACTGTGATCATGCCAGATTCCTGTATCCTGATACTGACATCATGACCAGAGACTGGGACGACCTTAGGGTCGCGTCTGTTGAGTTACTTCCGTGAGTCGAGACTGTAGTTAGAGGTTCAGGTCCAACGCACAATCGTTGACCGCTTGGGATGGGGAAGACAGTTACTAGACGTTTGGGCTAATCTGCACGCGCTTATATATATATATATATATATATATATGTATTGTTTCTGTAGTGATCATGTATCTAGTGTAGTTGTATCACCCGTGTGACTCTTTTCCCGGAGCTGCGGTACGTGCCGTGTGTTTCCGTGTCCGGAGCTACGGTTTTATTTTGGACAGCCCACGTGTCGAACATTGTCTTTAAACTGTGTCACACTAGTTGGTTATGATAGAGTACCCTGTCGTGCACTTGTACTTTCTGTTTACTTGGCATGCTGTATTTCTGTGCCTTGTTACGTCCCTCTGAGGACCTGGTTCCCTGCCAGTTTTGCAACATAGATGATTGCGGAGCACTTGGAGATATTGAGGGATTGGCATATCTTGCAAGCACTGTACCAGGTACTCACATTATATCTACCGGCATTATGGTTATTTTACATTATTTATTTCATCTGCTGTTGTAGCCTAGTTTTTATAGACTCATACTTCTTCTCGAGCCTATTCGAGTTAGTGTGTTATTGGGCGGCCGACTCTAGCACATATAGCTCTTTCTTTTATACTTCTGTATATTGTGGATTGAGACATAGAGGTTTACATTTATGAAATATCTAGATAGTGCCCTTTATATTACAGCTTATACGTATTCGATTCAGACCAGAGTCTGGTCGAATATGTAGCTGGCGTGTCACGTATTCCTGGTCCTACGTATTTTGGGACTGGGGCGTGACAGGCGAGAAGCCTCCCCACAAATGCATTCATGTACTGATAACCCACCAGATTGCTTGCATGGTGCGAGAGAATCTCGTTCGGTGCGAAAACCCCCTTCGTGTGAGCTAAGTCATTGAGTTTGCTCTAGAGCCTTGGAGCATTGCATCCGGATCTGAAGCACATATACAAGACATAATGTTGGAACATTCCCTATGTATTTCTCCAAAATTGTAGCCACTTGGCACACTTTTATGTTTTAAGAGATTGGGGACTTGCACGACTTATAATCTCGGCCAAGCGTCGCTTATAATACTTGTCCAATATCAATAAAGTATTTATTTTACTTCCATAATTGTGTTATTCAATGCTTCCGCTATGACGACTCTGTGAATTTTTTACCTATCGTCTGCTTATTTCTTATTCTGCTACATTCGGACTATTTGAGTGACTCGATGACTTCATCATTTTACCGCATGTTCGGATCATGGCCTTGCACGGACGCATCTTGTGCTCGTATGGCATCAAGTCCAGATGGAAAAGATCGTCCCGTGAGAGTGCTGGCAAGGTGATTCGCGTCCAGCGGCGACGGCCGATTCCTGCGGGAGACCGGGGCATGACATATTGGTATCAGAGCATTGGGTTTACGTCTTTGGACTTCGTATCAATTTTCTCAGTTTCAAAAGCTCGTTCGTGGGTTATGTACATACTCTCTCTCTCTCTCTCTCTCTCTCTCTCTCTCTCTCTCTCGTTGACCCATTGAGATGTTCTATAAAATGAGTCTAAATACTTTCAAATTTGTATGTGATTGATATGATTGCTTGAACTGGATTGTTATGCGAAGATCCTTGTTTTGGCCTGTGTTAGACTTTGTGGGAGTGGACTCGTGCTAGAATTTGCAAGTTATGTGTGTAGAAGCATGGAAAATCTATAGTCATACGGCATATATGCATGTCACATCCTCATGCTGAAGACAGGCCCATAGTCATCCCCATGCGGCCTGGACAGACAAAGAGAGCCGAGTCGCATAACATGCCCTCTGACACGGCCTCCAAGGGTCTGTCACAGTACCAATCTAAGCACTTATGGCCCTGACGGCCTCAAAAAGTGTGAGAGAGACGACGACACACCATCTGACAGAAAAGTCACGTTAGGCATTAATGACTTCGTCAGAACACACAGAGCACATATGCGGCTATATGACCCATGCGGCTTCGCCAACATGCGGCCATAATGTCCATTCGACCACGGCCCAAATGAGACCACGTATACGCCTACATGACCCATGCGGCCTCGCCAACATACGACCAGATTATCCATTCGACCAAGGCCCAAACGAGAGCATGTATGCGGCTACATGACCCATGCGACCTCATCAACATGCGGCCTAATTGTTGTGCGGTCTCTACCTCACAAGATCTTACTGTTACAACGACAGAGATCTTCGCACAGTTGGTGCTGAATACGTGTCTAGCTGACCAAGTCACGCCCACAACGGGTTGATAACAACCCCAAGATCTCAACAACAGAGACCACGTGACAGTCTGACCATGGCTTGCGACAATAGTTACAACCGTATTCTATTGGAGGAGCCTTATGCGGCCACCAAACAAAGGCATATGCGGCACTCATAGACCATCAGCATGATGGCTATAAATAGGAGCAACTTGAATGTTCTAAAAGTCGGCTTTTTCTGCTTCAGCGAGAGACCGAACCAAAAGAGGCTGGCTGGCTATCTGTGAATCAACACTCAAGGGAGAGCAAAAAGCTTCCACATCGGATCGTCCACTGAGTAAAAAGAGTTGCTACACTCCTAAACCTCCATCGTCGCCCCCTAGAAAATAAATTTGTACTTATATTGTCTCCTAAGACTCTACTTTGTACTTTCTTAGTTTGTTAAATCAAATCTAGTTCTCCTAGTTCTTATTTTGATATTGAATGGAAAATAATGGGCCAACCCGAATACATATACGTGATTACCCAACCGGTTAGTGTGGAAGATAGAATATCATTCAGACGGTTAGCTATGCACACAGCCTTTCGGCTAAGATGTGCTGAGTATCACGCGTCAAGACCCTTAGTGCTAGCAAGTTTGCAAGCGTGATTGGGATATCATTCAGATAAGGATAAGTCAGTTAGAACGGCAACCGATAGAAATATTATCAGATTATTGCTAAGGCGAATATAGAAAATCATACTCGAATTTTGATAAATAACTTGGACGGTATTTCGTATTGGCAGATACAAATCAAATATGGTTTACTTTGATGACTATCAATAGGAATATATACGAGACTAAGATTTATCAGGCGACGCTTAGGTATCACACAAGAGTTCTAAGGAACGACTTAGTGACTATGCTAGCGAGTAATGCGAACACGATTGAGAATTTAATTGGGTGACTCGATTCCTGAGTGGTGTATGGATTATTTTAAAAATGTTCAAGCGAATTCATAGGTCTCGTATGATAGTTGGTTTGAATGATTGAGAATGTCTTGAATAAGTGATAAGGCTTATATCGAATAGGGATTCAACGTAATAGAATTAATATCTTGGTCGAGAAAACTTGGTAGAAACTTGTTGGATCGTGCGAGCAATTTTAAATTGAATCAAACGAATTAAACTTGAGTAGGATATCGCTCGAATAGAAGTTAGCCCGAGAATGAATATTATGGTTCGATGAAAGAGGTAAGTGATAACGGATTTGATCTAGAGTTTGGAAGAACGATCTTGAATCTAGTTCGAAAGATAACCTTCAAAATCAGTCCCGACCGAGAACGATTATCCTGCGGGAGCGCTGGCTTGGTAATTTCACATCCGGCGGGGATGATCGAACTCACGGGAACATGTTCGATAATTATTCAAACGAACTCGATAAATAGAATGTATTAACAGTGGATAGACTTTAGCTTGAGTATTGAACTTAGTTGTTTGAGGAATGCTAGAAGTAAGACCACAGATTGATCAAATGGTAACATAAAAGTTGGATGATTTGGCTAGAGGAATTATGATCATGGCATGAACAGACATGACTTAAAGGATATAACTCTTAGATGGAGAAAAGTGTAAGGATAATGTGTCTCGATCGTTTCGATGATAACCATAATATTTGACGTTCTTATCTTATGCAAGCTTAACTCCATGCTCGTACATGTATCACGCCCAGGTTAGGATGATTATCCAGCGGAGCGTTGGCGTGGTGATCTCACGTCCAGCGAGGATGATCGAACTTGCAGAAGACCGGGGCATGACAATTGAAGATTGTCTTGACTTATGGTTCAACATGATAAGATGAGTTTCAGGATACAAATAAATTAAAGTATTTTGAGGAGGAGCTAGTCTAGAACCTGGAGTAAGATACGCTTGATGGTTTCATGAACGGATACATGAATCTTTTTGGATGACTTAGAGTTTATGATTGAGATCAGTGATTGGAAATTTAATCATGACTTGGTGTTCTAGACTTAGAATGGATATATGGGTTTTATCAAACATGTTTGAGGAGATAGACTATGGAAATTGCTAGGCTTGTCATGCATCATAGATATATCATGGATTTGACTGAATGGACTCGAACACTATACAGACGAACGTTTAATATGAGTATGATAATCTATGCTCGATATTTAGAAATCTGAGTAAAACAAGCTTAGATAGAATATCCCGTGCAAATGAATAATATTTTGACCTTAGGAATTGGGGCGAGCATCGTATGACAAATTTGCACGATGAGTCGTAAGCATGAACTGTACCTATGACATTGTGAGATGACCTAGTAATTAGGCAGACGACCCTGTGTTGAGTGAAAGAACTTGTGTAATCGACTTTAGCGTATTGCTTGAGCAAGCCATAGAACTGGGGCAGCAAACTTAGTACTAGACTGGAAACGATAAGTGTGTGCTATGTTGACACAAACGGAATATACGATAGGGCATGGACGCTAGTCGATAGATCGAATAGATCGTGCTTGACGGTAGTGCAATGCTTGATTTGAGTTGGAATATAAATGACTTGGATTTTGATTGACCCTATTGGAGGTATTATCATGATTTGTAAGACGAGAACCCTTGAGATTTTCGTAAGTATCTTGTCCGACTTCACTATCGCTAAGTTTGGTTGAATGCATATATTTGAGGGACGCCTTAAACGTGTGCACGATCTAAGACTCAATGATATGTTGAACTCGAGTGCAAAGACTTTATTATCGCTAAGTTTGGTTGAATGCATATGTTTGAGGGATGCCTTGAACATGTGCATGATCCAAGACTCAATAATATGTTGAACTCGAGTGCAAAGACTTCGCTATCGCTAAGTTGGTTGACATGTATATGTTTGAGGGACGCTTTGAATATGTGCACGATCCAGACTCGCAATATGCTGATATCTAATGCTAGTGAAAGTAAAAATATTAGATTCACATAGACGAGTATGACAGTTTGGATAAGTTTGCCTCAGCCTTAGATCGTCATTCAAGATGGATCATAACGTACCCCGCGTTAAGCGACATGTTCCACACTAAGGCACAGTAGAGACCGAGTCAGAGCTTGGATTGAATGATAGAGTTATTCAATGAAATAGACCAACCATACATGCAACACCAATTGTTATGCTTGAGATACATTCGACAGTGTGCGATAGAACAGTTTGCGCTCAGGAAGTCTCGAGGACGAGACTTTTTTCTGAGTGGTGTATAATATAATGACCCGTTCTGTTCAAGTGGATAGCCGATTCAAATGTCAAAAATGCAACGACTTGACCCACTTTGCTTAGCGAGAAGACTCGTTTTAGGCAAAGGATTCCAGACTTGGCCCTTTAGGAGTTCAGACTTAAACTTTCGAAGGCTCGCTCGGAGTATCGCTCGACCGAGGCAAATCATCGCTAAGGTGGGTGGCTACGATGAACTTGTCTTTGCTTAGCCAGCACACTTAAAAATATGGATGATACATGTTAGTCATTAAGTGAATCACTCATTGCATGCTAATAAAGAATACAACGCACCTAGCTAAGAGAATAATCCCA
Organism: Iris macrosiphon; assembly: GCA_036927795.1. NCBI lineage: Eukaryota > Viridiplantae > Streptophyta > Magnoliopsida > Asparagales > Iridaceae > Iris > Iris macrosiphon. Next base: position 17,365,828 of record JAYESA010000004.1, read on the forward strand.
TCTTGTATTGCTTGTGTTAGAACATGGAAATAAAACTTGGCTTATAGTTGGACCCTCGTATGCTACCTTAGCTTCATGCAAGTAGACCCCGCTATGCCTCGAGTAGATCATTATATACTCTTCGTAGTGCACTGCTTTACTTGTTTACACTGCTCGCCTTATGGATTATGTCATCCGATATGTCCATGTACAGTTTCACTCCTCGCACTATCCCTTAGACCCATGCAAACGTAAAGGCTAGGCTTATATTCTAAAGTTGACTATGCCGTAAGTTTGCTTATGCTTATGTTTCAACATTGTTTCAATGCTTGCCTGCTTTACATATTCGCTATGCTCGTCACATAAATTTATGCCACAAACCCCGGTAACACTATCTTGTCTTACATTCATCTAAGTTCCCCGGAAGACTATCGAATAGTCGTTCCGTGCAAGTATGAACCTGAAAGTATCCGGGACCGTTGGGTCGCCAATGCATCTCCGAACTAGGGGATTGCACCATGTAAAGTTTAAATCTAAATGAGAATCATGTCAAGTAAAGCAAGAATCATAGCTCGTGGAGCATACTCGTTCTGAACAAGAATCAAGAATTAACATATCATGCCATAAATCCCGTGGATCTAAGACCCTAGACTTACATGGTCATGGACAACTCGTGCACGAGGTAATAACATTGATTCCTCGGACGATCATCGGGGCACCGAGATTGTACCGTCCTAGGAGGAATATGGGTATTATGTGACCAAATCGGTAGGATGCTCCCCGGTTTGGGGCAATATAATATATTTAATGGTTGGGCCCTTGGTAGTGCATCCTACACTTGGATAACCCGTCTGACTCCAAGATCTATGGTAGTCTATCCATGTTTTGTCAAAATGGTGGATAATGTCCATGAATCTTGCGCTATGCCTCATCTCCGTCCGAGACTATGCATCATCCTTTATGGCTAAGCCAGTAACCTCATATTCATATAGATAAGTCATCCTTGCTTAGCGGCAATCCGCGTACGAATCATTGCATTGCATCCAGTAATTTAAAACACATGAATAATTATGAGTATAAAATATTTATACATAATTTGAATAACCTGAGCAATCCATTGCAACATACCTGAGTAATCCGTGTAACTCGTGCACCTGATCAGAACCTCGCTCATGACAGTCGTGTTTGCTTATGCAATTTTTCTTAGATTTTATTATGTATATACTCGTGCTTGGTTTAACTTGGTTGCCTTGGACAGGAAAGGACGAATGGAAAGTTGGTAAGTCTCGTCGTGTTACTCTTATATCGCACGATACACTGACACATGAGTTAGGCTTTATATTATGCTATACAACTGATCCTAAGGCAAGACTAGAAAGTTAACTTAATAGATGGTGCATAGAACCTATATAACGTGTTTGAATTTTTTGAGCGGGCAAGAAGCCTCCCCACCAATGCGTTCATGTACTGATAACCCACCGGATTGCTTGCAGGGTGCGGGAGAACCTCGTTCGGTGATGAAACGTCCTTCGTGTGAGATAAGGCATAGAGTTCACTCTGGATCCTTGGAGCGTTGCATCCGGAGCTGAAGCACATATACAAGACATAATGTTGAAACATCGCCTATGTATCACTCCAAAATTGTAGTCACTTGGCACACTTTTATTGTTTCTAGAGAGAGAGGACTTGAGCGACTTGTAATCTCGACCTAGCGCCGCTTGTAATAATTGTTCAATATCAATAAAGTGCTTATTTTACTTCCATATTTGTGTTATTCAATACTTCCGCTATGACGACTCTGTGAACTTGTTACCAATCGCCTGTTTGTTTCTTATTTTGCTGCATTCGGACTATCTGTGGGACTCTGTGGCTTGGTCATTTTATCGCATGTTCGGATCATGGCCTTGTACGGGCGTAGCTTGTGCTAGTGCGACATCACGTCCAGATGAGAAAAATCGTCCCGTGGGAGCGCTGGGGCGGTGTTTCATGCCAAGCGGGGATGGTCGATTCCTGTGGGAGATCGGGGCATGACAATCGATGCACATTCGGCCGACCGTCGATCGCACTATACCCGCGACAAAACAACACACCCCCATCAACCATATTTCGAGGTAACATAACTCCCTCTTCTTCGTATGGTTTTTTGAGCCGTTTCTTCGTGCATACTCACAATATAACCCTTTAGGAATTCTTATAAGTAGATTAATTTTTGGAACCCTGGATTGAACGAAAAGTCGATCGAAAGTTGGACGAAAAACTGTTCCAAAATAGTTCAGAAAATCAGTCCAAGTACCCATGTTCATGTCCAGTTTTCTACCAGCTCGTTAAATATTTTCAAAATCTATTTGAAGGGACTTATTCACAACATATCAAAGATTATTTATGTCATGCCCCGATCCCAAAGGTCCCGATAACGCCCCCGTCAGACGCGAATCGCCATGCCTCGGTGCTCCCGCTGGACGTATATTATTTGCCATCGAGGTATGATGTCGTAAGAGTCTGGGGTTGCGCTCACACAAGGCAACATCGTTAAAGTTATGGCTATCATCGAACCGATCGAGTATGCAGCAGAGGGATAGTGTTACAAACAAGGGTCTAATCAGAGTATATGGGACAAAGCTCAAGGTACGAGGTTCTTTGAATACAATAGCATCATTCCATACATTATATCCCTCTATACAAAAGCAGCTCAAAATATCTCGATACGGCTCAAGGCATCGACACCAGATTTTTGGGTCCTGGGGATGAGGCATGGCTATCGCTTCCTCGGACGATCCAGCACCTGCGAACAAGCAAACTGTTTGTGGGTTAGCACTTTGGAGAAAGTACCGGTGAGTATAAAATAAATGAACAGAAGCAACATTCACTAAAACCAATACTAAGTAAGCATGTGATAAAATATTACATTACTAGTGATCTTTCTAGTTTTACCTAGATTCATTTCATGCAATACAGGAACAGAGTCATATTACTTCTTTTGAAAACATCTCTTAAAAAATAGAGTTCATGTTCGATTCATTCAAGCACACAAGATAAGCCAATTCTTCTACTATCATGGTGTGTGTGCAGCATGTCTCGTGAGCTATACTCAAAGACTCTAGGGATAATGCACCATCTAGGAACTATCCTTCTATCAAGCAAACAAGATAAACTATCTATATGATATCAGTCCCCGAGAAACTCAGGATTAGTAGTGGTAATCCAGCTGACTAATGACTCATTTATCTTATGCTATTAGCAGCTGTGACTCATGGTTGTTCTTCACTAAAATACGCTCAAAATAACAGTCGGGACCAAGGTTCATCTCTGCACTAATAGCCATTGTCCGACCGATGTAAATGTATGAAACACTATCAGATAAACTCTATGATGCATGCGAAATGAATAAGCAGACCATCTATCTTTTCTCTTTTATCTCTGTACGGACAAGCCGCCATCTCTCTGATACCGTTCAAGCATTTCATATAGTTCCATCAATGCAAAAATGATAAGGTAACATCAAGCAATATTTTTCTCTTCTTATTAGCATGGCAAGGTTCTTCTATTGACAAGCATACAAGTTCTCTAGTTAAGTCAGCAGAGACATATAATTCATGCAAGGCAAACAATAATCATCTTAGCAACAGGCATTGTAAAACTCAGATTCATTATTAAGGCATACAAGAATCAGAGAATGAAGTTCTGCCCACTCACCTAGATCAGTCATCTTCTGGTTCAACAAGGAGATTTTCAAGAAGGTTTCATTTTTGAGTCAGCAAACCGATATCTCTTGTATATAGTGCCAATACGGAGCGGGAAACTACATACTTACCCACCAAGAAAAAGTTTCGTCATCGAAACTCAAGGAGAAACTTTCGATATACAGAGCAGCAATAGTCCTCATACCTCACCATCCTAAATCAAAAACACTAGCAATCAACAAGCACGAAATCATAACTCACAAGCAATAAATCAAATCCAGAAAACTTTTATGCACATCTTTGAGAATATTTATGGACTTATTGTATGGAACTCTCTACGCAGCAACGATATCAATGGCAAGGAATCGTCATCTAGGAACTTGCAGCAAAAAAGACGTAAGGCCGGAAGATCAATTGCTCTGATACCATTCTGTCATGTCCCGATCCCGAAGGTCCCGACAACGTCCCCTCCGGACGCGAATCACCGTACCTCGGTGCTCCTGCGGGACGTATATCGTTTGCCATCGAGGCGTGATGCCGTGCGAGCCTGGGGTTGCGCTCGCACAAGGCAACATCGTTAAAGTTGTGGCTATCATTGAACCGATCGAGTACGCAACAGAAGGATAGTATTACAAACAAGGGTCCAATCAGAGTATATGGGGCAAAGCTCAAGACACGAGGTTCTCTGAATACAATGGCATCGTTCCATAGATTATGTCCCTCTATACAAAAATAGCTCAAAATATCTCGATACGGCTCAAGGCATTGACACCAGATTTTTGGGTCCTGGGAATGAGGCACGACTATCGCTTCCTCGGACGATCCAGCACCTGCGAACAAGCAAACTGTTGATGAGTCGGCACTTTGGAGAAATTACTGGTAAGTATAAAATCAACGAACAGAAGCAACATTCACTAAAACCAACACTAAGTAAGCATGTGATAAAATATTATATTACTAGTGACTTTTCTAGTTTTACCTAGGTTCATTTCATGCAGTATAGGAATAGAGTCATATTGCTTCTTTTGAAAATATCTCTTGAAAAACAGAGTTCATGTTCGATTCATTCAAGCACACAAGACAAGTCGATTCTTCCACTATCAGGGTGTGCGTAGCGTGTCTCATGAGCTATACTCAAAGACTCTAGGGATAATGCACCATCTAGGAACTATTCTTCTATCAAGCAAACAAGATGAACTATCTATATAATGTCGGTCCCTGAGAAACTCAGGATCAGTAGTGGTAATCCAGCTAACTAATAACTCATTTATCTGATGATATTAGCAGTTGTGACTCATGGTTTCTCTTGACTAAAATACACTCAAAATAGCAGCCGGGACCAAGGTTCAGCTCTGCATTAATAGCCATTGTTCAACCGATGTAAATGCATGAAACACTATCAGATAAACTCTATGATGCATGCGAAATGAATAAGCAGACCATCTATCTCTTCTCTTCTATCTCTGTACGGACAAGCCGACATCTCTGTGATACCTTTCAAGCATTTCATATAGTTCCATCTATGCAGAAACGATAAGGTAACATGCAAGCAATCTCTTTCTCTTCTTATTAGCATGGCAAGGTTCTTCTATTGACAAGCATACAAGTTCTCTAGTTAAGCAAGCAGAGACATATGATTCATACAAGAGAAACAATAATATTCTTAGCAACAAGCATTATAAAACTCAGATTCATTATTAAGGCGTGCAAGAATCAGAGAATGAAGTTCTGCCCACTCATCCAGATCAGTCATCTTCTAGTTCAACAAGGAGCTCTTTAAGAAGGTTTTCTTTTTGAGTCAGCAAATCGATATCTCTTGTACATAATGCCAACACAGAGCGGGGCATTATAATTTTTATTCTTTTAGTTTTTCTTAGTTTGTCTTATTTGTCAAATTATTTTGTTTCCAAAACGACCAAAAACCATGTTTTAAAAACCCATAAATTTGTGATACGGAGTGTGCCCTGCCAAACGGGACCACCTTGTCGTGAACCAATTATACCGAAAGGCGCGTATGGTATATCCTGACATGTGGGCTTTTGTGAAAGTTGATTTGGACGTGGGTGCGCGCCAAAAATAACCCGTATCCATAAACAGTCTCCAATATCAGTGTTTTGTAAAATCTTCAATTAGTTTTTGTACGCTCTTCAGATCGCAACGAAACTTGTGACACTAGATTCACAGCGGTTGACTTGTCTTGTGACCCGAGTTTCGGCCAATTCTGAGACAGTCGACGAATCGCTATTTTGCGGGCCCTACGATTCGACTTGACGAGCTCATCGAAATCCAAAATTGGACATACCGTTGAGTTCGTATCGTCAATTAGGATTGTTTGACCTATAATTTATCCTATTTAGAGACATTTACCCTTGACATGCTTTTCGGTGCAAGGTGGGCCACATGTGAACTCCACTTTGGTCCGAAAATACCGTTTTGCCCCTGTGTCCAAATTGGACGAAAGGATGGTATTTCTTGACTATCTCCCTTATTCTGGGACCATTGGTGATGTCTATTTTAGCATCATGAGACGTTTGTTCAGAATCTGTATCTTCCGATTTCTTGTGGTTATCGTCTGGACGTCATTACTACACCAAACCCTTGTCAGACAAGTATACCTTGTCACTACTACTGTTTATCTACATTCACATCTGCATGTTTTATTTCTGTCATTTATTTTCTTATTTATGTATATTATTAAAATATACGTCTAAGAAAACTTGGGTGCAATGACGGATGAAGTCGTCTTTGTTTCTTATTTTAATTGTTATGCATATTGACCTAGATTTAAGAGAACACCCCATGATTGTGAGATATTTTTATATCTTCTTCGGTCATGACACTTTTTTTACACGAGTTGTGAGTCCCAAATAGATCACGAACTTGCATATTGTTCGGCTGGCAATGCATAGGGGACGTGCGATAGGAGATAATTGCTAATAGATTTGCATGCTAGAAGACTTGGCAGTTTTTTAGCTGTATCATCGTATTATGGAGACGACACGAATAGGAGCATGGGGTGGGGAGGACAGTTGTTAGTGTAGGGGCTCTCATTGTTTATTTACTTTTTCTCGAGTTGGCCATGGGTGACTCGATAGAGCGCTACGTGTTTCGATCATTTATTTACTTTCCTCTAGATTGGCCTCTAGTGACTCGGTTGATCACTATGTGTGTCGAATACTTGTATGTGTCGAGAGCTTCTCATTATGATGTTGTCCTCAAAAGTGCATTTCAGATAGAATGGTTAGGAGACCTTTTTGGATGTTTATTTTTATTATATTGTGGCATGCTTTTTTGTATCTTGTTACGTCCCTCTGAGGACCTGGTCCATTTCTAGGTATAGACGATCAGGATTATCCGCAGGAGTACGGACCAGGACCTGACACATCATTTTTTGTCGAGGAAGTCTTACCCTCTGAGTACCCATGACTACTTCATAGCTGATGGATCTTTTTGCTGTTATTTCTTTATTTGACATTTTATCTTATATTAGAGTTTCGTTCTCCCCTATCATTTTAGCTGATATAGTCGTTTGGTAGTGGATTTGTCTCCACCCAACTATTATTTCTTTTATTGCTTCATATTTAAGACTTTTAGTATTTATTTTGGTACTTCTCTACTTGTGTCTGTGGATGAGATATAGCTACATTGACTTGTGTTGACAATATATATATACCACTTGTGAATTGTTATTCATAATACAACGTACGTATGTGTTATGGTTTTCATATATTGGAGTTGTCATATACATACGACTGACATGCTTACGTATTCCTAGTCCTACGTATTTTGGGACTGTGACGTGACATATTTTTGTAGTGGCCCATATATGTCATATTTTTCCTACATGAGCATGAGCATTGCACATGTGGACCAATATATATATATATATATATATATATATATATATATATATATATATATATATATATATATATAAACGTGATATGAGTCATAGTGCTAATTTTTCTAAATGAGCTATGTACATGTGGACCAATAAGAATATAGTGTATTAGTGCACATGTGCACCCATTAAACCAAAAAAATATATATATCCCAATAAACCCCTCATCTAAACCAAGTAAACCCAAAATTCGTTCTCCTGCAGGAGAGGATCCAAATCCCTCTTTCGTTGGGGTTTTATTTCCCACCTCTCCTCCTCCTCATCGTAACCGCCTCTCTTCCCTGCGCCTCCACCACCGGACTACGGCAGCTCCGACGCGTCCAACACCTTCGCCGGTCGGCTCCGGTGAATATATTTTCCTGATTTTTTTACACATATTATTTCTCTAGACTCGATCTCTGCATCGAAGCGATGTGATTGCTCGTCAAAAATTTATTTTTCTATGATATGCTTCACGACGTTGTCTCGGCATCGTAAATTTCGATCATAACTGACAACTGCACGAATGTTCTTAACTGAGATTACTTCGTAATTGCCACTCCAAGAACCAGTTCCGTGTTTCGGGTCGCCTGGTGTCCGACACGGTACTTTGCAGGACACAAGCACTTCAAATATACACTAGAAACACGTCAAAGTCGGCAGTCTTCCGATTCGCCTGTGTCATTATTGTTCCGCGTCCTGTTCGTGCCCGACAACATAAGTTTAGGGATTCTCTGCTTTGGTTTGTCATATTCACTATTCTGCACATAGACAGATACGACATGACACAGATTTGGACATGTCGACGATTTTGGTGTGTCCTTTAATTTAGTTTGGAGTGCCGTGCCGTGCCTTGTACCGATCTTCGGAGTGTCCATGCCGCGTAGCTTAGACTTAAATGACACAAGATCTGAATTTGTTATTTGCCCGCTTAGGTATGAATTTGTTTAACTGCATACGCTCCGTGAAGGCCATTAAAAACTTTGCTTGCTTTGCACTGCCTGGTGGAATTCAGATCTTATTGTACCCCGCTATGATTAGCAGCTATCTAGATTAAGTTTTATTAGTTGGGGAGATTTTAATTCTCTCTAGATAGTTTTTATTGCTTCCACTTGTGTCTCTAATAATGTTTTCTGTAATCAGTTTCCCAGCATTAGGTACTAGATTAGTGAAAAGATACTTTTACACTCTATGGGAACTTGGACGGTGTTCCTTGGTGGCACGAAGCTTAAACTGCATATCCAAAAGTTAGGTCTGCCTACCTGCCAATTAGCCTGTGACATAACCCTTTCATGCTCATAGTTACCTTATGTGTTGTTTGGTTAGGAATTTGGGACCAACATAGAGTTGACGTCAGGCTGACAGCCAATAATTAAAACTTTGTCAAATCTTTCATGGAGCTTTGTTATGTTCCATAGACGACCCCATTATGATGGGAGAAGGCTTGGATGATGATGATGAGGACTAGTGAAAAGAGACCTACCCCCTATGTTGAACAAACTGAGAGACGACACAACACAATATGAACACAACTACATGGGCACCTATTTTGGTTTGCCCTAGCGTATCTTTGAGTGTCTTGTGTCTGATACTGTGATACGTGAAATGGACACGACATGTTTTTCGGAGTGTATGCTTCCTAGACTACCACCATAAAGAGAAAAATCTCTTCAGAGAGAGAGTTGTCACCCTCAGATTTGTACAAAAAAAGGATTAAAAAACTGTTAGCTGGTTGATATTTCATAGGCTATGTTGAATTATTATCATCACGAAAGTGCGTATTCATGGAAGTATCACATAGACCCATTATTTTTGTTTTTGTGGTGATCAACTGAAAACAATATATTTTAAGACAAAAATTGCTTTGCTATCACCTATGGCTATGCGAACCAGAACCACCATGGTATTTTTTTTTTTTCATTCGTGAGATATTTATCCCAGTTGTGGAAGGAGAGTGCAGGATCATCTTTTAATATATGTGATAGATTTGTGGAGAAAATGGTTGATTCTAGATGCCCTACTACACCTTATCCAATCAAAATTTTATTTTTCTTCTTTCAGAGTTCACTAGTTGATCCTTCTTTGACATCTTCTACATGCTTTTGAATTGTTGATGTTTCATCCACAATACACATCAAGTCTTCTTTTGAATAGAAATTAAAGTGTGATTTGGCCAATTTCCAAATATCCTGTTACGATAATTTCATAAAGACTTTAGCAGTTTCTGTTGACTGTTTAGGTTCATGTGTGACTGCTGTTAGTGTTTCTTGTTATATGGAATGTATTTTCTGTTATTTCTGATCACTTTTGGGGACATCCGCAGGTCCTATACAAAGAAAATGGTTCTATTTAAAAATAGATATATGGTGATTGAAGTTTTGGTAAATTCTAAAGATTCAAGTGGCAAAGATCCTATTATTATTACGGAAGCTAATGTGTCAGGAGCAATCAAAGAGAGCATTGAGAAAAACTTTGGGGAATGTGGACTGGCCATATCACTTGGGTCATTTCAAGGTAACCTTGTCTAAGTTTTCATCAATTCTAGTTGTTAAATAATATCTTGAAATTGATGATCTTTTATACTCAAGTGCTTACATAGAGATCATAGCTGGTGAAAGCTTATTGGGATCTGAAACTATTTTCTTATGCAGTCAAGTACGTGAACTCCACAACAAAACTACTCATTGTTAGAGTTTCCCGTGATGATCACCAGAAAGTATGGTGTGCGATTACAATGGTCAGGAATATTCAAAATTGTCCTGTAACATTCAACTTGCTTGATTTGAGTGGTGAGTTATTTAAAGAAGCAAAATTTACAATTAGCAAATTTAATGATGAATGAAATGGTAAATTTATGAAAAAGATTAAATATCTGATAAACTAAGTGCAAATAGTTTCATGATAAGACATTTGATGATAACTATCCTATTCTGTACAGGTTTATATTTGATTTTCTTTGTTGAGCTGTATCTTTCTTTTTTGCCACTTAAGCACATGATATGTACCTGGAAGTTAGTGCCATGATGTATGCCGAAAGTCGCCATCTTATTGTTGGAAACTTGACAGAATCATACAAACTTTTCTGCGGAGCTTCGAATCTCTTATTGTCGATGGTATCCTTTATGCTTTGCTATTATTAAACCAATAAGCATTTAAATTTTGATTGAAACATGCAAACTGTCTCATGTTAACTATGATAAAGATCTTTTTGTAATTGGTAAGGACCAAAGGCTATTAAGGTAGAAAATACAAAGTACATCAATAGACAGTGACCAACACTGAGGTGTTGTCCGTCTGGAACAAACACAATCTGCAAGTAACCTGATCTCCTTTTCCATGGATCAATGACTCCAGTTGTATTCCTTGTGCATGAACTGTCCATTTTAGAACTATTCAGTTGACTCTCTCGCTTCAATCAATCTCAATATATTGGAATTTGGTGCTTTATGGATAAGCAGTCATTCGTGCATATCATAGGGCAACCATCTCCAATTTCCTGAGCACACAAAGTACATGGTCTCCTGGTAGTGTAGTTCTGTAATTACCACCTCGGGTGTGCTTATTAGTCTAACGTATAAAAATTAAAATGCAAGCTGGATACCAACCTCCAGTTTGCGTTCATATTCCACTCCAGTGTACTCTTCCATGATGGTGGAGCAATCTTCTAAACATGTAGACTCCCTTAGAATGTATTTGGTTGCAAGCAAATGGAGTGGGAAAAAAAAAGTGACTTCATAGAAGTCCACATTTTTTAGTTTTTGTGATATTTTGTTCGGTTACAATTTTTTTGTACCCTTGAAAGTGTCACTTCTATCACTTTACTCGTAGGTAGTATGCAAGTAACATGACTTAAATTATGTAGTTGTGCATGTCAATTTGCAGTCAACTGTGACGGGTTTGCCTCATGCTCTACATTAGATTGATATTCATCGTATGCATCATATAGTATGAGTCCATTTACTTATTTGAGGCTACATCTATTTGATGTTATATCTGTCAGTTGAGTTGCGCATGTCTTGTTTCTTCATGGCTTTTTGATTAAAGTTTTATCTTGCTTTTACGTTCTTGCTAGTTACATTAGAGGCAAAGGGGGTTTCTGGATGTTTGTTGTCATCATTTATGTAATTCATATAGAGACTAAACTTCTCGAGTAGATATGTATCTTTCTTTCATGCCACTGCATGATATCCGTGGTTTCTGGTGTTTTACTTCAAGCATTCTGTACTGCTACATTTTCTTTTCCTCTTTAATTCTAGAGATTGGTTGATCTGATAGCTTATTGGAATCGCCAGCTTCCTGAATTTATCCGTCTTTCAGGAAGCATTAGAGCATGCAAGAATGCCGCCCTGAAGTGTGATGAAGCAAAGTTTGAACAATACAAGATCGAAGCTGGAGGCAATGTCCCGCCTGAGAAATCAGACGCTGTGAAAAGATGCTTCGAGAAGATCAAGTTTTTGGAAAGTTAAAATGCAAAAAAGAAAGTGTTAAGGTGCCTCCTAGCTTTTGAGCACTGCTTTGGACGAAGGCATATGATACCCTTGCTTGCTACATATACATTATATAGGATTGATTTTCTGAGATTTTGACTGGACATTTTACTCTATAAATGTTTGATACAAGTCCCATGTGTAATTTATATTGGTATAGGTCTCCTTAACCTGATTATTTGTTCAAGGTAGTCATGTCAATTGAACTATAACCCATTTCGAGACCCCGGTCTAAATTGGACGCTACAAACAGAATTGGAATGTAAGTTGTGTTGGGTTCAGATGTAAAGTGTGGAAAACACAAATTTATTGCTATTGTTTGTGTTGGGTTTGTTTATGATTCTGGGCTTTGGTTTCGAATTTTAGTTTGTTTGAGAAGAAATACTATTTCTTTTCTACTTCATAATTTTGTAGTTGGAATTATTGTAAGGGCAAATGAGTTGCTGAAGCTGAGCCAAAATAGGGATCTGACAATTTAACCGGTATGGTGATCAAGGTTCAAAGTCTGAGTCTCCTAATGATTTTATAAGCTCAGGAAACATCCGAGTAGAAGATGCTATAAGCAACCTTAAATGAAATGTGAAGTATTCAGGTAAAAGTGGTTTTAAAATGGGCTAATTAGTGTTTAGACCTTGGATTTTATACCAGCGTAGAGTTTTGGACGCAAACTTTCTTATATAGGCTATGGAGAGTATAATGAAGAAAAAAAATTTAAAAAAAAAAAAAAACTTTCCATATGTTTGGGCTTAAAACTTTATGCTGGTATAAAATTTATAATATAAATGCTAATTAGCCTTTTTAAAATAGGGTTAATTAGATTTTGGGTCCAAAAAAAAGAAAAAGAAATTAGTGTTTGGTCCATGAATATGTTCAATTTAGGATTTGTGTACTGAAATGACAATTAATCCTTATTGACGGTCTAAAATCTGTTAATAGATATTTTAAGATTAATTAGAGAAACATTACCCTCCTTCTTAAATCTTTATTTAATTTATTTATTAAAAAAATTGGATGGTCAACACAGGCCAACAATTATCTCAGGACCAAATCCTAAAAATTCTAAAGTAATCCTTTTAAATAGCATCTAAGATTATCCTGCAATTCTATAGCATATCCTCAATCCTATGTATAAATTGTTGATTTAATTTTTTCTTTTATATGTCCGACGTAACGCTCAAAATTTTTACGCACGCTGCATCGCATGCCTTTTGGGCCCACTGTCCCCTAACTCCCACCAAATAAATAGAAAAAATAACACACCCGCGTGGCTCGATGTACTGATCTTTCGCTACCCAGCTAAGGTCTTATATCTCTTCTCGGTAACCACACGGGTCACTCGAGTTCGGTTGATTTTAAATTGATGAGAGACTAACCTCCTCTATGTTTTTATGTTTATTACACGAACTTTTCTTATTTTAAATATATACAGTACCATCTTCTATATTTTATGTTAATTACACGGACATTTTCTGTATTTTATATTTTATGTAAATAATTATTACACTAAATTATCCTTAAAATATAAAATATAAGAGACGTCCGTGTAATTATTTTTAAAATAATTAAATATAAAACATAGGAGGGATTAATTATAAATAACTTTTTCCGATAAAAAAAGTATCATTACCAAACATATCCTTAGAAGTTAGAACAGCAACAGAGTCGGTGAATCATAACCCAAAAGCTGATGCAGCGTTGCGCCGGATGATTCCGCTCCGCCACTCGCTTCCGGAGGAGACGTCGTCGAGACATTTAAGACAGGTTCAACCTCCAGCGAAGGAGCGCAATCTCCGAAAGAGCCTTCATCGCATTCTCCAGAGGAAGAAATTGGATCCTCCCACGGCTTGCCAGGCTCATCAGAAGTAGCCTGGGACGGAGGAGGAGGAGGAGGAGGAAACGATAGCACCATAACTACGGAACAAGCACCGCACTTCAGCTTACTCGACCGACGACGGCGACTTGTCGGTACAAGAAAATCTGCCGGCATACGAAGCACCTCGAAGCATTTGCTGCAAATGACGAAAGGCGCACCGCCCGAGAGAGGCCGGAAGTGTCTCTTGGCAGGTCGACGAGCGTTCGCGAAGTTTTCGTGCTGAAGTAGCGCCGCGTGCCTAGCCTTCGAAGAATGGCAGCTGAGCCTATTGCTGCAGAGCAAATTTGGTCCGGATACTGGCGTTTGCGTATCTTGGCTGTGGCTGAATCGCGACGATTGGCTGCTACTGGTTCCACATCTTTGTTTCGTTGCTTTCTCGAGTTCGTACGATTTGTTCAGTTGGTCTCTCAGCTCTTCCACCAGCTTCAGAAGATCAAGGCTCTTGAACATGATCGAACCGCTACCATCTTGGCATTTTGGTGGATTCTCAGTGTGCGTAGAGCGTCGCGATACAGTTCGAGAAGGTCTATCAGCACTCATTGTACTACTTGATTTAGCAGTGTCCGAAGCCGAAAATCTTCCGTCTCTAGAACTTGTAGAGGCTCTCGAAGATGTCAAGTTACTGCTACTACGCGCACCTCCATGTAGTAGTACATCGAGAAGAGCTGCTTGCGACGCTCTCGGTTCTTGGTTGAAAGAATACTCGGTTTCCGTCACGCTACGGCTCTTAGCACCGCCCGGTGCTCTGCCGTTACCGCCGCCTGCTCCAGCATCCGAGGGTCCCGACGCAGCAATGCTCGAGCGTTCTCTCCTCCCCTGGCGACATTTCTCAAGATATCTTGAATTAGCGCAAAGTGCAGATCGAGATCGATTGGCTTCAGGTGCTAACTCGACATTATCTCCACTCGAGCTATGCTTTTTAGCTTGCATCATAACAGTAGGAAGAGAGTGACATAATTAACTGATGAGACGTGAAACAAATAGCGACATATGAGTTAAGCCATGGAAATTTTCGGTCGCACTTTTCCATCGCTATTACTGTTTAGCGATGTAATATGTCAATGAAAACAAAATTCCGTCACTATTTTGCTGTATTTTTCTAGTGTAAGAACCTGACAATTAAGAAGATGACATACTTGGTACAATTAAAGAGAGAGGAAATCGACATATATATACCTGAAACTATCGGAACGTCAGCAAGTTCAGGGATAAGCTTCAGAATTTCCGGGCTTCTCACAGGAGTATAGACTCGGAACCCTAATGATACGTGTCCACTTGTCTTCATAGTTCTTGATCAATGATCACCTCTTCTTCTTATAGAACTGATCGATGTTGCGTCTATAGTTAACATGTGAGATTATTGGTTATAGTGTGCAGGCTGGTTCAATTTATTCGTCGGGATTATGGTTCTTACGACTTGTATTGTTCCCAGAGACAAATGCTAAGTACGTATAGGAATTCTTCGAAAGCATCGCACCGGTTCCCATGACAGCTCAGAAATGCCGGCTAAGCACTATTGATCAAAAGCCTGCCTATTGCTGGTCAACCAGGATTTTTGGAGAGCAGTAGTCAAGTTCGACAAACGAGTTTCCCTAGCGTTGACGCTGATGTTGGGCCCAAACCAAGGTCCGCAGTATTGGTATCGGAATCGTTATCGGACAATTCCTATGAGTATCGGAATCAGCAGTATCGACAGTTTTGGATCGAAGTATCAAAAAATTTTGGTATCAGAAAACAAATATATTATTAATAAATTATTAACATTTTAGAAAATATATTTTATATAATTAGTCATAATTTTAAGTATTTACCGTGTTGTTTTTTTAACAGTTTTGAAATTGAATGAAATAATAGTCGTCCTTGTCGATTGGCTTACTTGAGATAGATATGTTTTCTTCTTTTATATGCTCTTACAACTTTAGTATGCTTTTATATCTTTTCTGATTGGTCCTTTTTCGTTCAATTTTCTTTGTCGAAATGACCAAAAAAAAAGATCCAGCGGGGGGGGGAGGGTCCGGGGGGGAAACCATCCACCCCAGGTCAGCGAGTAAAAAGATTATTGCTAACTGACCAAAGTGAGAAGCAAAAAACCCTCGTCCTCTCAGAAATAAAAGAATCAAGTACTACATAGGTTTCGGTCACCAAATCTGAACCCGAAAGGGAAAATTTCGGATATCTCCCCGACCGCGGAAAGCCGAAAGGGGTCCCAGGTGGGTTCTGGGATCCCGAACATCCGAGTCATGGGTTACTCGTGCTGTGTCAAAAATATGGAATAAACAAGTGTTTCCACGACTCTACCACCCGGCCAATTCTGTTCCGCTTAATCCCTTTTTCATGGCCACCGAAAATCTGAGTTTATCGGAAGCTTGATCTAAAATTCCTGAAAGCCCTTTTTCGACCTGTGGCAGAGTGAAATAGCTCATGCTGAGTGAGTCGGTGCTGGTGGGTGAAAAATGATCCAGGTGATCTGGACGAAACGCCTGTTCTTTAACCGCGACAGCGAATCACGAAATCGTGGCGATCTTCTCTCTCTATATGGATCAATATAGGATGCCGGTCGGTATCAGATCGGAATTGGCCGGATCGGTATTGGACAATACTGCAAATTATGACCTAAACGTGGGAGAAACTAGACGAGTACACCAAAATACACTAAGACAGTTTTGCCTTGCTTGTATTGTGTCGTTTTGCATTTGTACGGAGATTGGTTTGTAACAGTAAAGATGAAGCCTTATTATAAACAAAATATTACATATATGAACTTTGAAGCTATAATCTACGTGCACTGTCGTAGTTACTTCAAATGTTTTAAGTCCTATGTTTCTAAGAAAGGAATTTTGAATTTACTAATCTAATTGTATTGACAATGACCTGAGAAAAGCCTAGCTGACAGCAGAATTTGCAAATCATGCTCGTAGAATGTGAGTAATGCTCAAGAGCTTATTTGCCTGCAACTTGTTCACGATGCTTGTGTTATTGTCGGATTACAAAAATAGTATCAAGTACGTCAAAAATACGAAGATTACAAGTGACTGTTGCAATCCTGATTTATGCAATCAAATGATAATTCTTGATGTTGCCACCAGATAGTATCAAGTACGTGAAAAAAATCGAAGATTACAAGTGACTTGTAATCCTGATTTAGGCAATCAAATGATAATTATTCTTGATGTTGCCACAACTTGTACGGAAAAAAAATTACAAACAGTCTCTATGAAACAGAAATCAAGCTGTTTAAATCTCTTTACAATCGCAGTTGCTATTAAACAGAAACAAAACATGAAAAGAAAAAGAAAAAATTATTGCTGGAGTGATATCGATTACAGTTGTTCAAAGCAAAATTTATCCTTTTCACGATCTGTTTTCATTAACCAGAAAGTTCAATGGATTGAACTTCTGCAACGTTCCTTGTCATCTTTACTGTAAAATTTGAACAAGACGAACTCGACGAATAGATAACGTTTTTAGTAAAATTTTGTGACTGTTGCAAACTTCTCTCGTAGTTGTACACTCTCTCTCTCTCTCTCTCTCTCTTTCATGAGAAAAGAAGATAATACATAGAGAGGAAACATTCATCAAACCCTAATTAGCCGTTACCATCTTAATCCCCTAATTAGTCGTAACTCCCTTAATCCGAAGATAATAATGAAGGATAAGGATAGTTACAGACCATTTTCTCCGAATCCCCAAAAGATAAGAACCAGTTTAAACAGAATATCAACTGAATCAGTCATTTTTGCACATAATTGTGACATTTCTGCATGGAGCGCTGAGCAAAAATTCCTTACACGGAAGCCACTTTGCTAATAGAAATCCCCAAAAAATGAATGAATGACAAAAAAAAAAAAAGATTAATTTCATGGTGCCTTCATTTATGACTTATAAGAAAATACTCCACCATCTCAATCACATGGACTATCACACACCATGTGCAAAAGTTGATATAAAGAAGAACCTTATATTGAAATACACACTTGAAATACAATACGATATGGGACTATAATTCTAGAGTCCAAGATCAAAACCCCAACAGCTTGTGCAACTCGTTCTGCTCAAGCTCAAGAATTCAACTGGGGTATCACGGCTACACTATATATTTCAATTTATATCAAAATTCTCATAAGTTAGTCATCCCGCTCCTAATTTAGCTTCCCGCCCTCAGCTAATGTTGAACTAACAAAAATGTATTTAGATCTATTTGGAATATCAAGTGCATACAATTTTATTTTATTTTTTGCTTCATTGGTTATCAAGGGAGCATGCACACTCCAAAATTTGGTCCCTGCGGTATCGAATGCTTATGGAAGAAACCACCGACACTATAAATATACTAATACACACCAAAATATGTGTCCGTGTCCGTGCAACATAGTTTGATATACTCGTTGGAACTGCACTATCGAATCAAAGGGACCAAGTAGAGAAGTGATATCCAAGCTCATTTGAAGCAAAAATGACACTTCACTCACATATTATGTATCACATCTATAAACAAAGAAAGTACTACAAGACTAACCACTGCAACTCAGTCCACCCAAGTCACTCTCAAGTTCGTTCGAGATTCCCTATTTTTGTCATTGCTATTTAGCATAGTTTGTAGTATCCCCCGATACCGATCCGATATGGTCGATATCGATATGGTTTGACATGTCCCGATCCAAACCGACCGATATTTGATACTGATCGATACTGGAGTCACTTTTCCTGTCAATTCAACAAAGAAAATTAAATAAAAAAGACCAACCAACAACGGTATAAAAACATAATAAAGTTATAAAAGCATGTAAAAAAAGAAAACTTATCTATCGTATGTAAACCAATTGGCAATAGTGACTACTATTTCATTTAATTTCAAAACTGCTAAGAAACAATCCATAAAATATTTAAAATTATGCCTAAATGTATAAAATATATTTTCTAAAATGTTAACAATTATTTGTTTTCCGATAAAAAAAAATTTCGATACTCCGATCCGAAACCGTCGGTCCCGATATTCATAGGAATGGTCCGATACCGATAATGCGAACCTTGCTATTTAGAACAGCAGCTGTCTCGCTGAAGGATAGCCCATAAGCCGATGCAGCGTTGCGCCGGACGCTCTTGAACCGCCGCTCGTCGACCCCGTACTCATCCGAGAAAGAAATCGGATCCTCCGGAGGTTTGCCAGCCTCGGCAGAATTAGTCCGAGACATCTCATGCTGGCGTGCAGGAAACGATAGCACCATAGTTTCGGAACACGCACCACGCTTGAGCTTATTCGGACAACCTGTCGATACAAGAAGATCTGCAGGCACATGAAGCACCTCGAAGCATTTGCTGCAGACGAAGAAAGGCGCACCACCTGAGTGCAGTAGCTCTTGCTAGCCCGAGCCTTCTGACGCTGAGCCGAGCCGAGCCGAGCCGAGCGCCCAGCTTTCGAAGAATGGCAGCAGAAACTGTAGGAACACGCGGTGCAGAGCCTGTTGTTGCAGCACAAGTTTGGCTCAAGATGGCAGTGTAAATAGGAGACTGGCATTTGCCAGGATCTTGGTTTCTTTTCACTTAGATCTCTCAGTTCCTCCACCAACTTCAGAAGCTCAAGGTTCTTGAACTTGGATGGATGCTCAGAGAAAGCGGAGTCTCTTCCGATTCAACAACCCAGCTTTCTACAGAGAAGAAGGCTCCCCTCCTCTCCTCCTCTGTGCATCAGAGTCCACTGAACTGTTCCTCTCCTCCTTCCTTTGATTTAGTACTGTCTGAACCCGAAAACCTCTGCTCTCTGATACTTCTTCGAGACATCTGACGATATTTACGGGAGGAGGAACCATCATCCGACGAAGAGGCGGTTGAAGAACGCAAGTTGTTGCTCTGCACTGATCTGTCAGAGTCTTGCTCTTTGATTTGAAGAGATTTCTCTTCTTCTTCTTCTTCTTCTTCTTCTTGGTTAAAAGAGTACTCAGTTTTAGCTTCACTACCTCCATTCTCATTACTCTTACTTGTGGCTAATAGGAAAGCATTCTCCGGTACTCTCTCCTTGATGTCGCTCGCTATAGCACTTGAAGAATTGGTTTAAGGTGCTAAACTGACACTGTTTGCTCGATCCGCGGTTTTTAGCTGCACCATAAGAAGAAATGTGTGTCAGAATTCACAGTATCTGTATCGGACCATTCCTATGAGTATCGGGATGGGCCGTATCGACAGTATCATCGGTTTCGGATCGAAAAAAAATTTGGTATCGAAAAGGCAAATAATTATTAACAAATTATTAAATTTTAGAAAGTATATTTTATACCATTAGACATAATTTTAAGTACTTACGGTGTTGTTTCTTAGCGGTTTTGAAATTGAATGAATTAGTAGTCATCCTTGCCAATTGGTTTACATGCGATACACAAATTTTCTTGTTTTATATGTTTTTAATTGTTCTTTTTCGTTCATTTTTTTTTTTATCGAATTGATCGAAAAATAGACCTCCAATATCGATATCGGATCGGGACATGTCAAACCGTATCGGTAATGGTCGTATCGGATCGGTATTGGCCGATACTGCAAACTATGGCCGATACTGCAAACTATGGTCAGAATGACTCTTGTTTAAGTCATCTAATCTTAACCGTTGGGTTGAACCATTCAAATCAATGGTTAAGATTAGATGACTTAAACAAGATCCAACGGTTATGTGAGGATTAATAATTATGAGTTACTTGAAGACGAGGAAAAATGTGAGTCACGGATGATGAGAATGAAGTTGATTTTAGATTTTTTTTTTTTTTTTAATCTCCTTTTAGTTTTTTTAATAATTAAATTGGTAGAATATTTATTAACGGGTACGACGGATAAGATGAAAGTTGACCAAATTAATAAATAGAAAATCAAAAGAAAGAATGAATCCATCCTTACCTTGCTGAACCATACCACGTAGTTCCAACAACAACGAAAGCTCATGAAATCACGCCAATCGACCGACCTTTAAGATTTTATTTATCTTTCGTAAGTATTTTTTAAATTTAATTGGTTGAGTATTTACTTACTGATAGTTTATTTTTGAACTTTCTAGAAATCGTATTATATTATGGAGGATAGTAATGCAAAATTAATGTTGTGGGTCCAACTAATTCAGCTGTATCCACGTGACAAAATATAGGCCGTTGGATTGTCCAACAGCTGATCTTGTACCGTTGGATGCGGTGAGGCATTCAATGACGGAAACGGTGGGCAGGAGGTGGCGTATTGTGCTAACCACGTGTCAGCATTAAGAGAGATGGCGATGTCACGGTTACGTCATGTATTTATGGGCGAATAATGCTAAGTTTACAACCTAATGCTTACAACCCTCTTACAACCTCCCTCTCCCACCCTGACAGGTGGGCCCCATCCGGTCCCACTTGTCAGTGATCTTGGTTGTAAGAGGGTTGTAAGCATTTGGTTGTAAGTGTAGCATTACTCATTTATGGGCCATGCTCACATGGACTGACCGTTTGTCTCACGAGGCCCACGCGGGACCGTTTGTCACGATGCTCACTTCTGCGAACACTAATCTAATACCTAAGATTTTCTTCAAAACCTTGTCATCATCGGCTAAGGGTGGCAATTTGGGTTCGACAATTCACATGGACCGACCGTCTGATCGTTGTCCAGCCTCCCGCCGATAAGTTCGGCCATTCCTCCTCATCTTGGTTGTTCTCGGCTCTTTCGCCGCCGCCGCCGCCGCTTCCTATTAGATTTTTTTTCCCGAAGATGGTAGATCCTATTAAAGGCCTACAACCAGTTATCAATTTTGGCCCAATAGCCTATAAACCCAGTCTGAAGGTTATATTCCGGTCAAAATTGTCGAACTCGAATGCTCCTTGTGGTTATCGAGGAGAGGCATAAAATTCTGACTATGTGACGAAAGATCAGTGGATCGAGCCACGAGAGCGTATTATTTCTTCCATTTATTTAGTAGGAGTTTGGAGACAGTTAGCCCAAAAAACATGCGACGCAGCGTGCACAATGTCTCGAGCGTTACGTCGGACACTTCAAAAAAATATTACTCAAAATTTTAGATCAAGGAGGGTTGTTCGATTTTTCCTGAATAGGGTCTGGCCCTGCTGATATGTAGTGCATGAAATAATTATCGTACCTACTATTCACCCCTTATTTTTTTTTTTCTTTTTTAGTTGTTTTTAATCTTTTTTAGTAGTTTTTCGTCGATTTTTTTTATTTATCGTTTTTAGTCGTTTTTTATCATTTTTTTTTTTTTTTTTGCCTTTTGGCCGTTTTTATTCTTTTTTTTTGTTTTATCCGTTTTTATTATTTTTATTCGTTTTTTGTTCAACTTTTGTCGTTTTTTTTTCATTTTTATTATTATTTTTTCATTTTTATCGTTTTTAATCTCTTCTTGTCGTTTTTGTCTTCTTCTTTTTTTGACATTTTAGTCGTTTTTGTATTTTTTTTTCGATTTGAGTCTTTTTTATCATTTTTTGTCGTTTTTTTTTTTGTCATTTTTAGTTGTTTTTTTTTATCGTTTTTAGTCATTTTTTGTTATTTTTAGTCATTTTTTGTCTTGTTGTTGTTTTGGTTGTTTTTTATTTATTTTTTCGTTTTTGGTCCTTTTTTTTTTTGATTTTTTTTTTTTAGTTTTTGATTTTTTTTCATTTTTTTATATCTTTTCTTTTTCTTTTTGTTGTTTTATTTTCTCTTTTTTCTTTTTTATCGATTTTTAATTTTTGGTCTTTTTTTGTTTTAGGCGTCTTTGGTCAATTTTTTTGTTTTAAATTATTTTTCTATTTTTTGGGTTTTTATTAGTCTTTTTTTTTTTCCTTTTTTTTTCGTTTTTGCTTCTTCTTCTTTTTCGTTTTTTGTCTTTTTTTTGTTTTAGCATTTTTTCTTTTTTGATTTTTTTAAAATCTTTTGGTTCTAATCGTTTTTTTATTTTTTTTTCGTTTTTTGCCTTTTTGTTTGTTTTTTTTTGTTTTCTCAAATTTTTATTCATTTATTTGCTCTTTGGGCTTCATCTTTTTTTTTCCCTTATTCCTTTTCTTTCTTTTTTTTTTCAATTTTTCTTTCCTTTTTTTCTTTTTTTTTCTCGGAAATTATTTGTGTAGTCATCAAACATAAAAATATAATTTTTTCAGAAAATTTTATAAATTAGAATTTAATTTTCGAAAATATAAAATTTTTAGTTATATAGTATTTCGCGTACCAAATGTTTCCTAAGATTTTCTTCAAACCATTGTCATCATCGGCTAAGGGTGACAATTTTGGATTCAACTATCATATGGACCGGTCGTCTGATCGCTGTCCAACCTCCCGTGGATAAGTTCGACCATTCCTCCTTATCTTGGTTGTTCACGGCACCTTTATTGCTACCGCCACTTACTTTCTAGGCTCATTAGTTATTTTTTTCGAAAAAAATTAAATTTTATTCAAGTCCGTAAACCTATAATTCAGTCTGAAACCCTCAAATAATTATCAATTTCTGCTCGAAGGCCCACAAATCTAACCCAAATGTTACATTCCGATCCGTAGATCCCATACCAGCACCTACACCCAGACCAAGACCTACAATTCAGTTCGAAGGCCTACAATCAATTACCAATTTCGGTCTGATGGCCTACAAATCTAGCCCGGACATAACATTCCATCCCAAAGGTCCCTACCGCACCACATCCTCTCGCATAATTTTCATAAATTAATATGCTTCCTCCGTTGCTCGAACTAGCAACTTCCATGAGGATATACATCCACACACACACACACACACACACACACACACACACATATATATATATATATATATATTGCAAATGACCTCTAGCCTAACGTTTGGGAGTGATGCACCTGGACGGGAAGGTCTCCGGCGCCATTTAAATTTTCCTTGGGAGAATTAAATGGTGGAAGGGTGCGGTGCAGGCGTCAGGAGCGGTGCGATGTGGTTCGGTCAGGTGCGCGGATGCGATGCGAGTGCAGGTGCGGTACTTGTGGAGCTGGTACGACGCGGTACGGTGCGGTACGGCTACGGTTGCGTGAGGCCTTCGGGCCGGATGGAGCCTTCGGACGTGTAGCTTTCGGGCTAGGTTTGTGGTGCCTTCGGGCTGGGTGGGACCTTCGGACTAGTGTTGTATATATAGGCCTTCGGGCTGGATTGATTGTAAGCCTTCGGGCTGAGTTGTAGCCTCTCGAAGAGGCCTGAATAAAACTTACCATCTTTGAAAAAATATATATATATATATATATATATATATATATATATATATATATATATATATATATATATATATATATGCAAATGACTTCTAGCTTAACGGTTAAGACCGATCCACTTGGATAGGGAGGTCTTGAGATCTAGACCCCCAGCGCCATTTAATTTTTCTTTGGGGGAATTAAATGGTGGAGAGGTGGTTGGGCGCGACGCAGGCGTGTGGTGCGATGCGACTACAGCTGCGTGAGCCCTTTGGATCGGGATGTAAGCCTTCAGACTAGATGGGACCTTCGGGCTAGTGATAGTATATGTAGACCTTGGATTGGTTGTAAGCCTTCGGACTGAGTTGTACCCTCTCGAAAGAGTCTGAATAAAATTTACCTTCTTCAAATTTTTATTTTATTTTTATTTATATAGCAAAGGACCTCTAGTTCAAGTGGTTAGAGTAAGGCAGGAGAATAAATGTGAGTGCGGACTGGATACGGATATGGTACAGATGCGGAATTCGTTGTTATACTTTTAGATTTTCGTCTAAATTTTAGATCATGAACGGTTGTTCGATTTGTCCTGAATAGGGTCCAGCACGCAGTGCATGAAATAATTATCCTACCTACTGTTCGCCCCTTAATTAGAGCTTACCAGTATTGTTGTTCTCTTGCACCGTTTTGGAAGAACCAATGTTATCAACGTTACATACATAGGACGGTTCTAACATGATAAGAGCGTATTTATTCTATCATATATATGTAAAAAAAAAAAAAAAAATCTAATTAGTGTTTAGGTCCTACATGTTATATTTACTTATAGTCACTTGTCCAATTAAAAATTTTAGATTCTGAAAAAAAAAAGAATTTGAATTTTTTTTTTCTCCATTATATTCTTAAAATGAGTACATGGACAACAACGAGATACTTGCTGGAAAGAAAAATATAATACAAAAAATAAACATCTAGAATAACAAGTCAGACCTTAAATTTTAAATTAATATAAAATTCAGGTTCTAAACAATAATTAGCCCTAAAAAAACACTTTAAGAATACCTCATCCATCCGTCATGACAAGTAAGTTCCTTCTAAATGTGTGCCAAATGCCGAACTAAATGTATGTCAATGCCGAAAGCATATAGCGATTAGTTCAACATTCATCATAATTATAAATATCATCATATTAAGAGAGAGAGAGAGAGAGAGAGAGAGGAGAGAGAGAGGGAGAGGTCAAAATGCACTTTGTTTTGGTGCATGGTGCAGGCCATGGTGCGTGGTGCTGGTTCAAGCTCCGGTGCCTTCTCGAGACCGCCGGCCACGAGGTGTCGTGCCTCGACCTTGCCGGCGCCGGTACTGACCCCTCTGACACCGACTCCATCCTCTCCTTCGAAGAATACGATAGGCCGCTCCTCGACTTCATGAAGGCCTTGCCCAACGATCACAAGGTACACGCAACCTTCCTATTTATAGCCGTAGAGAAGCATACGGCTCAGGGTCGGTCCGGAAGGTTGGATTAAATCTCAAAGTATAATTCTAAATTTATTTATTTTTATTTTTTAAAGATATTATTTTCTGTCATTATCAAAATCTCCGGATATGTTCTTGATCGTATATTATAATTGAATCTATAGATAGTTACGAAACAAATTAACCATAGCTCAATTTATCTATATTCAAGCACATTATATAGTATAATAAAGATGTTTTAGTTCGAAGACGTACTGACCGTTAAATTGTATAAATAAAAACTAGGTCTGGACATCAATGTTTCTTAAATAAAGATTAGACATGCACATCCAAATTCCTAAATTAAATGAATAAAAGAAATCTGATCACTATTGTATGAAATAAAACTCACGTCAGATCTTTATTGTAGAAAATAAATTCGTCTAACAATTTAATCGCTTAGAGATGATAGACAACACACTGGTCAGAGCAAGATCTTTGATAAATTCTAAAAATTTTGTATGATTATAAATATGAGTCTTAGAGTTAGTAGGGAATATGGATTAAAGAATTGGAGGTATTGTGCGGATCTTAGAGTCTATGGATTGAAGAAAAAATATTATGACTTAAATTACAAAACTGACCATAATATATATATATATTGAGGCCCCAAAAATTTGAAGGTACTGTGCGGCTGCACTTTTGGCACGGTCCCAGGGCCGGTCCTGACTGATCCTAGAGGGTAGGGGTGAGTATTATTCGATTTTGGACCGAAAATCGCACCGAATCGAATAAGAGATTCGGTTCGGTTTAAAAAAAATCGGTTCGGTTTCGATTTTAAAAATACTAAAATTTCTTATTCAGTTTCGGTTTTGGATTTCGGTTTCAAAACCGAAAACCGAATAAAAAAATTTAGTTTATATATATATATATATATATATATATATATATATATATATATATATATATATATATAAACAAAAAAATCACAAATAAACTGAAAAATCAAATAAACCGAATAAATCGAACCAATTTAATTCGGTTCGGTTCGGTTTGGTTTGGTTATGGACCATTTCGGTTGGGTTTCGATTTTGCTTATCGGTTTTCGGTTATTCGGTTCGGTTTGAACCGAATTAACCGAATGCTCACCCCTACTAGAGGGTCACCTGCGACCTCGTCCTATGCAAGTCATGTTTGACCTGGAGGGCTGCCATAGACAAAGAGGGATGTCTAAATCGAAAGTCCTGTCGAATTTACTCCTGGACCGGCCCTGGCAAGGATAGATCTAATATAACTTCTCAATTTCTACTGGGTTTTGTTTTCGATTAAGTTATCACGAGCAGTTCAATCAAATGCATAAGAAGTTCGTATATAATGTGATAATTTATGACGCCAACCAAGAATGCATTTGAAATCTGTACAAATGGTCGAAATCGAGTGACCCTTGTGGTTACCGAAAAGAGAGAGAAGATCCTGACTTGGTGACAGAAAATCGGTGGATTGAGCTACGAAAACGTATTAATTTTTCATTTATTTGGTAAAAATTTGAAACAGTGGATCCAAAAAATATGTAATATAATTTGCACAAAATTCCAAACGTTACGTTGGATATTAAAAAAAAACAAATGATTATCATGTCAATGTAAGGAAAGAGAAAAAAAAATCCATCAAATATGGATCAATAAAATAAAAAATTGCAAGGCCAAACTATGTGGTTGACATTACTATCATGTTTTAGTTGTGCACAAGTTTTGCTAGTTTTGGTTCATGCAATGCCCTCAAAGGCTAAAACGCCAAAACTCACCCCAAAAAAATTCCTAACACCCTGATATATCCAAGGGTCGAGAAGGGTTGAGATTAAAACAAGAAAGAGTACTATTATAGAAGAAGGGTGTTCTTAAATGCTCTTCTATTTTTATTAACTTTATCTCTTTTGCTGACTTTGCTATGTCTATTACCTTATAAATATTTTTTAGTTTTCCTTCTTTCTTTTTAACCCCTGTATTCATTGTTTTTTAAAATAATTTTACTATTATATTAACTTAAAACTTTAAAAAAAAAAAGCGATAAAAATGATGAGTGAAGGGGGGGGGGGGGGGGGGGGGGGGGGGCCTCCGGCAGCTCCTCGCGGGGGCGCGTGCAGCGTTGCGGGGAAGGGGGGGGGGGGGGGGCTCCGGCAGCTCCACACGAAGGCGTGCACGACTCTGCCGAGGGGGATTCTCCGGCGTCGGGGGGAACGCGCAACGAGGAGGAGGGCAGCGCGGGGTTGGGGTGGAAGGGAAGAAGACGAAGGAAAATATTTTTGTCCAATTTTTTGGGTCAAAGGAGTTGACCGTGAGTTGAAGACGATTTCGGATGTCATGTAATTGGATGGTGTGTACCTTAAATATGGATAAATAAGTGGAGTGGAACTCAAATTTTCTTATAAAATAAAAGATTTCTATTCAATTAAAAAAAGAAAAAAAAATGTGATCTTGAATATAATTTTTATTTTATATTTTTTTATTTACAGGTAGTTGTTGTGGGTCACAGTGCCGGAGGACTATCCCTGATTCACATAATGCATGAGTTTGGAGACAAAATATCCGTCGCTATATTTATTGCAGCGGTGATGCTTCCATCCGGATATGTCACCAAAGAAGACATGCAAGATGTAAATATCAATTTTTAATTGGACTAATTAGTGTTTAAATCCTCAATTTTATGTCAGCTTAGAGTTTAAGTCTGGACATCTCTCTACTATTATAATACGACTTATATATATGTATATCATCAAATATTAACATATAAATAATTAAAAAAATTAACTACCATGTGTTTTCTTTTGATGTAGCTAGAGAAAAAAAATTTTAATTTAAATAAATTCTACGATATATTTAAAATTTAAATTATATTTAAACTAACTATAATATTATCCAAAATTTAAAAAATATATTTATAACAAATCATAATTAAACACTATATTCAAATTATATTAAAAATATTCTAATATAATTTTTAAAAAATTATTACTTTTTTAATAATATAATAATTTTTGATACGTACAATGCACGTGAAAGTGGCTAGTTCAACCGAAAAGTTTGTACCGTAAATTTTTATTTTTGGTTTTATTTTTTTTATATATCCTGAACTTGAGTGCAAGGTAACAAAAATTGTAAAATCCAGCATCAAAACCATAATTAATCATTTTTAATTTGGCTGTCTATCATTTTATAATTGTTATCATTCAACAGCAAAGATCTGATTTTTTTTAATTGGGCAGGGAATTCCGGAATTGACAGAATTTGGAGATGTATATAACCTAAACTTCTCTCTCGGGACCAATAATCCTCCGACAAGTGTCGCTTTGCGAAAAGAATTCGAACGGAAGATTTTGTATCATATGAGCCCCAAAGAGGTATTGTTCTTTCCACTTCAGCAGATATTGAAATAAAATGTGTGGTCCATAAACCAGTAATTAATAATAATAATAATAATAATAATAATTTTGATTCATCTGGCAAGATTTTGATGGCATTAAATATTTTTGACATTTCTCCTCCTTCGTCATTATCTTCGTTAGTAGGATTCTTTCTTAGCGCTTCGAATACATAGAATGCACGTAAAAATAGTTTGTAACTGCTTATTGTCAGTTATTTCATCAAAAAATTTAGAAACAAAATTTATATTTCTATCGATTGATATTATTATATTATTAACAATATTATATTCCAAAAATTTTATTTCATGTTAAAATAATTTTATTTTGGAACAGAAATAATCAAACAATTTTATACTATTAAATATTTAAATATATTCAAATGTTTAAAATGTTATCCTATGTTATTAGAGAATATTAATATATTGTCAATATATGATAATATAAAATTAGAATGTTGAATGAATATTTCATTCATATTGTTCTGGAATTATTAAGGAGCATTTTTTAGACCAAATGGCATACCATTTCATTCATAGTGTCCGAAAGGAACAGTAAAGAGTCTTATACCTATCATTTTCGGCTAAAATAATAATAATACTAATAAATTGGTAATGGAAATAACTGGGAATTTTTTTTTATTGCATCACAAAAGACAATGTTCAGGGATTTGAAGAGCCAATAACATAAACAAATATTAAGACATATTTGGTAACTTGTAGACATACGAATATTTGAATTTATGCTTCAGAAATTTGCATACAGTGTAAAAATATTTGTTGATATTTTATACACAGCACAAAGCTTAGGGTATTTGTATTTAGAGAAATAAAACGTCGTGAGTAGTGTTACGTCTTTTTATCGCTAAACAATTTACAAAAAAGAGTAGGAAGTGTCTTTCTTTTGTTGAAATAAATAATTTTATATTAATTTTGTTAGCGCTACAAAAAGAAAGCGGTTGCAAAAAGAATATTGAACATCCTCTTAAGTTGCATGAACATGTTATTTTAGTTGTGTCCTTAACTCTGGACTCGTGTCTTGGACAGGACTCAACACTCGCTTCGATGCTGCTGCGGGCGTGGCCGGCGGCGGCAATCACTTAGGCGAGATTCGAAGGGGGAGCGGAAGGAGTGAGGAGGGTGTTCATAAAGACGACGGGGGACCGTATGGTGAAGCCGGAGCAGCAGGAGGCCATGATAAGGAGGTGGCCACCGAGCGAGGTTCTGGTGATGGACACAGACCACAGCCCTTTCTTCTCTGCTCCTCAGCAACTCTTTCAACTCATACTACGAGCCTCCTGCGGACAACAGAAGGAGACGAATCGTTGAATACGAAGATGAATGTTAACCGCAGAAAACAAAACAATTTGAATTATTATTTAAGAGGATATGTTTGGTGGCAAACAAGAGAAGTGATAAAAAAAATATACTTTGTCTAAAAATTTGTATTCGCAAGACATGACAAAAACTCACTTCAAAATAATGATTTTTTGCGAAATCACCTTTCTTTTTTCTTTTTTCTTTTTTCTTTTTTAATTTCACTTGTATGTAGCCTTACAGTACTTCAGATGGAGCTTCAACGGAAGAAAAATGTTATGGTATTAATTTGTATACAATTTCTTCATTTTCTATACTTCTTTCACTTAAGAAAATGAACATTTCTACGTAACTAACTCAAGAAATATGTTACACAAAGTATCGTTTGGAAAAAGGAAAAGAAAATCAATTCCTTATTCTTTTATTTTTTTAAAAAAAATTATAATTCACATTAATTTTCTTTTTCGATGTTTGGAAATGTAAAGAAATTGGAAGGAAAAGTGAATCCGTAAAGGTGGAAAAGTGATTCCTTGGTTGGATGGATGAAACTATTTTTTTATATAATTTTTTTTTTCATTAGGAATTAATTTTCTTTTATGTTCAATTTTTTTTGGCTTCCAAATATAGTATAGTAATCACTTTTTTTTTCTAATCTCATGATTCTACGAACCAAACGAGCTCCAAATGAAAAGATTTCAAATTAAAATGTGTATTGCAGCATATTTTTGTCGCTTTTTATTTTTATTTTCGTCAGTACTGGAGGCAGTAGATCGCAATTATGTCGAAGGAAGTTCCCAATGGGTGGGTGGCCCACATTATAAATTGAATTTCCGTTTAACTACCGGCACCATTGGCCCACCCTCCAAATTTGAATTCCCATTATATAACGACTATTTTTCCCCCCCTTTTTCCAGTTTTGGATCCAGAAGCGAACCAATCGAATAATCGATCCGTTTTGAAAAGAATTAAAAATAATAAAAATAATTATTCGGTTTCAATTTGTTTCAATCGAAAATCGAACAAAATTTATGTAATTATTAAATACTTTTAATTTTATAATTAAAAATAATTTTTTTTTGGTATATTTTAAAAACAATAATTCTATGTATACATTTTAAAATCCAACTTTGATAATTGGCTTAATTTCAACTTGATACTCTCAACTATTCCACTTTTATAATTTTGATACCTTAAATTTAATATGTATCAACTTTATACCATCAACTATTGACAATTTTTAAATTGTTACACTCAGCTAGTTAGTTGATAGTTTTTTCCGTTAAAAATTAAAAATAAAAATTCTAAATTACCCCTTCCTCTCCCACCTCAACCCCTCTACCCACTGATGCACCGGCCACCGCCGTCACCTCACCCCGTCGCACGCGACCACGAACCCCGTTGTTGCTGTTGCTGCATGCGCCACCGCCGCTGCTGCACGCGCTGCTGCCCTCCACTGCCGCCACTTCTGCATGCGACTCCACCCATGAATGCACGACCGTTGCCGCTGCCACTGTTGTCATCGTTGCTGCGCGCTGCCGCCGGAAAGATAGGAAGGCTGCCGGTGGGAGGGTAGTTTTGCCATTTATAATTTTTTATTAACACCGGTAAAATATTAAGTTGTAAAATTATAATTGATGTATCAAGTTTATGCATATCAAAATTACAATATCAAGTTCAAAAATGGAATAGTTGAGATAATCAAGTTACAATTAAGTGTTGATAATTTAACGAGCAGTCCAACTTTAATATATAACAAATATATGTATAAAAATTACAAATTTTAATTTAACTTAACAACAATCCCAACTTTAGATCCGACCAATTAAACAATAAAAGTAGCCCAATTGGAGAAATCAAATTGATTCTCGGTTCGGATTGGTTTGGTTTGGTTTGGTTTGGTTTCTGGTTAATTCCGATCCGATTTCGATTTTGGATTTTTAGAATTTCGATTTATTTGGTTTTTATTATTTTGTTTCGATTGAAATCGAATAAACCGAACACTTATCCCTATTGACAACTTGCCACTACAAGCATTCCAAAATTGCCACTACAAGCATCCCAAAATCATGTCATAAAAAAGAGAAAATAATTAAGAGTTATTTGTATTTAACCACCTCCTCATGATTCGGACTTTGTGCATGCTGCATTTGCATGTCTTTTGGACCCACTGCTCCCAACTCTCACTATTTTCTATAAATGGAAGAAATAATACGTCCTTCTGTCTCGATCCACCGATCTTCCGCCAACCAGTCATGGCTCTTATGCCTTTCTCCGTTAACGACAAGGTTCACTCGAGTTCTGGCACTCACTTTCAATTTTATTAGCATCCCACCTCCCTCCGCATTAGTGTTAAATAATTGAGGGTAAATACGAATAACATTTTGCTAAATGTATGAAATGAAAGATTTGTAGTAATTAAATTAAAAATGGGAGGAAGAATATGAACTGTAAATGGGAGAGGAGAGAAATACAAATAACTAGAAAATTAATCGAAATAATAAACAGTATTTGTTGTTGGTAAAATCGATAACGGCAGTGCTACGTTTCCCACAGCCTTGGTCTGCAAATTGTGATCACGGACCACGTGTCAACATTCCATTGGCAGGTCAATCGGTGGCGGATCCAAACAAATTAGGGAGGAGAGGAGGGGAGGATAATGGGTTACTGCCACATGGCCCACGATCACGATTTGCGGGCCTAAGTCCGCGGGCCAAAGCGCATTTTCCAACCGATAATTGGAGTCGCATCGTCTGTGGAAGAATTCAAGTCCTTCAATAAAAAAAAATCTTCATTCCACTTTAACGTGACACACAAGTTGTTCTTTCAGATGTACATGATGAGTGGGATATGTATACTATCAAAGATTGAAGACCAAGACTAAGACTAAGACTAAGACTAAGACTTCAGAAATTTGTAGTGATAGTTCCCATTATCCTTTTTTTTTTTTTTCCTTTTAAAAGTAAGCCTGAGCTGGATTCTAAGTCCAGATAAAGGATGAGAGTTACATAAGGCATATTTATGGAACATAACTACAAGAAGGGACGTTCCCAGTAGTAATTTCTTGTTAGTGATATAAATGACATGACCCTCATATGTTAAATGAAAGAAAAAAGAAATTCAAACATCCTGATCCAAGATTTTGAAATAAAGACTTTCGTGTTACGATAATTTCTCTCTTTTCAATTTAAATATTACTAGTACATATGCACGTGCGTTACGTGAATTTTATACATTATTATTAGAAAAACTAAAGGCT
Organism: Iris macrosiphon; assembly: GCA_036927795.1. Lineage (NCBI taxonomy): Eukaryota > Viridiplantae > Streptophyta > Magnoliopsida > Asparagales > Iridaceae > Iris > Iris macrosiphon. The sequence continues at coordinate 17,399,309 of JAYESA010000004.1, forward strand.
ATATTATAACTTGATATCCTCAACTATCTAAAATGTTCAATTTGACACCCTCAATTTTGATAGATAATAACTTGATATCCTGAAAAACAAAGCGCTACTATTTTTCCCGGACCGAACTGTCCCCAGTGTCCCAGGTTCCGTTCGAGAAAATTTACTACCTTGTGCAGAAGTTGTCAATGGCCATACAATGCATCTACGACTATATGATAAGCATAAATAGCAGTGTAAGGTATTGAAACATTCAGAGCTACAATGCATATTTTTTTCATTCTCATTTAAGCATACTTATTCATTTGATTCGATTGGTAGTCCGTAGACTCCAATTTACCGCTAAGTCGTGGCACCAAACCACGACACAATGATTATCCATCCCTGTGTTACATAATTGAACTTCCCTCTTATCAATGCAATTACATTGATTTATAATAGTGGTATAAAACTTGTGGCATTAGTGGCTTTATAGATCATTGGACTTAGCAAGGTTATAAGAGAACATTATTGATTATTTGCATGAAGGAGTAGAGAAGAAGGGACATAACCGTTCACCAAATAGAGAATATTGAGAGAGAAAAGACGCTTGTTCGCTCAGGCTCCGGTCATGCGTCTATCTGCATTGGCACCAACATTTGGTTAGACTACCATCTTCGTCTCTCTCATAGTTCTCTAGAATGAATACATACAATCGATAAAAATGGGCTAAAAAATCAATCATCGAAAATAATCATGAAAACGCATTCATCAAAACCAAGCAGCAAAAATCCAAGAAAGCCAACCAAAACTCCAACGAAAGCTATTGGACTCATTCCAACAGAAGCCGGTCCATCAATTGGAAAGTATCACGCTCCAGTACCGGAATACGGAGATGGACATGGCCAGCTACCCCGTACAAGGTGTTATACGTTGTACGGCAGTCATGGCTGTATAAGACAAGAGGGTGCATACTACAATCGAGTCTCCTAAGGTCAAGAACTTCTATGTCTCAATCATTCAAACAAGAAACAGTAAGCATAGAGCATATATGATAAAGCAATAAGGCATCCCAAACGTTTTCTCAAAATATTCTAGAGGCCAGCTATGCAAATAAAGAGTTGGAAGAGTAACAAAAGTACATGACAGTGATCAGTTGCAGTCTGATTTAATACAATCATGTAAGAAAACTAATGTCCAGACGAGCAGGCTAACAGGTGTCGCGTCTCGATCCCGTAGGGGCCGATCGTCCTCGCTTGGTCCTTACGGAACCGATAGTCCTCGCTTGGGCGCGATGCCGTGCAAGCCTAAGTTGCGCTTGCACCAGGCAACGTACCTGCACAAGACACAAGTTAGTCCAAAATATACATATATAGGCACGGAATATAAATGCAGAGAACCAAAGTTGAACACATTTGATAGGCACACAAAATACTTTCTTTTATTGAATACTGAAGATTTGGATTACAAAGTGCTTGCTTGGCTGAGTTACAAAATATGCCTTAGAAGGCTAACAACTCTTTTTACATTCCCAAAAATAGCCACAACGTCCACACATTACATCCTTGTAGTAGGACCAAAATAACAAAAACATCTAGCAAAAGAGGAGTAGCCCACTGGAGAGGAAAGCAACGGAAACAGCACGAGCATAGTCCCTCGAAAGGTTGCGCTAAGACCGATTCAGAATGCTCACCAAGCTCTCGCGTCCAGTACCTGGATATTTGCCCACAAACGTGGGTAAGTACTACCACATGTACTGGTGAACGACCGTGGCCAAACTCATCTTAGAAATCCACACTAAGTAAGCATATATAGACATGTTATACTATTTTGTTGGACATTCGAAACATTGAAAAAAATTAGGTCAGCCCGGAGTGTTTTTTGTAGTGCCTTTATACACGGCCTTCATTTACTACATAGAAGAAGAAGAAGAAATGCATTAAGTACTTAAGAAAGAACGTATTAGAAAATGAATTTTGTTTAACAACATGCATTCATTGGAATTTGAAAAATGAACAGGTTTTCTTATAAAATCCTTCTGTGATGAAAGAAAAAACATGGACGGTTCATCTTTCCTCCAGCGAGCCCTAAGTCGAGTCCTCCGAGGAGCTCAGCATCGTTATTCTTTTGGAGCAAAGGAACATATGGAATCAGCTAAGACCCAATTCCATGCAGAGTGGTAAGAGAAACTTATTATGTGATACGTACCTTATCCTCTCCTAAAGCCGAAGTCATAGCTAATAACTTCTTCACCTCATATATGGATATTCATTACATTATACAATGCAAAGAAAACATCCAAGAAATACTACTATATTTTCAACTGAAGTAGTCTCAGAAGTAGAAGATGTGCACACTCCCTCTGATTTTCCATTCGTTTGGTTGTGTTGAAGTTGCTTATGAACAAACAACTACTACGCACGTGAATGAATTTTTTTTATATAATATTGTAAAATAGTTTAGATATTTTAAAATATTTTAATTATAATTTATTATAAAAGAAAAGAGTGGACTACCTAGATGATGAGAAGAAAGTTGGTTTGAAATTTTTTTTAATCTTCCGTTATTAAATTGATTGAGTATTTCTTAACGGTTTTGATGGATAAGACGAAAGTTGGTTAAGATCTTATTTATCTTCCATAAATTTATTAATTTTAATTTTAATTAATTGAATGTTTACTTACGGTTTAGACGGTTCACTTTTGAGTCGTCTAGAAGCTGCTTTATATTATGAAAGATGGAAGATAATACCATGTAATTAGTTTAAATATAATTTAAATTTTGAATGTATGTTATGATTTGTTAGATGTTCAGGTGGTTTTTAATTTTTTTTTTATCTCAGGTCCTCAACTACGTATGAGAAAAATAAAACATATGCGGTAGTTTAAAAACATTTAAATTTTTACATATTAATAATTGGTTGATGATATACATACGACTTAGATGGCTCATTTTTGAGCAATTTCTAAGCCACATTTTAGTAGAAATTTATCTTTACTTGAGGATGATACAATGGCTTCAGTTGATGATCATCTGATAATTATTTTTTCTCTTGCTTGATCGACTCACTTATGCATGCAGTTTTTGTTTGTAAAGATTGGTATCAATCATTTTCATATTTTTATTCTCTATTAACACATTATTAATATCAATTCAACGAAAAAAGTACGCAATAACTAATACGAGGATTAACCAAATCTGTAGTCATCATTAGCTTTGTCATGTGTATTGTTCAAAAATCAGCAACTTACAGTGAAGCTAGTCTCCTAAACCTCTTCTGCATTGATAAGAGAATGGAAGTGTGATGAAACTAGAAACTTTTTTTTTTATGTGGTCCGTCTCACACACAAAAATTTACAAATGCTACGTTGCACGTCTTGTGAGTCCACTATCTCCCAACTCCCACCATTAATAAATGGAAGGAATAATACGCACCTGTGACTCGATCCACTGATCTTCCGCCACCCAGCAGTTGTCTTATACCTCTCCTCAGTAACCACAAGGATCACTCAAGTTCGGTACCTCTTACTCTAATCATAACAAGTTGTTGATTGTTATAATAGTATAACAAGTTATTGGTTATTATAATAGTATAATTTTTGCTCTTTTCAAATAATATATATATATATAAAATACTGACAACGCACGTATAAACTAAAAAATCTATTTTGCTAATCCAAATACCAGGGATTATATAATGGTATAGATATAACGACTATTTTTTTCCCTCTTCAATTAGTCTCACAGTGATAACTTGCCACTACCAGCATTCCAAAATCTTGCCAGGAAAAAATAAAAAGGAATAAATAAAAAACGAATAATTTATCAAAATAATAACCAGTATTTGTTGTTGGAAAAACCGATAATTGGAGTCACCGCATGTGGAAGAAGTCAAATTCCTTCAAGAAAAAATTTCTCCATTCTACGTAGCGTGACACACAAGTTCTTTCCAGATGTGCATGCATGTTGAGTGGGATGTGTATACTATCAAAGATTCAAGACCAAGAAGCAATACTTCTAATCAGATATCAAAATATAACCATCGATCATTCTGATTATTTATTTGGTTCTACAGACAGACAGAGAAAATAGAGGTACCACGTGTTGCAGGAAAAGCAGGAATGGTTAGTGTAATAATTTTTTTATACTATTTTAAGTAGAACTACCACATATAATAAATATAAAATATAAAAATATCTAGTGTCAATTATTTTTAAAATAGAGTACTTCATATAATAAACATAAAACATAGGAACAATTAGTTTTAGTAACCCTTCATATTATCCTTCTTTCCTTCTAAGACTCAGCCTGAGTTCGGGTTCTAAGGTCATCTCCAATGGAGATTTTTATCTTCCATATTTCTATAGTAGAAATCTGTTTTAGAAAAATCTTCTTCCAACTATACTTTCTATTCCAATTTTCATCTTACGTGGTGTTGATGTAGGATGTAGAATTTATACGATGGTTTCCACATGTAGAAACTTTTATATAAATTCTTCATCTCTCATATCAATTAATATTGGATCCCACACCATTAAATTGATCCTTTTATTTTGTGACGGAGAATAGAAATGGAGAACCATTGAATTTTTTTTTTTTGTGCGCAAATTCTATAAAGAAACTCTACCAACTATGATAGAAATTTTCTTAAAGTACAATGTCAAGTATGATAGAAACTCAATTTTAGAAAGAGAAAATTTGAGTTGCACCTAAGTCCAGATAAAGAAAGAGGGTAACATTTATTGGATGAGAGGTGGGACCGGATGTGGCTCACATAACAAGAGGGGGGAGGGGGAGAGGGTTGTAAGAAAGTTGTAAACATTCGGTAGTAAACTTAGCATTTTTTCGCATATTTATGGGCTATGCTATGACTAAAACCAAATGTCTACAACCCTCTTACAACGTGGCAGTTGTCCATTGTCCATTGGAGGAGGGAGAAGAGGTAGAATCCGGTGGCTGTTCGGATGGTCGCCACATGACCGAAATACCATGTGACGGTCGTTCATTGGAGGAAAGGTGGAACCGGAGGTGGCCCATATAGCGGGAGGGTGAGAGAGTTGTAAGAAGGTTGTAAGCATTTGGTAGTTTTTTTTTTTTTTTTTTAAGCATTATTGCATATTTATAGAACATAAGTACAAGCTGTGACGTCCCTCAGTAGTGTAGTGATTCCTTGTTAGTGCTACAAGGACATGTCTACTCTAAATGAAAGAAAAATGATTCGAACATCCTAAACCAATATCTTGTTTAGGATAGTTTTCTCTCTTCATTTTAAGCACTATTTCAAACATTTTGAAGGCAGGCTTTCTTGTTCCGATAGTTCTATCTTCATTGTAAGCATTATTCCTCTTATATAGTGATTTCAGTCGAGTTAATTTAACGGATTTTTTCAATTTAAGTAATATTTTTTTATATAATTATATATAACGGGATAAGTTTGGGAGATTTGCGGGGGGGGGGGGACCACTCGCCAACTCAGTTGGCGAGTTGCTGAGTTGGCGAGGGGCTCGCCAACTGAGTTGGCGGGGCACCCTCTTCGAGGGCCCGCTCGCCAACTCAGTTGGCGAGCCGCATAACGTTGCATGCCGTTAGCCAACGGCTATAATTCTCCTCCTATAAACACCCCCCCCACCCAACACTCCTCTCACAACATTCTCATTCTCATTCTCATTCTCCTCCTACCCCAAACCCTCCTTACACCAAACTCCTCCTCTTGATATTTACTGGCGATGGCTACCCGCAATGACGGTCGTATTCCTGGCGGACCGACTACCGAGCTTATTCTTAAGCAACGTGAAGAGCACATTTCTACTCAGATTTTTACTGGCGAGGTATTTTTTGAAATTACAAGTTGCTAACTTTATTAATGTATATATTTTTTAGAATGCCTATGTTTACTTTATTAATGCATATAATTTTTATAGTTATACGACCATGATAATGCTTTACGAACCCGGATCCACGTACATTGGCGGGCTGAAAGGAATTATCGTTCGTGGGATCTTAATCCAGCTCAAAAGGCTTTGGTGGAATCCTTTGGATTCCACTATATAGATCGTGTTAGATATTTAATTCACGATCTTCATTTAGTTGTAAGCCTTGCGGAGCGTTGGTGGCCAGAACGCAACACTTTTCAACTCCCATTCGGCGAGATGACGATCACCCTTTTTGATGTGGCGAATATACTAGGGTTACCTATTAAAGGTAACGCCATATATTTTGATCCGCACTTAAAGGGATCTGATCTGATCCGGAGTTATCTTGGTGTTAGCCCTCCTCCAGGTCTAAAAGACGGCAATTATGTGAAATTTTCATGGCTCCGTGGCAACTTTATAGACCTACATCAAACTATTGATGGGGTGGTTGATGTAGATGAAAATCGGGTATGTTTTTTTTTTAGTAAATTTGTTTATTACTTAATTTAGTGGTGCAATTTAATAAATTTGTTTAACACTTAATAAATCCAGGTCATTCGTTGCACTAGAGCCTATCTGCTCTGTTTATGTGGTGCAATTTTATTTTCCGATGCATCGGAAAATATGGTAAATGTGCAGCTTTTACCATTCTTGGATGATCTGACCAAACCTACTGAGCACGCGTGGGGAGCTGCTACTCTTGCGTTTTTATACGCCAATTTGACAGAATTTGTGAGATGCAATCGCAAGAGTATTTGTGGATGTATTTCACTGATACAGGTATGAATGAAAGACCCTAAAAAGTTAGAGTAATTTTATACGCAAATTATGTTTGTACTAATGTCATATTTTTGTTTTATAGTTCTGGTCCTACGAGCACTTCTATATTGGTAGGCCTGTTACCAGCGTTCTCAGTGGTGATGGAGTATTTCCAGTTGCTATGCGCTGGCCTACAGATGTAGTGGATTATCAACACTACCAATACAGGACTGTATCACTATATCGAAGCCAATTTGATACGCTGCGGTCTAATGAGGTAATTTTTAAATATGCAATAAATATCTTTAAATTATTGAAGTTTTGATCGTAGATGCCAATTTGATAAACATCACATCTAATCTCTTAAAATATCTTTAAATAGGTAACCTGGTTACCGTACATATGTGAACCCGATGCTCCAGAAATCAAGATGACATCCTATGCATTTAGTTTACACAGATGTCATATTATATATGATCGGTTCACCATGTACCATCCGGCAGACCGTGTTCTTCGGCAATTCGGAATGGCCCCAATAATTCTCGATGATCCACCGACAGTCGGTTATCAGACATCAAATGCATTCCAACGAATCATTGGTCTCGTTGCTGACTGGAATAATCGGTTCGAGAATTATAGTGTGAGGGACATGTCTCCTAGACTAAATTCTCGTGAGGAATGTAAGTTATAAGTTACTCATTATTCGTATTGATTTAGTGTAAATAGTTTGCTAAAATTTTGTTTATATTTTGCAGACATAGGTAGCCTGGACTACAGACAATGGTGGGGATGCCCTCTAATGAGCAACCGAGTATACCACTATGAGGAGCCCAGGTTCAAGACTAGATCCCTAGACGATTCTACTATGCGTGCTTTTATTGATGGAATGAATGATTTGGTATGACTTCATTATACTTTAACTTCATTATACTTTAAAAAATACATATACATAGATATGATAAATATTTTAATTTACATGTTTCAAATTTCAGAGTGGGGTATACGAGCAGCATTTACAACAACCTCATATGGAGGAACATGTGACTCGTCGTCTTATGGGGGAGCTTGTTACTCGTGTTCGGCATCTGGGTATTGGACCGGAACCGGAAATGCCTCCGGTACAATCCCGTCTTCCACCGGACTATCCGACCGGCTTAGTACGACAGAGACACTCTCGTCGTCGTCGACGGGATACTGCTGGAGCGGGACCGAGTTACCAGTATGCTGGAGCGACCCCGAGTTACCAGTATCCTGGAGCGGGCCCGAGTTACCAGTATGCTGGAGCCTACCCGACTTACGAGAGTGCTGGAGCGGGACCGAGTTACGAGACTCCTGGAGCCGGACCGAGTTACGAGACTGCTGGAGATGAAAGCTACCAGATATTCACACAATTTTTTTCGACTCCATCAGCACCGCTGCCTACCCAAACTCAACAAGACCAGGACGAGGAATAGTAGAAAATTGTAAACATTGTATTATTGCAATTTTTGTATGATTTGTAATGGATTTTTATATAAATTTTTGGGTATTGAACAATTACATTTTACTCTCTCGGTTGACTAGTACATCTTCTTCGGTTGTGTCCCATAACACCACAATTACTGCATCGTAGATCTCTTGTCGATGATTCCCGGGGTTTTATACGGTTCTTCTTTGGTCTTCCGGCTTTGCGTCTTACATCTGGCACCCCAATTTGTCCTCTTACCAAAGGACCTTGGATCTCGTAGGGAACTGGAATTGGCTCCATATTTTGCGCGTATACACTCCTCAAGGTAGCCGTCGAAAATACTGCAGGATAAAAACTATCAATACTAATATTGCAATATCTACAAACAAAACATGCATGTATACATGGTATATAAGTATGGTACCATCTTAAACATGTACAAGATCTGTCAGTTATATTAACAATATAGGTTCTACTTGTTGCCCGGTCTATTATTTCAAACCTATAACTATCAATAGCTAATATTTCTAGGTGGTTCTTCTCTTTGATAATAGAAGCCATATTTTTTAACATCTTCGGACAATAATCTGTGTCAACATTTTCAGCAAACTTTCTACGATTGTCATGAAGTGTAATAATCTTGGCTCTAATACCATCGAGAAGTGTTGTTATTGGCTTATCTCGTAATTTCTTAATCCAGCTGTTGAAACATTCAGCAAGATTAGAAGTGTTAATATCTAATCTAGGACAACTAGCATACGCTGTTATCCAATGTTCAAATCGACGACTTTCATCGTTTACACCAAGAAGCCAATCGTACAACACTATGTTCTCGGCTTTAATTATATCAAACACACTCTCTGCATCCGTTTTATTATATGATCTAGCAAGCGAGTCTAACAAGCGTTGAAATACTGGTTCTTTTGTAACTTTTTTCATGTTTTGTTTAAAATGTTGAATACAAAAAAAATGAGAAGATGCAGGAAAAATAGCACGAACAGCATTTATTAAACCCTTTTGCTTGTCAGATATAAATGAAATTGAACTCCAATCATTAAAACAACTTTCAAAAGATATTTTAAGAGAATTTAAAAACCAAGACCAAGAATCACTATTCTCACCTTCAGCAACAGCATAAGCTATAGGATATAATTGATAGTTAGGATCGTGAGCACAAGCAATAAATAAGATACCTTGATATTTTGACGAAAGAAATGTAGCATCAGTACTAATAATTGGTAAACATCCACTTAAAAATCCATCAATACATGCTTTAAAACAAATAAAAATTCGTTGGAAGCTATTGTTTTCGGTAGTTTTAATAAAACATGTACTACCTGGATTTGTCTCCATAATTCTATAACAATACTCCTCAAGACTAGCGTATGTCTCATCATAACTACCATTAATTTCAGCTAATGCTGTCTCTCGGGCTCTCCATGCTTTGGAATAACTAACTTGTATACGGTGCTCCCTATATATATCTTTAACAATTTGTGATGGACTGTATGACTGATTATCTCTAATAATGTCAATTATCATGGTCTTAATCCATGAAGCGGTAGCTAGTCGATGACGTCCTGTACTAAGTCTTCCTAAACAAGAATGACGATTTTCTAATGTACTAACTTTAACTATATCGCCATTTCCAATAGATTTGACATATACTCTCCAATTACAATTCGGTTGATCACAACTATATATAATTCCACGAGCATTATTCATATCACTAGCTGAACAACTAAAATTATATTTAATTGCTAAATTACTGATAAAGCTTCTAAAGTGAGAACGACTAGGAAATGATTGTCCCTTAAATAATTCATCAGTGATAGCTTTTACAACATCATCATCTACCCTATAATCTACATTTTCAACTAAATCATCACTATTTTCTTCGTCGTTGTCACTATCATCATCATGGTTAGATTCATCTGATGAATGACCTTCTTGGATAAATGAAACTATTTGTTGAGAAGAACTAGCACCTGAAGTAACATGCTGATATTCAGAAAAATATTCATTATTTCTACTATCTAAGGTTGCTGCTACTTTAATAACATATATTTTTATATACCGTGATTGTGAATTAATCTCAAGAATATAATTCCATGCATCTTCACTATCTATCAAAAAACAATTAGAACCAAAAATAGACTTCAAAATAAAATCATAATGAATAGAACAACGTTCAATAATATGATTACGTATATTTTCAAAACTAATATTCGGATAAGTTGAAAAAATAATACTTTCTCCTCCTTCGTAATTTAACCCATTTACTGTACCGCCGTGCGAGCATACAATTCTTACGCTACGATCCATGACGGTTGAGAACTTTGGCTACAGAAAATCTCAAATGAACTTTAGCTGCGGGCAGAGAGACAGAGAGAGTGTTGGAGACTTTGCTAGAGGGAAGAGAGAAAATAGAGGAAGTAGATTGAGTGTGAGATGAATGGGTTGAGATAGGTAATTTATAGAGGGAGATTGTAATAGCCGTTGTTGTTAATAGCCGTTGTGAAACGGATCCTTACTCGCCAACTCAGTTGGCGAGCAAACGAGCGTTGTGCAACGGGTTTAAGCCAACTCAGCATGTGGCTCGCCAACTGAGTTGGCGAGCGGGCCCTCGAAGAGGGTGCCCCGCCAACTCAGTTGGCGAGCCCCTCGCCAAGTCAGCAACTCGCCAACTGAGTTGGCGAGTGGTCCCCCCCCCCCCGGCAATTCCCCACAACTTATCCCGTTATATATAATTATATAAAAAAATATTACTTAAAACGAAAAAATCCGTTAATTTAAAGATGTTTGTTGTTCTTCTGTAAATTATGTGATAATTTATTCTAGTTGTCATATTTGTACTGAACAACTTGTAATTAGTATGTGTGTCTAAAGCCCACAAGAAACTCCAAGAGAAGGGTGAGAAAACCTGTAAATATGTCATTGATATTATTATTAGCAATTTAGCAAGTTAGTAACAAACATGGATTAGTAGTAACCTTTACGCCACATTTGGTTCACAAAATAAGAGCCTTGTGAAAAAAAAATCATTCATTTTTTGTGTTTGGATATCAAAGAAAATGAAAAAAAAAAAAAAAAAATCCCAAACATAAGAAAAAAAAAAAAAAAAAAGATTTTCCCACCCACCCCAATGATTCATTTTCTCTCCCAATTTTCTTAATTTATTATAAAAAATTATAACTATCAATGTTCAAAGATATATTCTGACTACATTATTGGCCTTTCCAAACATCAAAAAAAAAAAAAAAATTTTGATAGAAATTACAATTTTCTATGCCTATGAAAAGATCAAATAATTTATTTACTTTCCTTTTTTTTTTTCCTTCCCTCGAACCCTAATAGCTCATAGATGTGCCTATACAAAATTGGACTTCACATGTCATGCAAAAAAAGACTAAATTATCCTAATGGCACTCCAACTATAGCGTTCGGACATTTTTGGTACATTATTTTTTTACTGTTCAATTTTTGCACTCCAACTTTATTAAATTGTTCTTTTGAAATATTTTTCGACAATTTTGAAGCACATCGATACCACTTCAAAAAAAAAAAAAAACTTACAATATAAATATTTGGCTAAATTTCAACTTGATACCCTTAACTATTCATATTTGCCAACTTGATACCCTAAACTTTTAAAATAGACAACTTAGTACCCTAAAAAAAAAAAATCCGAAAATACCCCTCTCACTATCTCTTCCCCGGTCCGGCCACCCCCTCTCCACCCGCAGTCGCTTCCCGCCCCCCCCCACCCCCACCCCCCGCATCGCCCTTGCCGGCACCCCCCATGCATATCTTTAAGTAACCTTAGATTAAATCTAAACACCAAATTTACTTGATATCTTATTTTTAATATGTTTCAGTCTTTCTTGCGTTAATTAGGGGTTTGAGAAACATTTTGAATGTGATTGCTACCTTTAGTGTTTGAAGCCAGTTATCCTTCGTAGTAACTCATTAGTTCCAATATTGTCACAGGGTGATAGAGACCTGGCCAACTATATGAATGACCGTCGCTTCCCCTTAAACTTAGAATCTGTCATGTTTGATCGCGTTACTGAAGGACTGGACTCGATCAAACAGAATGCCCTAATTAGCAAACAGTTAATGCGGCAGATAGTAACCAACCTTAAAAAGATCCACGACACTGGTATAGTTCACAGAGACATTAAGCCGTCCAATTTGGTAATGATTAGGAAGGGACAAATCAAGTAGATAGATTTCGATGCAGCAACAGATCTTCGTATCGGCAAGAACTACGTTCCTAACCGTGGATTACTCGACCCAGACCATTGCCCTCCCGAATTATATGTGATGCGAGAAGAAACACCAGAACCTCCACCTGAACCTGTTGCAGCAATATTTTCTCCATTTCTGTGGCAGGTTTCCTTGATATCTAATAATCCAAAACATGTCTGTATCTTAAGCACAAATGTGTTTCTTAACGACCCTGACAATTTTTTGTGTGTGTGGGTTTCTGTAGCTCAACAGTCCTGATCTATTCGATATTCACTCAGCTGTTGTTGTCCTCGTGCAAATGGCAGTACCAACCTTGAAGTCTACTGCAGGTCTGAAGAATTTCAACTCATAGATAAAGAGGTTTGGTTACGATCTGAACAAACGGAGGCAATCTACTCGGTCATGACCAGATTTGAGCCTTCTAGAACTGGATTCAAGCAGAGGATGGGACTTGGCAACGAAGTTTATTTCGGAGAGAGGGTACCCTAAGGAGGGGTAGGCTGTCCGCAGCTGCTGCTTTAAGGCATCTGTATTTCCTGCCAGGTGGTGATCAGGCAGCAGCTGTTCTGTCGAAATTGAGCTTAACCAAGTGACTTAAGTATTAGTCTTCCTGACAGGTCTCTTCCATTAATCTCACCCATATCCAATTGCTATAGAAAATATATTTTTCGTTCTTTATTATGAGTTTGTTCCAAATCTCTCATCGGTGAAATTAAAGTTTTAGTATCTTTCATCCATTGGATATCTGATATCACCTCTGTGTGCTATGTATTTAAATAAAAACCCAGTTACCTCCTATGACTATGCCTAGTAATCCCAAGATCAATAGGAATTTTATCACTATCAAGGTACTATTCTCCTCGCATTTTTCATCCCTGTTCTGTTCTTGAATTCTTCACCTATACCTAATACACATTTGGGAGTGTCCTCAATATTATACTACAGTTTCAACTATTTTCTGAAGCCCATGCAAATTTCCCCTTCCGTTCAGTTGATATATAAAGACTACTTTGGGATTGGGCCTTTATCCCAAAAATTGAAGGTTTTTTCAATAGATAACGAAGTCTTGTTAAATTATCTCCAGCATTGTATAGCATTACTCTAATAACTGAATTACCTGTATGTTTAGAAACATGGTCTATCATAATAAAGGGTCTCGATTTATCTATTTCTGATACTTGGCGTATCAAGGAACATAATTAAATTTCTCGTTCTTAATTAGAGAATGATGGTTATTCTCGTATTTAGAAAAATAATTTAAAAAAATTGTTGTAAATTAGAGAACGATGATTATTCTGGTCTTTAAAAAGGAAACTGTTTGTTCACACAATATACTACTAAGTAGTAATGCCTGCCTTCATGCATACAATAACAATTTTATTTGTATATTCCAATCACATTGTCAAGTAAGCGTCCAGGGTCAAAAAAAGAATCCTAACTACATTTGCTATCAAGACACTCACATTTGCTAATAAGAGTAAATAATTGCATTAAAGCAAATGTAAGACAAGTACCTTTACTGAAATGCAGAAGATTCTGAATTGAAGAGATTTGAACTTGGCCAAGATTCTTGAGAAGCAAGTCTTACCAGTCCTCTACCCTTTGCCCAGAAAGGGAGCGACGATTCCTCCACCTTGCAGTGCTAATAGACAAGAAAACCCTTAGCAGGTCACCATAATATACAGAATGATAAAACTCATCCATCATGAGGGAGAGTACGTGGAATATCCTTTAATTGGTCATTTATGGCGAATCAATAAGAAAACTTAGGAAATCTGTGGCATACATTGTGCTATCTCAATTAATACAGTATATGCAGTGTCCCCAAACTAGAGTTCTTTATGGGAGACATACTTCTCCCCTTTACTCCTCTCTTTCCAACCCGGAGGAAAGTGGAAGTGAACTCTTGCAGCCTCCGGTTATGAACTGGTAGCAATTTTGATGTTATGTAGCACTTGTGGAGAACAACAGCATACCTGTCGTCCATGTCTCCCGTCCCCTCAGGAAAGAGCTGCCACAAGAGGCACCCTCCCCCACTCCCACCTCTCATCTTAGACTTCCACAGCGTTGTGGACTGTGTTGATGAATGAATACCTCTCTAAACTTCGTCGTGAACTGCTCATCCTTGGATGTTACACCAAATTCTCCGAAGACCACTGGCACATTGAGCACCTTCTTAGCGGCATCCATGTGTTCTTCCATCTAACTCTTTACAAATACCAGGTGTTCACCAGTAACCATGTTTGATAGCCTTTTTCAAGGACATGAACATATAACAAATTAGTAACTTGTGTATGCGAACTTTTTAGATACAGGCTTTTCTTAAGTCAGGCTTACAAAGAATCTGAATAGATATGAACAGATGCAAAATCAACACCTGCAGCTTGATGGTTCCTGATGATATCTGCTCCAAGTTGTGCTGAGAAGGCATCAAGGTTCAAGTTTAGATACTCGGGGGTCCAGGGGCCATAGAAGCCTTCAGTACCAATCTCGAGTAGGTGTGTTGGATTAGTTGACTTCACATAAGATGCCATTTCTTCTATCCATGACTGATAAAAGCCAAAACAACATCTAATTAGGTACCAACTCTTGGCAAAGCTGTGGCAAAAGATTTAAGAAATAATTTAAGAAAAAAGATGAGTAGGGTGATTGGCAAATCAACCACCACATCCATCAATCCTTGGAAGTCGAGGCAGACACCAACACACCATCGATGGCGGTAATGAGGATAGTCCAAGCCCTTGAACCTATGAAATTGAAGCGTCAACAGTGGCAGTAAACGATTGTCCAAGAATTCGGATGTAGTTGCATCATCAGCCACCTCTTCCATAAAACCAGGAAAAGCCCAAGCTTTCCAACCATCGTATCAACAACCAATCTCTTCCCTCACTTTTTCACTCCTCTTCCTTCCCTCCATCGTGCTCGCAAGCTCTCGAATCGTGCAGGAAGTACTCCTACGCATCCTATCAGCAAGCACCTCGATCCTCTCTCTAAGCCCCATCCGCAACAGCTCGCCTCTCAGCAGCTCGCAAGTAGAAAGATAAGGCGGAACCCCATCCTCCACCATCGCCTCAAAGTACCTCGATGCCTCCTCCGCCCTCCCCTTCTTCCTACACAGCCCGTGGATCATCACCGCATAGCTCGACGCCGACGGGTAGAACCCCCTCCCCTCCATCCCATCCCACACCTCCACCGCCCGGTCGATCCTCCCGACCCCAATCAGCATCTTCATCAGCATGTTGTACGTGTGCCGGTCCGGCAAGCATCCGTCCCCGTCCATCCTCTTAATCAGCCTAAGCGCCTTGTTCGCCTCGTGGAGCCTGCAATGCACGGCCAGGATCCTGTTGTAGCTCCACGTGTCCGGCTTCTGCCCCCTCCCGACCATCTCGTCCAGCATCCCGTACGCCTCGTCGACCTCCTCCTTCTCGCACAGCAGCTTGATCACGCAGTTGTAGGTGTACACGTTCGGCGACAGGTCCTTCCTCCGCATGTTCTCGAGCATCCCCAGCGCGGAGTGCGCGTCCTTGGCGTCGCAGTAGGCCCGTACGAAGACCGAGTAAGTGGCGGCCTCGGGCTCGAGAGAATGAACCCCTCTCATCTCTTTGAGCCTGCTATAAGCCCCATCGATATCTCCGCCCCTGCACAGCGCGGCGATCAGCGCGTTGTACACGACGACGTCAATTTTACATCCCATCCTCTTGCGCATTTCGTCGAACAGTTCGAGGGCGGCGTCCGGGGCGTCGGAGTTGTGTATGAGGATGGTGTAGGTCTTCTCGTTGGCGGCGACGGAGAGTTCGGGCACGGCGGTGCGGAAGAAGTGGAGGGCGTGTTTGAAGAAGCGGCGGCGGCAGAGGGAGAAGAGGAGGAGGTTGAGGTCTTCGGTGTCGGGGGCGAGGGCGAAGTCCGGCATTCGATGGAATGTGCGAATGGCGTCGTCGGGGAGGTCGGCGTCGGCGTAGGAGCGGAAGGCGAGGCGGAAGGCGTCGCGGCGGAGGGAGGAGGGGAGGGTGTGGGTGTGGTCGGAGAGGTGGGCCCAGAAGAGGGGGAAGAGGCGGTGGCGGGAGAGGATGTGGAGGAGGATGCGGTGGGAGAGGGGGGAGGGGGGGAGGAGGGAGGAGGAGAGGAGGAAGAGGCGGTGGCAGGGGGAGGGGAGGTGGGAGCAGCGGCGGAGGAGGTGGTCGAGGAGGGAGGGGAGGGAGGGGGAGAAGGGGGCGAGGGCGGACTCGAGGTCGTGGTGCGGGGAGCGGTGGTCGCTGAGCACGCGGCAGACGTCGTCGACGAGGGGCTGGGGCGGGTCTGGGGTGGCGGTGCAGAAGGACGTGGAGAGGAGGTGGAGGTGGAGGTGGAGGTGGAGGTGGCTGTGGGTGTGGTTGATGATGCTCCGGAGGAAGATTGTCATTGCTAGGATGGATTGAGCGGTAGAGGGTTTATGGGGTCTACGAGGGGGAGTATATGAGCCCATTTTTTTTACAAATTCTAAAGTCACTTCATAAATTGTTTAAATCAGTCTAATTTTTTTTTAATTTATTTACAAATTTGTCACTAATTTTTTTTACTTGAGGGCAGTCCACATTCTCATATATAAGTCAATAACTTCTATTTTTCAGCCAATTTTTTTACTTGGAAGGACTGTCAACATTGTTACAGATCTAATTATTTAGGACTGTAAAAAAAAATTGTGCTGTCAACATTTTTACCGTCCTAAATAATTAGGATTGTAACAATGTTGACAGTCCTTCCTATTGGAAGGACTGTCAATCCTTTCACTGTCCAGAAGAAGAAGAAGAAGAAGAAGAAGAAGAAGAAGAAGCAGCGTAAGGGACAGGGCTGCGGCGAGCGGGGGCGGCTGTCACGTCCCAGTCCCAAAATACGTAGGAGTAGGAGGATGTAACATGCCAACTACGCACTCGACCAAACTCTGGTCCGACTCGAATACGTATAAGCTGAACTATAATGGTCACTAAATAATCCAGTAAATATAAATAACTATGTCTCAATCCACAATGAACAGAAATACACAAGAATGAGCTACATGTGCTAAAGTCGTCCGTCCAATAACACACAAACTCGAATAGACTCGAGAAAAAATATAAGTCTATAAAAACTAGGCTACAACAGCAAATGAATAAACAATATAAATAAAATAACCATAACGCCGGTAGAAATGATATAAGTACCTGGTACCAATGCCTGCAAGACAAGCAACTCCATCAGCAACTCCAAAGGCTCCGTAATCGTCTATGCTGCAAAACTGGCAGGGGACCAAATCCTCAAAGGGACGTAACAAGGTACAAAAATACATCATGCCAAAGTATAACAGAAAGTAACAAGTGCAACGTCGGTGTAATCTAGCATAACCACCTGAGTGAGACACAGTTTGAAGACAATATTCGACGCGTGGGCTGTCCAAAATAAAACCGTAGCTCCGAACACAGAGACACACGGGGCGTACCGTAGCTTCGAGCACAGAGTCACACGGGTGATACTACTACTCCGGATACAGGAACACTACATAAATAAGACATATACGTATATAAAGCGCGTGTAGAGGAGCCCAAACGTCTAGTAACTGTCTTTCTCTTCCCAAGCGGTCAACGAGTGTGCGCTGAACCTGAACCTCTATCTAGCAGTCTCGTCATACTGAAGTAACTATCAACAAACGCGACCCTAAGGTCGTCCCAGATTCCGGTCATGTTGTCAGTATCAGGATACAGGAAATCTGACACGATGACAGTGTCTGAATGTGTCATAGGATTATGATGTAATCAAGTGTGTACATCAAGTTGTTGCGAACATCTATCAATCGTTACCAGACGTTATCGACGAACGTCTGCACCCGGTTATGACCCGGACGCGAAGTAACGGTTCTAATCCAAAATGCGCACAATGCATATAATAAATAAATAGAAATCGGGTAACTGAAATACAGGGTAGCAAGGTACACTTGACTAGATTCGGATGTTGAAGATGGGTCTCCGGTACAACGTCCAAGTCCGCAGGTCCCGCAGTACCTAGAGACGAGATACAAGCTCAATCAATAAACTATCACTAGGCTAAAATAAGAGGTGACACACGTCTAGCATCTGTTTCAATCTCTGTTACAACTCACATAGACACTAAGCTAGAGGGTTGACCAAGATTGACTAAAGGTATGTTACATCTCATCCAATTAATCATCTGTATAATATCATCAGACAAATCCTCAATCCTACTATTCATCACGGTGTTTATCAGTATTTCGAGCCATGATCAATCCTCATATTCCTCCTGGTATTCTCAGATATTATCATGCACGGTGACATATATCATCCTCAAATAAATTAATAATTTATTTATAAACGCTCATTTATATAAAACCGTCTTGTAATCATTTGAACATCATTTTCACATATACACAGCCACCCTCGATAACTTTATTATAAAAATCAGCTTTCAATAATAACCAATGGTTGATACCACTCTAACATTTCACAACAAATAACCTGCTCATCAATAATAATCACTATGCATATAATAAAATGAATAACACCCTAAAACTCATGCATTCAAGACCCTAAAATCTCAATACATTCAAACCTCTTAAAACTCAACATAGCAAACTTCTTAAACCCTAACCCTAACTAACTAAGTTATATCACAATACCAATATTACACTACACATGGGGAGGGGGGGAATTCACCTTGGCGGCGTGTGGTGGTCGTCTCTGGCCGGAGGAGTTGGCCGGAGAAGGTGGTCGAGGGAGTTGAGGGGGACTCCGGTGCAGTGGTGGAGCCTGCGGGAGGAGTTAGTGCAATGGCCGTGGCGATTCGTGGAGGTGCGGGTGGCCGTCTCTGGCCGGAGGAGAACAGTGGTGTGGAGGTGCTGGCGGCGTGGAATCGACAGCAAGGTGGAGTCGATGGCAACTCGCGGGAGGAGGTGATGGCAGCGGACACGGGTGGAGGTTGGTGGAGTCCCGTGGAGTTTGTCCGGGAGGCGACGGCAGTATTACGCCGGAGAAGAAGGTGGCAGTGGGTGGAGGAGACGCGGTGGTGCTGGTGATGATGATGATGATGTCGTCGGGGAGGTCGGGTGCAGTCGGCTCGAGGTGGTCGAGGTAGCAATGGTGGATGCGTGGGAGTGGCAGCAGCTCGCCGGAGACGAAGGGTGGCAGCGGGCACAGGTGGAGGAGTGGAACTCAGTGGTGATGGCGAGGGCAGCGAGATCGATGGGTAAAGTCGCGGTGGAGCCATGGCGGAGGTGGGTCGAGGGAGACAGCGGCGTGGAGTCAGGCGGTTAATAAGGTCGGTCATGGAGGTGCAGCCGCCGCTGGAGGTGGTCGGGGCAGCGGGATGGAGTCAGGGTGGCCGAGTGGTTCGGTTTTAAAAAGAAATGAAGAAGAGGTGAAGAGGAAGAAGAAGAAGAAGAAGGAAGAAGAAGAAAGAAAATATGGAGATGTGGAGTTCGGCTGTGATGTGTAGGGAAGAGGGAGGAGAGAGAGAGGGGGTGGGATTTTCAATGCTCTTGGGATTAGGGCCGGCATGGGGAAGAGGGAAGTGAAGAGGGATTAAATAGGAGAGTGTGTGTTGTGTGTGTGGTGAGGATGAGTCCAAATTTTGAATGGATGGCTCAGATTTCTCATGGAGGAATTGTGCATCCCAAGGGGGAGTGAGAGATTGATAGGACCGGTCAATGAGTTGAGGGTGAGGTTTCTTCATTGGCTTGGACCAATGAGGAGATGACACCTAATACCACATTTGCAAATAAGCCCCTAAACTTTTGGGTATTTGCACAAACATGCAAAATGAAGGAGATTTGGTGAGGGGAGTAGTGTTTGGTGTTTTATAGGGTGAGGGGGTGTTGTGTATTTTGCATGGGCTTAATGAATGAGGTATTGGGATTAAGTTGGGATTAGTCAAAGTTGCTATCCTCAATTTAATTAAAATAAAATAGCATGTGCTCTTAAATTAAATGGGGGCACATGGGATCTCAATTTGGAGTAACACAAAGGTCATGAAAGGTGTTGGCTTGGTGTCAGTCTTGAACCCTTTAATTGGTCCGGCTAAACGGGTTGAGTTTGTGTCTCAAAATTTATGGCAACGACAAAGGTACACGACACAGGATTAAAGAATGGTTTTCGGGACCGGAAAGTTGTGCAATTAAATAAAAGCACAAGGGATTGTGATTGTGAGTGACGAAAAAGTCCAGTGCCTAGGTTGGCTTGTCAAGTCAAGAGTGCAATAATTAGTTGGAAATTATGGGTTATTGTTGGGCTCCGAATATTGCAAC
This sequence comes from Iris macrosiphon, assembly GCA_036927795.1. Taxonomy (NCBI): domain Eukaryota; kingdom Viridiplantae; phylum Streptophyta; class Magnoliopsida; order Asparagales; family Iridaceae; genus Iris; species Iris macrosiphon. Next base: position 17,419,911 of record JAYESA010000004.1, read on the forward strand.
AACGGTAGGGTGCACCAAGGGTTTAAATACAGAACCAAACAACTGCAACTAATTTCTAAACCCCAAATACACTGACGCTACAACAATATTTCTAACTCAATCTAGCCTACCTAAATTAAAATTTTGAGGGGGTTTACATCATTCCCAACTTAGAAAAATTTTGTCCCCAAAAATAAAAGTAAAGCACGACTAATAGCTACGAGAATTTAAAAGTAAACTGGTAATCGAATGCGGTACGTAAATTCGTACCTTGGTCCTCAAATAAATACAAAAAATGCTGCCAAATAGAATCCTCGCGCTCCCAGGTAGACTCATCTGACGAATGATGCTTCCATGCAACCCTGACCAGTCGAATAGTCTGACCCCTCAAAGTCTTCTCACTGCGATAGAGTATATCCACTGGCTGCTCTACATACGATAAATTGGGCCCGACTGTAATCTCTGAATGATCAAGCACGTGGCTAGGGTCTGCCACGTATCTTCTCAACTGCGATACGTGAAATACGTCATGCACTCCTTCTAATGATAGAGGCAATGCAAGACGATAAGCCACTTCGCCAACTCGTTCCAAGATGTCAAAAGGTCCGATGTACCTCGGACTCAGCTTGCCTCTGCCTCCGAATACGATGGTACCACGAGTAGGCGATATCTTCAAAAATACATGGTCACCCTCCTTGAACTCTAAAGGTCTGCGGTGTGCATCTGACCAATGCTTCTGTCTGTCCTGTGCTGCAAGCAGGTGGCTCTGAATCTGCTTTACTTTCTCCAATGTTTGTGTCACCAACTCTGGACCAAGTATCTGACGCTCTCCCACGTTACTCCAATATACCGGTGACCTACACTTCCTGCCGTACAATACCTCATAAGGTGCCATCTGTATGCTGGCCTGGTAGCTGTTGTTGTAGAAAAATTCTACCAAGTGTAGATGATCCTCCCAAGATCCTCCAAAGTCGACCATGCACGCTCTCAACCTATCCTCTAGTATCTGTATCGTGCACTCTGACTGGCCACCGGTCTGTGGATGATATGCAGTGCTGAACTTGAGACGAGTTCCTAGACTCTCCTGCATACTCTGCCAAAAATGTGACGTGAATCTGGAATCACGATCCGATACAATGCTGACAGGCACTCCATGTAGTCGTACTATCTGTCTCATATACATGTCAGCTAATATCTCCGTGGACTGCCCAACTCTGAAGGGCAAAAAATGTGCAGACTTGGTGAGTCGGTCTACGACAACCCAGACTGCATCCTTCCCGCTAGGGCTCCTCGGGAATCCCATGACGAAGTCCGTGGTAATGTGTTCCCACTTCTACTCAGGAATGGAAAGCGGCTGTAATAGTCCTGCAGTCCTCTGTTGCTCAGCCTTGACTTGCTGACAGACCAAACATCTCGCCACGAATAACCTAAGAAAGAGAATGGAAAAGGAAAAAAAATGAGAGGAGAGAGAGTGAAGTTGGGTTATATATGGAGGGTTTGAGGTTTGGACCACATGTTCAACTCGTGATAAAACTAAACCAAACAAATAACCCAAGAGCAAAATGAACCAAAGAATTAGTCTAGTCTCTCTACAACATATAACTACGCTAGCAAGAAAAATAATTATGCTCCAAATACGTATATTAGGAACAGGAAGTGACAATAGTCCATGCTCACCGCGTGAAAATGATGGAGGATGAGTCCTGCCAATAATTTTTTAACATTGGACATAAATATTTGGCATAAAAATTTTAAAAATATCAAAAAAAAAATATAGAAATATATACAGATTCACTATGCATAAAATCAAAAAAATATTATGATTTTTTGCTTCAAAATTATTATAAAGAATTTATATATGAATTAGGAGAAATATAGTGATATGGTGAAAGAAGAGAAGTGTCAAAAAATTATTGGTCGGGCTCACCACTCACCATTGCTACGTGGGGAGTTGGGACCATACAATAATTTATCCAAAACTAGGATGAATGTTCACTATTCCACTTAAGTGTTGTCATGTGTCAATTTTATGTAATCTAAAACCACTTTAAAAATAATATTGACCATTATTTTGACACGTGGCAACACTTGAGTAGAATGATGAACATACACCCTATTTTTTGTAGTGAACAAAAATGGACTCGGGAGGAGTATGTAAGGTTAAGTGAGGATTTATGTAGCTTTTTTTGTCTTCTTTTTTAATCCCAAATCGGGAGTTAACAATAGGCGGTGATAAATTTTGTTTAAAAATCGTAAATATTTTTTATTTGTTCTATAAAATATCATAACCTTCTTCTTCTTCTTCTTCTTCTCTCTCTCTCTCTCTCTCTCTCTCTCTCTCTCTCTCTCTTTTTGCTTATCAATCTGTTGTTCCTTTTTTTTGACTTTCAATCTGTTGCTGTCGTCCAGGTGCGCCATCTCTTCTTTTCTCGCTTTCTCTTCCGTCAAATCTAATTTTATGCCATATGTAATAAGGATATTTTTGTATCTATTATATTTTTATTAATTTTTCTCCCACTCAAAACTTCTAATCAAAGCAAGAGTTATTAAACATACCATACTTAACTCTCCCTCCAATCCATACAAGCTTATATATATTGACTCTCATTTCCCTCACTTAACTTTCTTTCGCTTAACCCCACTTAAATTTGCTTATTTTTCCCCTCAATCAAAGCAGACCCTAAATATAGATGAATCTATTATGTTTTATTTAGTGGAATACTACCATGACACATCACTCACTATTTTTTTATCTAATTTATCCTTAGTGGTGTGTTATGGCACTATTGAAAGAGACTCAAGGCTCACCGTGTTTGGAACACGTACGCTCTGACACCATGTGTTGGTCACGCAACGGAAGAAGCGCTTTGCAACCCACCTGAGATGACCAAACTAATCGATGAACACCAAGCACAGATGAAGACAAGTATATGGCGGTGACTACGTCACCTTGACAAATTTTAACATTTATAACTCAGTACAAGATTGCATAGAACTAATGTTGAAACCCTTTGCCCTAATAGGTTCAACCCCCTCACCGCACTCAAGAAGAAAGGCAGAATATTACAATTGAAATCACTCACCAACCCGTAACAATCTCCCTAACCGAAGTTGACGAGTCCTCAATTAGATCTCCTTCTTCCTTCTGTCTTGGATGACGAAGTTCTAATAGCAAAGCACGAGCTTTCTCTTAGATTTTCTGTAGACGAGCACCCGAATCTTCAACTTGTGCTTTTCCTTTGTGCCTCCACCCTCCTCCATATTTATAGGATGAGAAACCTATTTTAGGGTTAGAAAATCCTAAAAATATCCAACCATAAGATACAGCTGCCCACTAGCATCCAACGGTCCAAAATATAACATAAAAACTCCAAAACCCTAGCAGCCGCCACCGAACTCAGACCGACTTCGATTTTGAGGTTCTGGAACACCACACCGAGTTCGGCCTGAACTCGGCCATGGACCGAGTTCGGACCGAACTCTGCCCCCTTCAGCAGACTTGATTCCTAATAATCTCTCCCTCCAGTCTGATGAGAGGTGTTGGCTCCATGGCTCCTCAACTGGACTCCATGCCTGTTGCCCCGCGACAGAAATCCTGTTCCCCTATGCCACCGATCTCCGATCCCCCGAGTTGCTTTGCATCTTCCGTCATCTCAGGTAGGTTGGTAAAGTGCTTCTTCCGCTGCGCGACCAACACGTGGTATCAGAGCACACGTGTTCCCAACACGTGGTATCAGAGCCAGGTTCTTCTCGATAGGGAAGGTGAAACTATGTCTAGAGAGCAGATGAACACTCGTATGATCACCCTCATAGGGGAAAACTGGACGATTTGAAAGCCAAGGATGGAGGATCTTACTATGGTGCAAGGACTTGCATAGTCCGTTGGAGGGCGACAACGCAAAGCTGACGGACAAAGGTGTTGATGTCACGCCCCAGTCCTAAAATATCAAGGGACTAGCCACGTGGCAATGGCCAACAGCACGCACCGATGGACAAATCCAATTTAATGGATCCATCGGGGCATACTTAAGCTGTATTACAACTATCAGGGTCTACTATTCTCATCCACAGAATGAATATAACAAGTCAACAAAAGAAAATAAACATCAACATCAAGTCACAAGTAAATAAATCGGGGAACAACCCGATAATCAAGTCTGATACATTTGTTCATTAAACAAGAAAGTAAATAACAATACAGACTGAGTATGGAAGAACATATACTCAGGAAAATCTATGGCAATCACCTAGTCCTCAGTTTCTGGTTCTGCTCCAATGCCTGCTCCTGCTCCTGCTAATGCACCTGTCCTGTAAACCTCAGAGTGGATCTCCTCTGCTAAACCTGGGGACATAATCCGGATCCAGGTCCTCAGGGGACATAGCAAGGTACAGATAATACAAGCCAAAATAAATGTAGTGCAACAATAAATGAAATAATAGGGTGAACTAGATAACCAGCTAAGTGATATGCAAGTTGAGAGCATCACTAAAACTCAGGCTGAAACCACTACAAGCTCTGTGTCGGGGAGCCGGTAGCAGTAATAACACGTAGTGGGCCAAGCTCGGGTTTAGAGTCTTGAGCACCGCAATAATAGGGGTTATATATATATATATATATATGATCATCCTGTAGCCTGTGTGTCTCTCCCCACCCAATGTAATCACACGTCTCAAGTCCATGACACGCAAGATCAACACTAATACAGCAAGTCATAATAAGAACTAATATAATGTCTATGTCCATCCTGCATCCTACACAGAATCACCATGAATATCTCAGGAAGATTCTGTCAAATGTATAGTGTCAAGTGTCCTGGGTATAACGTACTTGATAACGCAAGTACGAGAATGTAAAGGGTCACGATGTTCATCTCTAGGTGACTTTACACAACTCCGCGTACGGGGTTGGCACCCGACTATTAATCGGACGCTAAGTAAGTCACACGGTCCTAGGTTTAAGCATGTACAACAATTATATATGTCAAGGAAATAAGTAGCAAAAACTGCAGAATTTGGCAAGGTACACTTGCCTAGGGTTCCGGCTCCAATTGTAGCTCTGACTCCAATGGGAATTGCAGGAAATGCTCCGGTTGCTGAAATAAATATCACCATCAGATCCAGAAAATATCAATCAGCTAGAAATGCCTGTTCTTGAGTCCAATTTGGACACAGAGGCGAAAATGACAGTTTCTGGTCAAAGCGGGGTCTACATGTGGGCCGCTTTGCACCAAAAAATGTGTCAGAACCAAAGGTCTCCAAATCTGTCAAACTTAGTGTCAACAGGTCAAGAATGATGATATAAACCCAACAGAACTTCCAGAATTGGATTCCGATGAGATGATCACAAAATCGCCCGTCAAGTGGAGCCTGTGGGGCCCACGATACGCGATTTTGTCAACGTTCTCAGAATCGAACCAAACTTGGGTCACAGGACCAGCGTATTACTACGAGTCCGATGGCGCAAGTTTCGTTTCGATCTGAAGTGTGTACACTAAGTTACAGCGAGATCCAGAAAGGACGGATACGGGGAGTTGTCGGCGGATACGCGTTGATTCCGGTGTGCACGCACATCCAAATCAACTTCTGTGAAATCCCGCACGTCCGTATCAACGACGTGCACGTATCGGTAAAGATCACGTGCGACCAAGTCGTCCCGTTTGGCGGGGCGCACTCAGTTCCGGGGTGAAACAGGGCGTTATTTTTCCTGTTTTTGGATCGCGGTTCGCGATCGCCACAAGACGCGATGCACCGAGCGGGTTGCACGGGCATCGAGGGGGTCACGCAGCCTACGCATCACAACTGACGAAATCAAAAACAGGTCAACGAGGAGAGAGAAATGGGTACCTGAACAGGGCTCTGGGAAATCTGAATTCTCCGTGTTCGCTTCGTGTCCGAGTCCGAGTCGTGTCCGACTAGGTTAGGGTTAGGGTTGTGTCCGGGTCAGAGGCGGCTGTGTCTGGGTCAGAGGCTTCTGTTTGCGGACACGACGAAGGTGGCTCAGGGGCTCGGGGAGGTTCAGGGCGGCCGGCTGCACTGACGGAGGCGTCGGCTCCGGTGGGGGTCGAGGTCGTCGGCTCTGGGGAACTCAGCGGAGCCGGGTCGAGGCGCTGAGGGGCTGGGAGCTCGTCGGTGGAGGAGTTCGGGAGGGGAGACTACGGCGAAGTGTCCGGTGGGGTCGAGGGACGCGGGCCGAGGAGGGTGGCTGATCTGGAGGTGGAGGGAGTTGAGGGTTCTGGAGGAGTCGGGGCGGCAGCGGAGAGGAGGCACGGCGGCCGGAGGCGATGCCCACTGCTGCTGCTTCTGCTGGAGGAGGCCACAGGAGGAGGCGGGCCGAGGGGCAGCGCTACGGGAAGAGGAGGAAGGAGGCAGGGGACTCCGGCGAGGTCTAGGGGGCGGAGCAACGGGCGGCTAGGGTTTAAATTGGGTTAGGGGGGAGGAGGATGGCCGGGCGTTACGTGGAGGCGAAGGGGAAGCGGTGGCGGAGGTTATGCGAGCGGGGAGGCCGAGCGGCGGCGGGTCAGCCGGCGGCGAGCTGAAGGGGCGTCGGGTGAGCGGCTGGGGGAAGGTGAAAGGATTTTGGGCCGGGTCGGGTCCTAAGCGGGTCGGGTCGAACCCGGATCCGACCCGCTAAGGTTGGGTTGGGTTGGGTCGGTTCAGCAGTATGGTTCGGTTTAATTTGGTTCAATGAACCGGGTTAATTAGGGTTTAAATCGTTTAATTATAACTTGATTTTTAGGTCTTTAAAAATACTTCCGGGGTCCAATAAATTTTTGGAAAATTATCCTATGTCTAGATTTTCATTTTACACCATAAAATATTATTTTCATAATATTTTAATATTATTAAACATTATTTAAAAATTATTTAAATTCAAAATATCTTAGTTTTTAATTAATAAAAATTCCAGAAAAATTCCAGAAAATTGCGAAAAATCTAAATTAAAATTTCTTGAAAATCATGGGGTTTACAATCTACCCCCCTTAAGAGGATTGCGTCCTCGCAATCAAAGAATATCTGGTCAACAGAGATGACACGGTTACAATCATTATTCGAAGCACAACACGATGAAGAAAAGTCAAGGTTGAGGGTTTAAACACATAGGGAAAATCATTTCCCTAAGCAATGAAAGTTATGCAATTTCCTAAATGTAGGAAATCTAGAAAATTACAGTTTTTAGAAAACCAGGTTATCCTTTATAAAAACATATTAGACTAACAATTATAAAACAATCTAGGTTATTGGCAAGTTCAGAATTACTTAGGTTATCACTAGGTTATCAATTATAAAACATATTAGGTTAACATTAATTAGCAAGTTAAAACTATCAGGTTAACATTAATAAAGCATTCTAGGTTATTAATTATTAGCAAGTTAAATTTGTCAGGTCCAGTCTAAGGTCACGAACCAGCAGGCACGAACTACAGCAAATCTAGAAGCAGAAAACTATAAAAACTTACGCGCATTAGCTACTCCATGAATCTGTGCGTCCTCCAAAGTCATCACTGGAGCTTGTCCGCGTCCTTGCAGATGATTCCTCGGCTGCTGTTGAGCCTGCTGGAAGAGTGCTGCTTGTGGTGCCAAGGGTGGCCTCGGCAGATATTCTCCTGGGGCATGTGGTAGAACTCCTTCAACTTCCGTTTGCAGTATTTCTAATGCTGGAGAGGCTGGCCTTGGTGATGGTAGTTCTTGTCGGTTAACCATTGGTGCTCTCTTTCGATGCTGAGGACAATCTTTGGCTAAGTGTTGGTTGGACGCACAAATCAATCATAATCCTAATTTACGTCTGCACTCGTTCTCAATGTGGCCTATCTTGCGACAATTTTGACAGATAGGCAGTACTTGCGGAGATGCTTCTGGTGGTTGGTGCATGTGAGACTTCTTCGCAATTTCTTCCTGTGGTGCTCCGGCTGGTGCTGTTGGGGCTGGTTGTTGAATCATCACTGCTTTCTCTCGATGTTCAGGGCAATCCCTTACCGAATGCTTTTTGGATCCACAAGATAAATATTGTTCCAGTCTGCGTCGGCATTCTTTAGCGAGACCTTGTCACAGTAGTGACAAGTAGGAAGGACTAGTGCAAGTGGTGGATTCATCTGTGGTCGCTTTGCAACTCTTTCTTGTTGTGCTTGGTTTGGTGCTGATGCATACGGCCGCTTCTGGCTGGACTCTACCCTTGTGATGCACTCCATGGGTCGTGCTGCAGCAAGAACATTTTCGTCTAAGGTAGCTGCATTTGAGCTGATTAATCTTCGTAACTCCGAGCTAAATCTGTCGATGAACTTCTCCACTTGGTTTTGCTGATCTTCTTGATGAACCTTCTGATGGGCTTGCATCATCGCGTAGAACATTCGAAACATTTGTTGTTCGTCCATAGCCTGCCCTTTTGGAACGGTAGGCATTGGTGTAGCAAACTGCGTCGATGGTGGAACGTTATCTTCCTGGATTCTCGAGGCATGCTGACTTGCTGGACTGAGTTGTTGTGTTGATTGACCTTCATCAACTAGTGTCACTTCGTCTTCGTGGGTAACCACATCACCTTGCGGTGCTGTTGGATGAGTCTCATCACCGGCTTGTGGATCCATAATTCTGCAACCAAAATAAACTATAAGAAGCGTACATGAATCAAGGCAGGATGCAAGTCAAGAATTTTATTCGAGTCCGATATAGATATCAAGAACGTTTCAAGCAAGTGGATGAGATCCTAAAAACTTATCCTATCTTTATTGCAGGCCTGTTCGGTCCCTAAGTTGAAACCGAATAATTTTAGTCGTTGACCTGCATGGGCCACCATAAAAACTATGTCACGCCCCAGTCCCAAAATATCAAGGGACTAGCCACGTGGCAATGGCCAGCAGCACGCACCGATGGACAAACCCAATTTAATGGATCCATCGGGGCATTCTTAAGCTGTATTACAACTATCAAGTTCTATTATTCTCATCCACAGAATGAATATAACAAGTCAACAAAAGAAAATAAACATCAATATCAAGTCACAAGTAAATAAATCGGGAAACAACCCGATAATCAAGTCTGATACATTTGTTCATTAAACAAGAAAGTAAATAACAACACAGACTGAGTATGGAAGAACATATACTCAAGAAAATCTATGGCAATCACCTAGTCCTCAGTTCCTGGTTCTGCTCCAATGCCTGCTCCTGCTCCTGCTAATGCACATGTCCTGTAAACCTCAGAGTGGATCTCCTCTGCTAAACCTGGGGACATAATCCGGATCCAGGTCCTCAGGGGACATAGCAAGGTACAGATAATACAAGCCAAAATAAATACAGTACAACAATAAATGAAATAATAGGGTGAACTAGATAACCTGCTAAGTGATATGCAAGTTGAGAGCATCACTAAAACTCAGGCTGAAACCACTACAAGCTCTGTGTCGGGGAGCCGGTAGCAGTAATAACACGTACTGGGCCAAGCTCGGGTTTAGAGTCTTGAGCACCGCAATAATAGGGGTTTATATATATATGATTAGCCTGTAGCTTGTGTGTCTCTCCCCACCCAATGTAATCACACGTCTCAAGTCCATGACACGCAAGATCAACACTAATGCAGCAAGTCATAATAAGAACTAATATAATGTCTATGTCCATCCTGCATCCTACATAGAATCACCATGAATATCTCAGGAAGATTCTGTCAAATGTATAGTGTCAAGTGTCCTGGGTATAACGTACTTGATAACGCAAGTACGGGAATGTAAAGGGTCACGATGTCCATCTCTAGGTGACTTTACACAACTCCGTGTACGGGGTTGGCACCCGACTATTAATCGAACGCTAAGTAAGTCACACGGTCCTAGATTTAAGCATGTACAACAATTATATATGTCAAGGAAATAAGTAGCAAAAACTACAGAATTTGGCAAGGTACACTTGCCTAGGGTTCCGGCTCCAATTGTAGCTCTGACTCCAGTGGAAATTGCAGGGACTGCTCCGGTTGCTGAAATAAACATCACCATCAGATCCAAAAAATATCAATCAGCTAAAAATGCCTGTCCTTGAGTCCAATTTGGATACAGAGACAAAAATGATAGTTTCTGGTCAAAGCGGGGTCCACATGTGGGCCGCTTTGCACCGAAAAATGTGTCAGAACCAAAGGTCTCCAAATCTGTCAAACATAGTGTTAACAGGTCAGGAACGATGATACGAACCCAACAAAACTTCCAGAATTGGATTCCGATGAGCCGATCACAAAATTGCCCGTCAAGTGGAGCCTGTGGGGCCCACGATACGCGATTTTGTCAACGTTCTCAGAATCGAACCAAACTTGGGTCACAGGACCAGCGTATTACTACGAGTCCGATGGCGTAAGTTTTGTTTCGATCCGACGTGTGTACACTAAGTTACAGCGAGATCCAGAAAGGACGGATACGGGGCGTTGTCGGCGGATACGCGTTGATTCCGGTGTGCACGCACATCCAAATCAACTTCTGTGAAATCCCGCACGTCTGTATCAACGACTCGCACATATCGGTAAAGACCGCGTGCGACCAAGTCGTCCCGTTTGGCGGAGCGCACTCAGTTCCGGGGTGAAATAGGGTATTGTTTTTCCTGTTTTTGGATCGCGGTTCGTGATCGTCACAGGACGCGATGCACCGAGCGGGTTGCACGGGCATCGAGGGGGTCACGCAGCCTACGCGTCACAACTGACGAAATCGAAAACAGGTCAACGAGGAAAGAGAAATGGGTACCTGAACAGGGCTCCGGGAAATCTGAATTCTCCGTGTTCACGTCGTGTCCGAGTCGTGTCCGACTAGGTTAGGGTTAGGGTTGTGTCCGGGTCAGAGGCGGCTGTGTCCGGGTCAGAGGCTTCTGTTGGCGGACACGGCGGAGGTGGCTCAGGGGCTCGAAGAGGTTCAGGGCTGCCAGCTGCACTGACGGAGGCGTCGGCTCCGGTGGGGGTCGAGGTCGTCGGCTCTAGGGAACTCAGCGGAGCCGGCTCGAGGCACTGAGGGGCTGGGAGCTCGTCGGCGGAGGAGTTCGGGAGGGGAGACTACGGCGAGGTGTCCGGAGGGGTCGAGGGACGCGGGCCGAGGAGGGTGGCTGATCTGGAGGTGGAGGGAGTTGAGGGTTCTGGAGGAGTCAGGGCGGCAGCGGAGAGGAGGCACGGCGGCCGGAGGCGATACCGCTGCTGCTGCTGCTGGTGGAGGAGGCCACTGGAGGAGGCGGGCCGAGGGGCAGCGCTGCGGGAAGAGGAGGAAGGAGGCAGGGGACTCCGGCGAGGTCTAGGGGGCGGAGCTCCGGGCGGCTAGGGTTTAAATAGGGTTAGGGGGGAGGATGGCCGGGCGTTATGCGGAGGCGAAGGGGAAGCGGTGGCGGAGGTTACGCGAGCGGGGAGGCCGAGCGGCGGCGGGTCAGCCGGCGGCGAGCTGAAGGGGCGTCGGGTGAGCGGCTGGGGGAAGGTGAAAGGATTTCGAGCCGGGTCGGGTCCTAAGCGGGTCGGGTCGAACCCGGATCCGACCCGCTAAGGTTGGGTTGGGTTTGGTCGGTTCAGCAGTATGGTTCGGTTTAATTTGGTTCAATGAACCGGGTTAATTAGGGTTTAAATCGGTTTTATTATAACTTGATTTTTAGTTCTTTAAAAATACTTCCGGGGTCCAATAAGTTCCCGAAAAATTACCCTATGTCTAGATTTTCATTTTACACCATAAATAATTATTTTCATAATATTTTAATAATATTAAATATTATTTAAAAATCATTTAAATTAAAAATACCTTAGTTTTTAATTAATAAAAATTCTAAAAAATTATGAAAAATCCAAATTAAAATTTCTTGAAAATCAGGGGGTTTACAGTTGATGACTGAAAACGACTAGATTGAAAGGCTGTTGGATTCATCCGCCAATGGCTGGACGACTCGGTGTTTCACCACGTATCCATGGAGAGTTCTGCAAAAGTATTGTGGGAGAAGATGCATTCTTTGTATGAAAGGAAGACGACTGGCAACAAGACATTTTTGATTCACCAACTCGCCAACTCGAAGTACACGGAGGGTGCACCTGTGGCACAATATCTGAACGAGGTTTATGGCACCATCAATCAGCTATCTGCGATGAAGATGGTGATTGGGGATGAGCTTCAGGCCCTTCTTCTTTTGAGTTCTCTGCCGAAAAGCTGGGAGACGTTGGTGGTGTCGGTGAGCAACTCCGCTCCTGATGGAGTTGTCACGATGGAGGCAGTCAAAAGCAGCTTGTTGAACGAGAAGATCTGGCGTAAGCAAGTGGAATCGTCGCAGGAGTCTGCTCTGGTGGCTTCCTACGGGAAGGGAAGACCCAAGTCACAGGCGAGGACATGGGAGAGTTCTCGGGATCTTGCAATTGTGGACCGCAAGGAGGGTTGCTATCACTGTGGCGAAAGGGGTAATATCAAGAGGAACTGCATGAAGCTCAAAGATGAGAAGGCCAAAGGCAAAGGATGATCAGGAGGATCTCACGGTTATGGGAGATCTCATCATCGCAGCAACCGACGCAGAGGAACCTTGTGGCATGTGTCATGATGACGACTGGGTCATGGACACGGGACGTCGTATCACGCCACTCCATATAGGAGGATCTTCACGTCATACCAACAAGTGATATCTGTAAACCCCCTCGACCAGATTCTAGCATTTTAGGATTATTTTTAGCAATTTAGGATTTATGGCAATATTTTAATTTATTTTGCTTACATATCCTATCGACTTGTGCACCTGTCCATCACCGAATTATTCGGAGCTTTACCTTGACTGTTATCCCCGAACAAAGTTCACATACCTGTCCTAGACATGTTAGTCTATTTTTCTGTACTTTGTGCAACTTCCAGATACTCTGTTTTGAGCCTCGTTTTAGACGCACAAATATCGTTGCAAATGTACGTATTTAAATTCCTAGATCTGTACCCATCCCTGTTCCAATAGAGAATTGAGGCCCAACATGCACCTGTTTTGCCCAAACAAAAATATGTTAATATTCTACACTGAGTATACTACATTTAGTGTATTGACACCGTACTAAAATTATGATCCTACCTGCCTCTAAATAATTAGAGAACACCGTGCGCAGTATTTATTAATTAATTAATACGATGGCCGTATCACCCAAGAAAACCAGGCCCAGTCCCTGCCCAGACTCACCCCCACCCCCTCAGGACCCTCACACAGCTTTCCCCTTCAATTCTGTGAATTTTAGTATTTTCAGGAATCGGGTATTTTTTCCAGACAATTTTGTAATTGTGCAATTTTCCAAAATAGGACCTTTACGTAATTTATGAAATTACAGAGACTTTTCTGCAAATTTTCCTGTGAGGTGTCACCCCCTCATTGGCCGGTGAACCTGCACCGTCCATTTGGAGGACGGGACCCACCCGAAAATATCCCAAAAATATCTTTAGATATTTTACTTAAAATATCTAATAAATTTTCTATAAAAGAAAAATAAAAATTAAAAGAAAATAAACCCAATCCCTAACTCTACCCAGCCCGCAGCCGACCCCCCCCCCCCCCCCCGCCGGAGCGACGAGCCCCCTCGCCGGAGCCACTCCGCCTCCCCCCCCCCCCCCGCGCGGCGAAGCCAACCCTACCGCCACCATCATCATCACCAGCATCTCCTCTCTCTCCCTCCTCCACTTCCCCCCTTCCCCGACCCCGACCTCGCCGGCGCAGCGGCAAGCCGACCCCCCCTGCCGGTGAGCTCCGCCCGCTCTTCCCGACCTCCTCATCTCCTCCCCCGATCAGCCACGACCCCGCCTCAAACCCCCAGCAGCCAACCCACAGGCCGCCACCCGCCACCCTCGACTCACTCCTCCTCCTCCACTCCGCCCTTCCTTTCCCCTCCGCCACCACCGCCACCCCCATCACAGCCAACCCCACCACCATCGTCGAGCACCACCACCGCCATCATCATCGTTGTCACCTCCTCCACCGCCAATCCCCTTTTCCCCTCTCGACTGAACCCCCCCTCCCCGCCGGCCTCGACAGCAGCCACCCCGAGCCGCTGCACCCCGCCTCGACCTCCTCCTCTCCTTCCTCCGCCCTCGACAACCGCAGCTCCGACCGCCCCGAGTCCCAGCAGCAGCAGCCTCCCCGACTCGCAGCCCGACCTCCTCCCTGCTCACCTCCTCTCGCCGGACCACCCATCACCACCACCTATCCTCCTCCGGCGACGCCCTGAGCCGTCACGGTGAAGTCCCGACGATCCTCCGTTGGACTCTGGCCAGGACACGGCAGAACCCAGGATACGACGGAACCCGGACACAGCGACCAGGATACAGCACAGTGACCGGACACAAAAAATTTAGTTTCCACGGAGCCCTGTTCAGGTAACCCGTTCTATCTCCTCGTAGTTCCATTTTTAATTCTGTCAGTTGTGACACGTAGGCTATGTAACCCTCTCGATGCCCGTGCAACCCGCTCGGTGCATCGCATCCTGTGGCGATCGCGAACCGCGATCCAAAAACAGGAAAAACAATGCCCCGATTCACCCCAGAACTGAGTACGCCCGGCCAAACGGGACGACTTGGTCACACGCGGTCTTTACCGAAACGTGCGCGCCGTTGATACGGACGTGCGAGATTTTGCAGAAGTTGATTCGGATGTGCGTGCACACCGGAATCAACGCGTATCCGCCGACAACGTCCCGTATCCGCCTGTTTTAGAAAATGCTGTAACTTTGTGTACACACGTCAGATCGAAACAAAACTTACGCCATCGGACTCGTAAAAATACGCTGGTCCTGTGATCCAAGTTTGGTTCGATTCTGAGAACGTTGACAAAATCTCGTATCGTGGGCCCCACAGGCTCTACTTGACGGGCAATTTTATGATCGGCATATCAGAATTCACTTCTGGACATTCCGTTGGGCTCGTATCGACGTTCTGGACTTATTGACACTAAGTTTGGCGAATTTGGAGACCTTTGACCCTGACACATTTTTCGGTGCAAAGTGGCCCACATGTGGACCCCGCTTTGACCGAAAACTATCATTTTTGCCCCTGTGTCCAAATTGGACTTAAGGATAGGCGTTTCTAGCTATTGGATATTTTCTGAGACTGTTGGTGATGTTTATTTCAGCATTCGGAGACATTTATTCTGAGGCCATAGTCTCTGACTTTTGGCATTTGACATCTGGACGTTATATTTTGCAGCTCTCTTGCCAGGCAAGTATACCTTGCCTTGTTGTACTGTTTAAATTCTGTTATTGTTAATTACATGTTTATCTATTTTAAATGTAAATGTGCGCGTCCGAGAAAACTTGGGTGCAGTCAACGGAGGCGTTGTCGTTAGGACTTGTGTCTGACCTAGTGTCTAGTAGACCCACCTAAAGTTGTAGAGTTATTGATATGACTCCCCAGGCCTTGACACGTATCATTACACGTCACAGAGTGAGTTCATGTAGGGACGCGTGTCTCATGCGCGACTGGCCATCAGTATGAGCAACACGTGTAACGGTATGTAGCTTAGTTGTTTATTTTATTGAGACTTGCATCATAGTAGGAGGTGTCCACGTCGTTTTTACGACTTGTACATCTATATTGGGCGGGGAAGATACTAGTAGACGTATGGGACACCCCCTCCTTGAGTTTTTATCCTTCGTACCATGCTCCTCGGAGATGGTCGATTGTAGAGTGCCCATGCGTCTGGGGGCATATGACACATATACTAGCCAGTCATGACGATTGGTGAATTACGTCAGCATATGTCTAGCCTACACTTTCCCATGCGTACTACCAAGTCTTTAAATTGCATTCACTTAGATGGTTAGCACACCCCATTTATTTATTCAGTATTTACATATATGGCATGTTATTTTTTTGTATCTTGTTATGTCCCTCTGAGGACCTGGTCCCTTTCTAGGCGTAGATGTTCATGAGTGTTCGCAGGAGCGCAGATCCGGACATGTTACGTATATTTCGAGGAGGTTTTCTCTTCGAGCCTCGTGATTGTCAGATGCTGTTCTTATATGGTGTGTATCTGGTTCATTTTATATTTTATTTCGGCACTGGATTTGTTTCCATCCATCTGTCATTCTTTAGATACTTATTATTGAGATCTAGTTACATGGTTATTTGGTTATTCATATTTGATTTCTGTGGATGAAATTTAGATATTATCCTGTGACTTGTAATTAGTTTTACCACTTATAAATTATTGTTCATTATACAGCGTACGCTCGTATATATGGTTCCATATATTGGAGTTGCCATATATACAGGCGGCTGGCATGCTTACGTGTCATAGTCCTACGTATTTTAGGACTGGGGCGTGACATGTTTTTAGTGGTGGCCCATGCAGGTCAGAGCATATTGTCTCGGTTACGTTACTGTACCGAGCAAGCCTGCACCTAGGATTAAAGTATAGGATCTCATCCAATTGACTATGACTCATCCTTCTTCCAATCCATTCTATTTGAATAAATTGCATCTTGCTTGAATCCTGTCCTTCCCTAATATTCTTTGAGTATAGCCCCTGCTAGAATATAGACATCCCTGTTGATAGGATGATACTTAGGGTAATATTCCTATTAAGAACACAACTAGGGCATTGACACATTATTAAGTTCAGACTACTAAATGAACCCTAGACTTCCATACTACCTAATGAACCCTAGCATCACTACCTATAGATTAACTTACCATTATCCCTTGGCGTATTTATGTATGACTTGAGAGTAGTATAAACACTACTAGGATTAGTTAAAATTGACCATAGTGTTGACCCTAGTCTTGAGGAACCCATAGAAATCTAAGGTTAAATACTAGGACTGAAACCTCATCCAATGTTTGGATAAACCAGAGTTTTACGCCAGAGACCCTTTACCCTTGTTGGCGTAAAACCCATTTGACCGTTGTTGGCATAAGAACCAAACAACTGCCTAGTTGGCATAAAAGCCAAATGACTTTCATGTTGGCGTAAAAACCAAATTATGCAGGAGATTGTCTCCTTACGCTGCAGTTATAACCACTGCTATCCACGATCCCTTAGTCTTCCTTATCATGCGTCTTGCAAGCCACGTAGGTAACTGCCCTGCGTAAACCTGATGATTCATGAATAATAGATAATCAGCGTAGAGTAACCTGATTAGACGTAACATAAGGATAGGATGTGAGCGTATTGTTACAGCCTTAGCTTTCCCCAGCCATAACCCAATCTCGTGCATTAAATGCAGAGATATGCCTCAAGCCCTGTGCAAAAAGAAACAGCTTTTTGACGGGATATCTGATTTTGTCTCACCTCAAGCGTAAATGACTTGTATCCAATAAAGTCACTAAACGACAACCTGGGACTCCGTGCAAAATCATTATCACAAACCATCCACTCTATTGTTGTGCAAGTACTTTTGTCAGATGTCAGGATTCACTAATTTGACTGACAAACTCATGAGTTTCTTGTACAACTTTACGCCGCAACGAATGCTAGACTTTACGCAGGAGATATTTACGCGCAGATTTCTACGCACAGACTTTTTACGCGGACAGCTCTGAAGCTCTACCTTACGCTTCTCTGATTTACGCGGATAGCTCTGAAGCCATGCGTTACGCCAAATTATTTTATCTCTGCTTTACGCAGACAACCTCGAACCCCTACTTTACGCAGACTTTCTTGAAATCTCTGTTTTAGGCGGATAACCTATAGTGTATATTAAGATTGTAGAACTTAGAAGGCCATACCTCTTTTGGGTCAACTAACGACTTAGACAAGGAATTAGAATAATAACTGTAAAGATTGTAGAGTCTTGTCTTTTTGTGAATTTGAATTGTTTTGTACTTCTCACATCATAATCTAGCGTACTTATATTTGCTGTACTACCTTGACTTATACTGCTATTATAGCCTAGTTTTGCAAGTTTATTCTTTATCAAGCTTGTTCATGATATATGTATTATTGGAGTACTACACTAATACATTTCAGAATCAGTGTATTACGGTCTGATCAACCATAGTGTACTTGGTTCGCCCTTCGCATAACTACTTTACGTGGATTGAGATATATAGTAATTAGTAGACATATGTACTTGCCCTCTAGATATGTCAGAGCATATCGTATCAGCTACCTAGCTATGCTGATACGAATATGTGAATAGGGATTACCAGAATAGGATTTTAATCCACAACTGCCTTGACAATTCCCATTTGAATTCTTTAAACGCCTTGAATTCCCACACTTCTAAATCTATTACCTCCCTCTTGAACTCTTGATTATTGTTTTCCGTCTTCCCTTATTTCGGAAAAACGAAACCTCGTGCTTAGTATAAATACAAAGTGTACTATTTCTGTAGCCATTTCTGTTTGTTTCTTGGGTAATTACCAAACTCTATTATTAGATTAGATTGCAGTTTAAAACTGTGCTATCTTTAGAATGACCTTCGCTACCTACCTACGTTTTATTGCGTTCCTGATGCGTGCATCACTATGACAGCATGAAATTTTTATTTTTGCCTCGTAACTTGGGTCAAGTTCAGAACCCAAGTATTACGATAAGGAATGTATCATTTGCTGTCAAAGTTCTTATTGGTTTTCACCTGAATAACAATTTACTGACTCCTGAATGGATAGCAGCACCTATGACTAGGTTGACTAGTAAGGATTAAGAATTCCTATGGACCGACTCACCAAGTCAGCACATTTCTTACCTTTAGAGTTGGCCAGTCTGCAGAAGCTTTAGCTAACTTATATATGAGGCTAATCGTAAGATTGTACGGCATACCAGTCAGTATTTTACCAGACAAGGATTCGCGTGACCAGAGTTGGTGATCAACACCGTAGAGACAGTTAAGTAAATACAAGGACACTTGCAAGCAGTACAAGACAAATAGAAGCAGTAGGCAGATCGTCATCATCGTCCCTTGGAATTCAAAGAGGACGATCATGTCATCTTGAGGATATCACCTACTAGAGGCATCATTAGATTCGGAGGACACAGCAAGTTGAGTCCAAGGTATATTGGACCATTGACGTGCTAGAAAGAGTGGGAGTAGTGGCATATCAACTTGCGCAACCACCTTCACTTGAGGGAGTACTTGATGTATTCCACGTGTCGCAACTCAGGAGATATGTGACAGACAGCAGTCATGTTCTCAATAATTCGGAGATCACCATTAGGCTGAGCATGTCGTATCAAGAGCAACCCATGTGAATCCTTGATCATCAAGAAAAAGGTATTGAGGAATCAGTCTATTCCCTTGGTCCGCGTAGCATGGAAGCATGGCGCGCAAGGAGAATCTACTTGGAAGCGTGTGGACGACATGCGTAAACGTTTTTCGAACCTATTCGTAAACTGAGATATAAATTACTTTGTTAAATTATACCTTATGCCGACTTTGACTACTACCGTGGCTTAGTTTTAATTTCGAGGACAAATTTTTTATAAGTTGGGTAGATTGTAAACCCCCTCGACCAGATTCCAGCATTTTAGGATTATTTTTAGCAATTTAGGATTTATGGCAATATTTTAATTTATTTTGCTTACATATCCTATCGACTTGTGCACCTGTCCATCACCGAATTATTCGGAGCTTTACCTTGACTGTTATCTCCGAACAAAGTTCACATACCTGTCCTAGACATGTTAGTCTATTTTCTTGCACTTTGTGCAACTCCTAGATACTCTGTTTTGAGCCTCGTTTTAGACGCACAAATATCGTTGCAAACGTACGTATTTAAATTCCTAGATCTGTACCCATCCCTGTTCCAATAGAGAATTGAGGCCCAACATGCACCTGTTTTGCCCAAATAAAAATATATTAATATTCTACACTGAGTATACTACATTTAGTGTATTGACACCGTACTAAAATTATGACCCTACCTGCCTCTAAATAATTAGAGAACACCGTGCGCAGTATTTATTAATTAATTAATACGATGGCCGTATCACCCAAGAAAATTAGGCCCAGTCCCTGCCCAGACTCACCCCCACCCCCTCAGGACCCTCACACAGCTTTCCCCTTCAATTCTGTGAATTTTAGTATTTTCAGGAATCGGGTATTTTTCCCAGATAATTTCGTAATTGCGCAATTTTCTAAAATAGGACCTTTACGCAATTTATGAAATTACAGGGACTTTTCTGCAAATTTTCCTACGAGGTGTCACCCCCTCATTGGCCGGTGAACCTGCACCGTCCATTTGGAGGCGGGACCCACCCAAAAATATTCCGAAAATATTCCGAAAATATCTTTAGATATTTTACTTAAAATATCTAATAAATTTTCTATAAAAGAAAAATTAAAATTAAAAGAAAATAAACCCAATCCCTAACTCTACCCAGCCCGCAGCCGACCCCCCCCCCCCCCCCCCGCCGGAGCGGCGAGCCCCCTCACCGGAGCCACTCCGCCTCTCCCCCCCCCGCGGCGAAGCCAACCCCACCGCCACCATCATCATCACCAGCATCTCCTCTCTCTCCCTCCTCCACTTCCCCCCTTCCCCGACCCCGACCTCGCCGGCGCAGCGGCAAGCTGACCCCCCCTGCCGGTGAGCTCCGCCCGCTCTTCCCGACCTCCTCCTCTCCTCCCCCGATCAGCCACGACCCCGCCTCAAACCCCCAGCAGCCAACCCACAGGCTGCCACCGCCACCCTCGACTCACTCCTCCTCCTCCTCCTCCACTCCGCCCTTCCTTTCCCCTCCGCCACCACCGCCACCCCCCATCACAGTCAACCCCACCACCATCGTCGAGCACCACCACCGCCATCATCATCGTTGTCACCTCCTCCACCGCCAACCCCATTTTCCCCTCTCGACTGAACCCCCCCCGCCAGCCTCGACAGCAGCCACCCCGAGCCGCTGCACCCCGCCTCGACCTCCTCCTCTCCTTCCTCCGCCCTCGACGACCGCAGCTCCGACCGCCCCGAGTCCCAGCAGCAGCAGCCTCCCCGACTCGTAGCCCGACCTCCTCCCTGCTCACCTTCTCTCACCGGACCACCCATCACCACCACTTGTCCTCCTCCGGCGACGCCCTGAGCCGTCACGGTGAAGCCCCGACGATCCTCCGTTGGACTCTGGCCAGGACACGGCAGAACCCAGGACACGACGGAACCCGGACACAGCGACCACGATACAGCACAGTGACCGGACACGAAAAATTTAGTTTCCACGGAGCCCTGTTCAGGTAACCCGTTCTATCTCCTCGTAGTTCCGTTTTTAATTCTATCAGTTGTGACACGTAGGCTATGTAACCCTCTCGATGCCCGTGCAACCCGCTCGGTGCATCGCGTCCTGTGGCGATCGCGAACCGCGATCCAAAAATAGGAAAAACAATGCCCCGATTCACCCCGAAACTGAGTACGCCCCGCCAAACGGGACGACTTGGTCGCACGCGGTCTTTACCGAAATGTGCGCTCCATTGATACGGACGTGCGGGATTTCGTAGAAGTTGATTCGGATGTGCGTGCACACCGGAATCAACGCGTATCCGCCGACAACGTCCAAATCTGCCTGTTCTGGAATACGCTGTAACTTTGTGTACACACGTCGGATCGAAACAAAACTTGTGCCATCGGACTCGTAGCAATACGCTGGTCCTGTGATCCAAGTTTGGTTCGATTCTGAGAACGTTGACAAAATCTCGTATCGTGGGCCCCACAAGCTCCACTTGACGGACGATTTTGTGATCGGCACATCGGAATCCAGTTCTGGACATTCCGTTGGGCTCGTATCGACGTTCTGGACTTGTTGACACTAAGTTTGGCGAATTTGGAGACCTTTGACCCTGACACGTTTTTCGGTGCAAAGTGGCCCACGTGTGGACCCCGCTTTGACCGAAAACTGTCATTTTTGCCCCTGTGTCCAAATTGGACTTAAGGACAGGCATTTCTAGCTATTTGATATTTTCTGAGACTGTTGGTGATGTTTATTTCAGCATCCGGAGATATTTATTCTGAGGCCATAGTCTCTGACTTTTGGCATTTGACATCTGGACGTTATATTTTGCAGCTCTCTTGCCAGGCAAGTATACCTTGCCTTGTTGTACTGTTTAAATTCAGTTATTGTTAGTTACATGTTTATCTATTTTAAATATAAATGTGCGCTTCTGAGAAAACTCGGGTGCAGTCAACGGAGGCGTTGTCGTTAGGACTTGTGTCTGACCTAGTGTCTAGTAGACCCACCTAAAGTTGTGGAGTTATTGATATGACTCCCCAGGCCTTGACACGTATCATTACACATCACAGAGTGAGTTCATGTAGGGACGCGTGTCTCATGCGCGACTGGCCATCAGTATGAGCAACACGTGTAACGGTATGTAGCTTAGTTGTTTATTTTATTGAGACTTGCATCATAGTAGGAGGTGTCCACGTCGTTTTTACGACTTGTACATCTATATTGGGCGGGGAAGATACTAGTAGACGTATGGGACACCCCCCTCCTTGAGTTTTTATCCTTCGTACCATGCTCCTCGGAGATGGTCGATTGTAGAGTGCCCATGCGTCTGAGGGCATATGACACATATACTAGCCAGTCATGACGATTGGTGAATTATGTCAGCATATGTCTAGCCTACACTTTCCCATGCGTACTACCAGGTCTTTAAATTGCATTCACTTAGATGGTTAGCACACCCCATTTATTTATTCAGTATTTACATACATGGCATGTTGTTTTTCTGTATCCTGTTATGTCCCTTTGAGGACCTGGTCCCTTTCTAGGCGTAGATGTTCATGAGTGTTCGCAGGAGCGCAGATCCGGACATGTTACGTATATTCCGAGGAGGTTTTCTCTTCGAGCCTCGTGATTGTCAGATGCTGTTCTTATATGGTGTGTATCTGGTTCATTTTATATTCTATTTCGGCAGTGAATTTGTTTCCATCCATCTGTCATTCTTTAGATACTTATTATTGAGATCTAGTTACATGGTTATTTGGTTATTCATATTTGATTTCTGTGGATGAGATTTAGATATTACCCTGTGACTTGTAATTAGTTTTACCACTTATGAATTATTGTTCATTATACAGCGTACGCTCGTATATATGGTTTCCATATATTAGAGTTGCCATATATACAGGCGGCTGGCATGCTTACGTGTCCTAGTCCTAGTCCTAGTCCTACGTATTTTGGGACTGGGGCGTGACAATATCAGAGTCCAAGGTTCCAGGGCTGGTTTGAGCGGCTATAATTTGTTCGAGACAGATGATGCTGAACGTTCATGGATTATACAGACTCTTTTCAAGATGGAGTAGGGGCATCAACTACACGAATTAGCTTTAAAGGTGCATCTCACGAGTCCAAGGTGGAGCAAGACGTTGTGGTTGGCACACAATAGTGGTGTGGATGAACGTGTCAGATTTGGTTCTGTAGTCGAACGGATCGAGATGACAATATGTATGATCTCATGGATGCTCGGTTAGCGGTAACGGATAAAGGTAGCTGGAGTGTGCTAAGGTTGTTCGGCTAGCGGGAACGAGCAAAGGTAGTCTGGGTGTGCTAAGGGTGCTCGGCTAGCGGGAACGAGCAAAATGTAGCCGGGATGTGCTAAGGTTGTCCGGCTAGCGGAAACGCGCTAAGGTGGAGATTGTTGGATTGTATCTCGTTTCCGGTTGAGCGCTCAAAATGAGGGTGACAATGAAGTTGATAATTTTTTTCCCACATCGGATAGGAGGTGGGATCATGAGCTGTAGATAATTGAGATTGGTTCAGGCCTTACATGAGAATTCTCTTTTAAGACATATGTATCCAGTCTAATATCGCATCTCATGGGCCAACTCCGATTTGGGTCACACCGCATTCCCAACACACCATTGTCATGTGGTGAGTCCGTCACACTGAATAATTTTTTTTCTGAAATATGCTCAAATTAACAAGTAAAATAAATTTAAATTGAATTCCATATTTATTGCGTCAAATATCTACGTGTTTATAATATACAAATATGTTCCACAACTTCTCGTGCAAAAATATTCTCATACGATGCAGCGAGATATTGAATGCAAGAAATGTGATTGTGATTCTAAGTGCGTTAACGAGTCGAGTTTTTGTACAACCAACCATCCCCTGCTTGGGCTAAGAAAAAAAAAACAGAGATAAGCTAAGCTCTAGCTTTAATACGAGTCTAAAATTGAGCTCCAGTGAGCTCTTTATAATTTTCGAGAGCTCAAGCCCTACTGCTAATAAGCAGCTTGTTTAAATGAGAAAGCTTGAATTATATATTTTGATTTATATATAGAAAATATTACATTGAGTTTGTGTTATACCAAATTGAATGTGCTTACATGATCTTTCAGTATTTTACATTGAGTTTGTGTTATAACATATATCAATAAATACGATATATGGATTGGGAGCTCACGACATCTAAGACTACTCAACCCATAGCTTTTTAGCAAGCAGAACTTAAACCGGTTCAAGAATATCTCATTAACACCACTATGTCTATGTGATTCATTTAAATTAATATTGCATTTAACATTTGTTGTCCGTAAAAGAAAATCTCATAGAATATATGTTATATATAACATTTGTTATTGTAATATATTATTTGATTGTATATAAATGATGTTGCAGAATTTATAAATTAATTGTTTGAACAATATAATTGGTATGCATAATTGTTATCTTTTGTTGCGCTAAAATGAAAGTCTATTGTTTGGTTTATAAATTTATTATACTGAATAAAAAAAGAATCATTGAAAATAATATAAAATGTTGTTGTATTTGTTTGTCATAAGTAGTGTTGCAGCAACATTTGTTACTGCAATTAAAAGAATTAGTTACTTTCACGTACGTTGCACGTAAAAGAAAGAAAATAAATCTATGACAAAAAAAAAATCTATGACAACTGAAAAATTAGATAAAAATTAAAATGATGTTAGAATATTTTAAATATAATTTGAATATATTTAATGATGATTTATTATAAATATATTTTGAGATTTTTGGATGTGATTAGTTAGATAATTTTATTTAGTTAGTTTAAATATAATTTAAATATTGAATATATTTTATGATTTGTTATATGTTCAGGTAATTACAAGAATTTTAAGTTTATAATTTTTTTTCCCAACTACATAAAGAAATAAATACGGTAATTAATTTGTTTTTAAATTTTTTAAATTAATAAGTGAGGATATATACATGTCTCTTAGAAGGCACATTTTTAAATCGTTTCTAAGTCGCATTATAATAGTAGAGATAAAGATAATACAATTTCAAGATTTTTAGTTACAACAATCCAAATATCCACTAAACCTGGTTTTGACCGAATTCGAGTGGCTCTTGTGGTTACCGAGGAGAGGTATAAGATCCAGACTTGGTGGCAGAAGATCAGTAGATCGAACAACAAAGACATGCAATGGAGTCCTTTTATTTATAAATGGTGCGAGTTGTTGGGGAGGCAGTGGGTAAAAAAATAAAAAAAATAAAACAAAAAACAAAACAAAAAACTAAAGCTTGTTTTGAGAAACCCAATTGGAAGTTTTAAGAAACTGTTGCTTCTTTGGCAACTACTACACCGGGAAGGTCTGTTTTCCAAATCACCAAAAGCATTCTCTCAACCACATGATCGGACGGCTCTTCTTCTCTGTTTCTTCTCCATTCGTCGGAGCCACAATGGACCGACCTCCTAAAAGCTTCAGACCTCCGCGAGCTCGACTCCCCGATCGTACGGATCTTTTTTTTTTAATGAAATCAATTCCTTATAGTATCCATTAATGATTCTTAGATGATGAATTTGTTCTTCAATTTGTTCAATTCAATTGGAACTGTTGCCATTCTTATTGATGATAATTTTAGTGTTAGGGCTCTTCCAAATCGTATATAATCTGTTAGTTCTCTTCTTTTTAAATTATGATTTTTTTTAGTAACGTATTATACAAATCATGTGTTTGCACGGACACGAATACGGCACGATCGGATATGGACACGATGACACGGCACCTGATTTAGGAGTGTCCTACTGTTCTGTAGAGTGTGGCTCGTGTCTGATACGTGTACGGCACTCGAGACTGACACGATACCGATAAGGCTTATGGTTTTCCTTCAGGAAACGGTATGGAGAAGAGTGTTAATTATCGTCAGGACTTATTTTGGCAAGCGATCGAGCAGGTTAATGCAGGGGTCAAGCCACAAATATGAGAATCTTCTACTTGTTACTCGTACTTTTAAAAGAACAAGTAACGTGCATGTGCAATGCACGCACATAAAAAAAATTGTTAAAATAAATAAATAAATTTGTTATAGATACCGTTGTTCCGAGAAATCGAACTCCTCCAGCCAAAGAGAATATCTTCCACCTTAACCACATGAGTTAGAAGTTTTTGACTATAGTTAGATAATATCAGATAATTAGATAGTTAAACAATTAGTTATATTTTTATTTTATTTTAAATTATCTGAGAATATATATATATATATATATATATATATATATATATATATATATATTCTCACATAATTTTAAACGGCTCATTTTGAGCCGTTTTCAAGCCCCTTTATACATTTTGGACATTGTTTTACTATTTTACCACAATTTTTTGTAATATATACATATTTTAAGGACGTTTCATGCATAACTATGTTGTAGAACAAAGATTTATTAAGTTTTAGTCTTGTAAAAGTGAACCATAGGTCCATAATGCTTGCAAAACCGTTTGGCCAAAAATCTTGTTAGGTATTGCTCCGCCTTCGGGTCCACCTACGCCGTCAAAGTTTTATTGGCCGCTTACTCCGCCGCCTACTGAAAAGCGGTGCGGAGAGAGACCGCCTACCGCCTAGGCGCCGCCTAGGCGGTCAAGACGGCCGCCATTTAGAACACTGGGGACAACACGACTCTCTCCCTCTTCTCTAACACAATACCCATGTATTCCCTTTCCATCTTTCTTCTTCTATCTTCCTTTTGCTCTTCCAACCCTAATTGGAGATGGGAGACACTTCCTCTTTTTCTACGTTTTTTTCAATCTAGATTTTTTTTTATTCTTAGATTTTATGTTTATTTCATGTAATTTTAAACATCATGTAGTAGATTTTAGGTTATTGATTCCCTAATGGGTGTTTTTTTAAGTTTCAAACACAATGGTAGTGGTTTCGAAATTTCACAGGTCTGTTGGGGAGGTTGGATTAGTGCCAAAATTTTGCAATCCTTATATTGTTAGGACTGCAAAATTTTGACAGTCCTATGACAGAGTGTGATGCCTCCTAAAAATCTGGAAAAGAATATTTTGAATATTAAAATATGACCATTATTTTAAGAATTTTGTAATGTCCCCCTAATAATAGTTTTTGTGCCTTTAGTAAAAGCCTTCCATTACTAACTTCAGTTTCAAAACTTCAAATTCTAAAATAAACTTGTTCTGAATGCAGTGCAAAAGCCCCTTCCACTCTACCAAAACTCTAGAGCGTCATTGAAGTTTGAGAGTTATATATTTATATTGTTCTAACAAACCCCTGTAGGAAAGTCCAATTTGGACAGAGAGTTTGATTCACTAAGTTGTATAATCTATATAAAATCCGCTCAAAATGCATGTCGTAGGGTTTGAACCTGGGTTGCTCTCATAACATGTTAAATTTCTGCCACTGCATCAAAACTCTAAAGTGTTAGTGAGGGTTGAAATTTATATATTTATATTATTTTAACAGTACGCATGATCGTTTGATTTATGCGGAGACACTATCCTCTGGACGAGCTTCCTTCTTTAGGGGTCGAGGAAGAATGAATACTCAAAAGGTGGTGTCGTGTTGCATCCATGTTGGATACGTATCGGACACACCACAAGGACTCCAAATGACATAGGGCATGCAGTAATCAATGCCTTTTTTTTTTGTATTGCTGTGCTAATAGCGGAGTTAGTATCCGTGCTAGCTAGTGATGAGCCTATTTGGTCATGCAGGTTTCTAATACTATGTTTGTTTCAAAATTGAGTCATGTTTTGAGCCAATTAATCTTCTCTTGACAATGAACAACATTGCTGGACAACTTTGCGTTGAGAAGAATCCTTGAAATTGTTAACAAGATGTTAACCTGATGTAAACCCTCTCACTTGGGGCCTAATTGGCACCCAAGGAAGCTATGGACAAGAGAGGGATTTCCATAAACCTATAAGGCCAGTTGGCTGGTACTAATTGGTTATGCAGTTAAAGCATGTATCTAAGTTCACCCAAACAAGGAATGATTATACATTATTCTAGCCGACTAGAAAAAGTCTACATGAAGGAAAGATTTGCAATAGTGAATTGCAGTCAACTCTCGAGCATTCTTCATGGGAAAGAGCTACACTAAACACGTTTCCATATTGTATTGGTGGAGCCATGGATTTTATCTCGGTAGTTTGTTAAATGCTTCATGTCACTGGGCACATTTCTTATGTCGGTACCTGAACCCGTCTTTATGTACAAAATACCAAACAAAAAATAAATAAATTACCCGTGCAAGTACATGGATGGACTGACAAGGGTGTTCAGTGAACCACGATGAAGGATATTATCTCTCGTAGCAAAATGTATTTTATCTGAAATTTGATGTTTAGTCTTTGTTGTGCTTCCTGCAGCTAATACACGTCAATGTTATTGGTAGTCAAATACGTATGTTGAAGCTTTTAGCTCTTTGTAAGTATCATAAATTAAGAGAGATCCAATAAATGATGTTGAATCTCTTACCCGGTTAGGCACATTCCAAGTGTTCTTGCCTTGTCTGAAAAAAAAAAAAATTCAGTAATACCCAAAAATTATTTTTTTAGGTTAGGCACAATATCATTCTACATTCTGACATGCGAAAGATAAATGAAAAGAATGATTATTCCTGTATTCTATTTATATAATGTTTTCTTTCGATTTATGCTGCCACTTGTATACGAGATAAACGTCCATCCTTGTTGAATAAAACCTTTATTTAGATACATAACATAATATTAATTTTCTTGGTCCACTTAATATACATCTAAATTTTCTTATGTACAAAGTATCTAAGTGGGAATGCTTACCTTATTTATGTGATTTTATTTCTTCTTGCTGCACTATTTCATGGCTTTTTGATTAGTCATGTTGTGACTGCAAAAATATTGTTGTTCTCCATTTCTTTCAAGGTTATACCATGTCATTGAGAATGCCTTTTTTGTGCCTTTGATATATTTGTCTGCAGGTTTTAAGGTTCCGTTCTGCCTATGGAGGAGTTTGTCATCTGGTTCCATGATGTAGGGGAAAAGTTCTTAGTGGTCCTTGTCAAAAGTGTTCTGCTAGTGGTGGTCAATGTGCAGTAACTTGATATTGATTTTCTTGTTGCATCTTCTCTCAAGGTTTACTATATGTTGAACTCTCGAGTTTTATAACTTTCTTCAGCATAATTTTATTTCTGACTTAAAATGGTTCCTGTTAGGAAGTTATGAAATAATACTGTCTTGGATGTGTGGGACTCCAGGTGTTGGATTATTCCATGGAGGTGAAATTTTGTCTGAATACCCCATTTCCAGGTAAGCCAGTAAAGTTCTATTAGCACAAGTAAATGAGTGGTCTTTCAGATACTCTTTACTGTATTATCCCAAAATTTTCATGTGAAGTTATATTTGTTGGCATTTCTCAGTTATGTAAAAAAAAAAAATTCTTAACAGCTCCTTTCTCAATACACTATTTTCCTCTCCAGGCAGTGCTGAAATGTTTGCTGATGTATTTTAAGATTATTCTACTTACAGCAAACCTCTTTCAGGTAACAGAAAGTACTATGAGTATATTTTATCTATGATTTCTAGTGAGCATCTCCCCTTCTGAATCAGCAGTGGATTCAAAGTGAAATTTATCGAGATCTTTTCTTCGTACTAAGAATAAAATTCTTCTCCACTAAATCCAAGAACCAACAATAGACATGCATCTTTCTTTGTTTTTGGATTATTTTCAGCTAGTGCATCTTTCTGACATGTTATTTGACTATACTAAAATTGATACCCAACCCAATGAAGCAGCAAGTACAACTGTACAAGATTATTGGGCTTGTTGTACAATAGTAAACAAGGTAAAGTTCTATGTTGTACTGGCGATAGGCGAGGCAAGGCGAGGTGACAGCCCACCCTCCTTGCCTAGGCTTCCGCCCAGGATATAGCTACTATTTTGCAGAAAATTGTGCAGTTATGTATATTACTGTTATTACAATAAGCAATATAACATGAACATCCACCAATGGACACAACATCATAGCCTTAACATGAACAGAACATAAACTAAAGAGAGGAAAGGTATAAAAGAATTCGAATAATGGAGGCAAAAGAAAAAGAAAAAATGGAATAACTCAAGGAAATAACAGCTGCTAGGAGGGAAAGCATAGGGAAGGAGGTTTCCAGGGGGGAGGTTTTCCTTCCTGAAAATACAATCTTATAGTAAAAATGAGGTATAAGCTCTTTTTGCCTAAATAGGGAAAGATACATAAATAGGAATTAAATCGATAGTAGATCCAGTTAAGTGCGCATGAGGGCGTTTTAATGACCGCATATCCCATATTTAGATGGACATGCACACGCAACGTGTGTTATATTTCACGCTAGCCCCGGCTCATGTGTTATTTAACTACGCAAGGGATCAAGTGTTCTATAACCGTACGCATGTGTGCATGTTCTTTTAACCGCATTCATGTGCATGCACATGTTCTATAGATGGGCAGATGCACCTGTTCTATGTGGTGGATGCGTGCATGTTCTTTAGTTGTAGCTGGACGTGGCACGGGGGCTTGCTCTCCCTCCCTTCTTCTATGACTGTATATACACGCACGCGCACACACGCACGCACGCACGCACGTGGTAGGGTCGGTTAATAGTCGAGAAACCCGTGGTTTGTGTTAAGCAAACTTTCTGGACTAAATGAACTATCGCCTATCCTCTGAATATGTGTTATACTCAAGGTTCAAAGTATCGGTATCGGAATCGGACCATTCCTATGAGTATCGGGATCGGCGGTATCGGTAGTATCGGCGGTTTCGGATCGGAGTATCGGATTTTTTGGTATCGGAAAGCAAACAACTATTAGTAAAATATTAACATTTTAGAGAATATATTTTATACATTTATGCATAATTTAAAGTATTTCCAGTATTGTTTCTTAGTATTTTTAATATTGAATGAAATAATAGTCATCCTTGTCGATTGATTTATATGCGATAGATAAATTTTCCTCTTTTATATGTTTTTACAACCTTACTATGCTTTTACACCCTTGCTAATTGGTTTTTTAATTCAATATTTTTTGCCGAATTGACCGAAAAAGAGGCCTCTAATGTCGGTATCGGTCAGTATCGGATATCGGTCGGTATCGGATCGGAACATGCCAAACTGTATCGGTATCGGCCGTATCGGATCGGTATCGACCGATACTTTAAACTATGGTTATACTGCCACCTTCTGGAGTTGGATGCTTGGGATCCTATAACCCACCTGGAACCTCATTCGAGCCTCGACGGTTGGGGACTTTACTAATTACTTCAAGAGTATCCCTTTCGGGTCCAGATTTTGTGTTCAATGTTTTTGGAGCTACGGACCGGTACGGTTCTTCCTCCCCAATTATGCTTACCACCCTTTGAGTTACCCTCGCATCCAATCGATGCCTTCTTGTATCTGACTTAAAGTTGCTTCTGAAGTTTTCCAGCCTAGTAGCGAGGGCCTCATTTCAGGTGATTTGGAGTAAAAACTTCAAGGAGAACTCAAACCGTCGGATGTTCAACAATCGTACTACGATCAAATTCAGGGTTGTTGCTCTTTGCAAGTGAAATGAAGGGAAGGCGGGGGCCTGACCGAATTATATTTCAAATTGTTTTGATGGTTTGAAAGCGATGGGAATATACCGGACAGTATTTTACATGGGCAGATTTATGGCAGATCTCTTGCAGCTGAGGAAGCAATAATGTTTGGTCAAGCATTAGCATGCAAAATGATTCATGATTAAGGTTCAAATTATTTTTTCTCGTTTTCATATTTTAATGTAGTATACCTTGTGGATTATGAGAGAGAACATATAACAATCTAGACTAGAAAATTTGCAGTTGATCATGTCTGATGGCATTGGTGTTGCTATATATATGATGTTTCTTTGCCTACAATGGTTGTCATTACATCACTTATATAGATACGAGGTAATAGACATAGATATCATCTTCAATGTAAAGTACTGATCACTGAGCTACTTTGCGGACCTATCATCATTTTGTACTAGCCATGTCCGAGCCACTCCATTTGGTACTGCACTAAGTCTCCATTTGCTTTGGTGCTTCATCCAATCTATTGCAGGTCGCTCTTGTATGTATGGTATACTATGCAATGCAGGATATTGACCTGTAGTTTTCCAAATAGGCCAGTGCATAATTCTTCTTCTTCTTTTTTTATTTGCAACTTTGGATATCCTCAAACATCTGAAACATTTTGGACATGTTAGTTTGGTATGGAATCTTTAAATCAAATCCTTCTCCACAGCAATAGTACTTATCCCAAAGTTCCGTTACCAGAATGTAGTTGATTCATAAGAGTGTTCTTCATATTTCAAACATAATTATTCAGCGACTTCATGTTCTCATATTTACAGCTGCTCTCTAAGGCTCTGAGTGTATCTTCACATATGTGCTGTCTGAAGAAGTCTGAATAATGAATGTGGCAGTCCATGGTATAATAGGGGAAATTGCATTGCATGAAACTATAGATTTTTATTGTGTCATGATCATTGTTTTTACCTGGAAAGAAAATCGTTACTGGTAGGCACTTATTGCTCTTTCTTACCACATTGACTCATTTTAAATTGATTTTTGGATTTTTATTTTGCATCGTATGGAACACTCAGTTTCAACAGCTTTATGATTATGGAGTTCGTCTATATGAGTTTAGCTTCACATTGTAAAAATAGTAAAGAAGTGATAGATTGACAAATGAGTTGGCCCTTGAACTATAATTTTATAAGGTGGTTGGTTATTTTGGGCTGTGAGATGGCCCCAAAAACATTGTCAAGCTCACTGGACGATTTAATTTGGGACCTATTGACATAATATTAAGGTTCCCATAGATATCCAGAGGACTGCAACCAGTCCCCCCCCCCCCCCCCCCCCCTCTCCCGCTTATTTGAAAACTTTAGAGAATATGATAGTGCTATACCATTTTGATGTTGCTGGCCCAGACAGACCCATTTACTCCTAGCCCATGGCGCACTCTGTGATTTAAGAAATCATGTGTGTGAGATTATCATCAAGGGAAACCACAAACTCACCGGGTAGTTACACGATTTAGTGGAGACGTTTTTGCCATCACCGAACCCATTCAAATTCAAATAATGAGCAAGTTCATCTTCCTCCTTATATTCTATATATGCTTGTGACCTTCCCATAGCAGAAGGTAGATACTTTAAATAAAAGCTACTTACGATTCTGTAAGTTTAGAGGTCTTAAGAACCAACAGTGAGTCAGTTAACACACTATTGGATGATACATAAAATTTAACAAAGTTCCTTCTAGACTATATGTCCAAATATTTTTCTCTCTTCTTCCTTCCCGTCATAGCTTGTGAAGACTGTTACAGAAAGACACTTGCTTAGTTGATATTAAGAGAAAATATGTCAATTTTGGCCAGTTGACAGTGTAGGGATAATCAAGTTGAAACAGCTTACTTATGGAGGCCGGTCCATCAAGTAAGATGTGTAGCTAAGGGAAGACTTGATTGATGATTTGCAGCAAATCACATCTGATTTTATTTGGTCAAAACTCATACAGAGGTATAATATGCTTTTGATTCTTTGTTGTAATTCTGTTATAGTCCTTTGTACGCAGTACTTAGACATCTTGATTCAGTCTGTTTCAGTTGGAACTCTAGTTCTTCCACATCATACTTTGCAGTTCCGAAGATGATGAACAATGTGCAGCTAGCATTGTCTGAGATTTGGACATGCTCCATGAAGCCTGTCCTACATGTCTCATACACTTGGTGCCTCCTTTCATGATCTCTGGCTATCCTTCCTAACTACAGCTTGCATCTTGGTTTCCACCTACTCCCCCAATACTTATTTCTCTTCACTATTTGAATGCAATCTTTTGGTTTCAATGTCCCTCTTTAGTCACGTTCACATCTTTTTTCTTCTGATAGTTGCTTCATCTCACATGGGAATTATCATATCTACTACAAAGGAGTATTTAAAGTGTGGAATTGGTAGGTAGGTAGGTGGTCACGGAGTAAAGATCAGTGTCTTCAAATTTTAAAGTAATGTCGTTTCTTCCAGCATCCACCTGAATATCTTATTTGATCATCAACATTAGCAAGTTTTTTTTTCAGCAGTTTGTTGAGTATTATAGTTTATGGATTAAACACATCCAATAGTCGTGCATTGTGTAATTTAGTTTCCAACATACATAAAGGCTTTGAGCCTCATGGTTACTCATGGTTATGAACTTAGTTGCAGTTGCAATTGTCAGGCAAGTGATGGCTTACCAAGTCTTGTGATCATACTAAAAGGACATGGAACTCCGTGGCTTTCCCGGCATTGAAATGTAAGAAATACAAGGTTTCAATTGTGCCAGAATGTTCCGTTCAGCACACAGTATAGAATGTTGAACACGAAGCATGTACCGATTTATTTTTGCGACTAGAAATTAGCATTGACATCTCTTAGTCCCTCATAGACCTGGCATTCACAAGGTATATAAAGCCAGATTCTCTATTAGGTGTTGAAATTCTCATTTTTCACTTTTTCTAGTTGGATCCCCTTGACCACCTACTTCTCCGAACTCAGAAACTCAAAGTTAGAATTTTCATGAGATTGATTTATCAATTGCGGCCAGTCAGCGGTTTATATTATATATATATATATATATATATTCAAAGGGAGATATCGCACTTGTGACCAATGAAGGGATATAATTTGTGATATAAGTAAAAGTGAATGGATTCACTTCAAAAGATACGAGAAATCGAGGATGAAAGAAGTAAAGTTCGAACAGTTTTTACAACATAACAGTGTTTTTTGCTACAATATTTTGTCCATGTGTCTCAGTACATTATAATTGAGGAATGATTCCTTATGATTTTAAAAAAATAAATAAAGGAATATCTATTGTACTATATAATGTCAAAAGTAGGCTTCACCGTGAAAATTTTCTTTCCAAAAATACCCTTCATTATATTTAATAATTAAAAAGTTTAATTAAAATTAATAGGAGGTATCTAGGTAAATACAAGAGTTGTTCTTTGGTATTCCTAATTACAACAACTCTTAAATGCATTATCTAAAAATGAGGCATTGAAAAATGGACTTTGTTGTATCATTCATTCATTAAAAAATGAACAAATTTTGAATACAAGTGTCTTTTAATCTTCCTAACAATAAATACGTGCAACGCACGTGCATATATGCTAGTATATATATATATATATAAACCCCTGAACTGAGGAGAAAGTTAAAATTCTGTACAAATTCAAAAGGACGGGGGATGGTGAGTGGAATTCAACAGACTGGAAAGAAAATTATGTAGCAGACAGTGGTTAGATTTGTACTTTTAAGATTCAAGATCTGTTGCTGCTTCTATAAGATTACCGTCTTTTTTCATCACAGACAATTTATTTGTTTATTTTTGCTCTTCCTATGAGTAAATTCTTGGTTTCCAGGAGAGGCCCCTCACCATGTGAAATAGAACGGTTGTGGATCTATTTGCTGAGCAGTGCCCGGGCCCTGCCCTTCGCTTTCATTAGCTTTTCTTCTCTCCTGGAAGAAGAAGAAAAAAAAATGGTTCAAAATTGTCGGAGAACCAGCAGATGCCGAATTAATGAGTACCAGCAGCGCCCGGTCGTGGCTGGCTTTGCTGGAGTTGTTGGCTGGACCCCATGGTTTGATGGTTTCTCAGGTACATGTTTAGACCGTAGATTTTATACCAGCTTAAAGTTTGGAAAGTTTGAACCTGATTTTTTTTTTTTTCCTCTTTTTCCATTGTACTCTCATTTCCAATATGTGTTGGTTGTTGCCGTTGTCCTCATGTTAAGGACATTAAGAAAAAGAAAAAAAAATTCAGGATCTAAATTTTTAATTGAACATGTTTGAACTTAAACTCTAAATTAGTATAAAATTTATGATCTAAACGCTAATTAGCCCTTCTTAAAATATGCTGCCGCCTCCTTCTTCTTCTTTGCATAATTGTCTCTCTAAATCTCAATTTTTCATGAGCCCGGTGCCGAAATTTAAAAATGGGGGATGAGTAAACTTTACAAGGAATTTTTTCCTAGAGTAGGAGAGGTTTTAGATGAAGAGTCTATATTGCTGGAAAATTGCATTCATTTCCATGATAGAAAACGAAGAGTAAAATGGAATGGCTTTCTCACTTTTTAAATGAGTCTTTCTAAAGAAATATACAACACCAATATCAAACAAAGCCAACTTTTGACGTTTTGTTCCCCTCTCTACAAGTTTCGATAAGTTTATGCTACAATTTTCTTGTTTGGTGGGTCATATCTAAATCACCAGTCGATCTTATGTTAGAAATGACTTTGATTTTGTGCATATAAATGTTTTTTAATACTATTGTAGATTACAATTTCTTTCCTTGTGAATAAGGCGCAGTCAGTTACAAATTATTTGGGCTGCTTCTGCTTAATTTTGCTGAGCTACTTCAGTGTTCGAGCTGGTTTCAGAAGTTGCTCTACTTTTACTCTTGCCTTTTATTTTTGGAATATTTTAACAAATACCCCAATTCAAAATACAAAAACTAGTATATATTTCAAGTTTTCTTTTTTTAAGCTAACAAATACTTCTATTTCCTTGTATGGAACAATTAAAAATTTAAAATATACCTCCATTATTTTAACCAAATTTTTTGCTGATTAACAAAGAATGAGAATATTTTCTAGTTTTTAAAAATAGTGGAGGTATATACTAGTTTATATATTTTGAATAGGAACATTTACTAAAATATTTCTTTATTTTTGCAAGCCACTTTAAAAGCAGTCTCTCCTTTAGTATTAATTTGCACTTCAATAAGTTTCAAATAACGAACTCGACTGACCCTTGTGGTTATTGGAGAGAAGTATAAGATCCTGGTTGGGTGGCGGAAGATCAGTGGATCGAGCCACGGGGACGTATTATTCCTTCCATTTATTTGGTGGTGGGAGTTGAGGGCAGATGACCCAAAAAAAAAAAAAAATCAAATACAGTAGGTTGATAACTAAGTATGGGTGTACATGCAAAATCTTTGACCCCTAAAAAAAGGCCTATGATAAATGCACTACAAAAATGACTCGGGACTAGCTTAGTATTGGTGCTAGTCCAGTTAGAAAGAATTTTTACTCAGGCTAGTCCAAATTTTACTAGGACTGTCCATTCTCTTCACCTCCCACCTCCTGCTCTTTCCCACCCACTCCTCCGGCCTCTCCTCCTCCCTCCTTCCTCCTCCCGCGATTCTTCGTCTCTCCGCGTCGTCGACCTCGCCATCGACCGCATTGCCGCCGTCGAGCATCTTCCTGTCGGTTCCATCACCGCCGGAGTCCCCCCTCGGAGGAACGACGGAGGCAGGCGAGGTCGGCTCCCGTCGGCTCCGTCGTTCCCACCCCCCTCCAGCATCCTTCCTCCTCCTCCTCCTCCTCCTCCTCTTTGGATCCTCTCCTCCTCCTCCCGCTCCTCCGTCCTCCCCCGACCTCCTTCCGCTCCTCTCCGGCCTCCTCCTCCTCCCGCTCCTCCTCCTCCTCCTCCTCCTCCTCCTCCTCCTCCCGCTCCTCCGTCTCGTGCAGCTCTGCATCCCCTCTTCTGACCTCCATGTCCCGTCCTCGTGTCACCTCGCGTAGCCCTCCCCTCCGGACTGTCAAAATTTTGACAGTCCTACCAATTTGAATGACTGTCAAAATTTTGAAAGTTCTAAAAATTTTAAAAGTCCTAAAAAATTAACATATTTTTTTATGACTGTCAAAATTTTGACAGTCCTTCCACTTGTTAGGACTGTCAAAATTTTGAGAATCCTGTTTATAAAAAAAATTAATTAGAAGTGGACAGTCAGATAAGTAATTTTTGGAAGTAACAAACTTTTTAATTATAAAGGGTAAAAATTTGGAGTTAGTGTCTTTATCAAGGAACTAAAAAAAAAAAAAAAAAAAAAGGGTTGCCGAAAAGAAAAAAAAAAAAAAAAAACCCAGCTTCTTTAACTAACCAACCGGTCATGTCGGGCTTCCCATTCTAAGAAACGTGTTTGAACTGAACTTCTTTCTACTAATAGGTGGGCGATCATGTGGGGTCCCCATGCCCACTATTAGTGAGTGGCTTTTTATTTATTTAAGATGAACCTACTCCAGATTTTAGCTCCCTTGAATGTGGAAAGTAACCGACTATTCCGAACAGATCATATTCTGTTAAAACTGAATGATATTCTTCCAAGTTGTCTCGGTTTGTAAGAGCAAAATTTGTATCGTGTCCTGCGGGTGTCAAATGGATACTCCAAAATAACAGGACACGTCAAGATTGTTGTGTGTCCATGTGGAGTTGTGTTGGTGCAAAACAGGGTAAATTGTCTTTCGGAAGTATTTATCCTTTCAGGTACAGGTGTCGGTAGTTTCGACGACTTCAAGATAATAATATTAGATTGATATTTTATTTACTATTGCATTATTGTGTTTTTATTGTTTCAGTTATTGTACTATTGTTCAGTTTACAGGTTAGTACATATCATTATTCTTGCACTACAATTTTACTTAGTATTGCGTTCATTCGTAGGGTTGTACTTTGTTCCTTTTTTAATCGAGTACGTTGCAGGTGAGATTGATGATGAGCTTTATCCTAGTTTCTACGGACCACAGCAGTGTTTTAAAGATCCGGTCCGTCGGTTCAATCGGTTGGAGCTTTTCCGGATCAGATAAAATTGATTGTAAAAATCAGTGTCCAGAAGCGATTGAACGTAGATCACTTAGGTTAATTTAGTGATTTAACCAATTTGTTGAACCGGTTTGACTGATACAGTGCCTGCACCTTATCCTTATTGATCTCCGGTCCGATTTTTAAAACACTGGTTCTGAGTATTTTAAAACACTGATACAGTAAAAACCATATGGCTCAAATTTTTAATTAGATCTATATTTATAGTATTTGATCGTTCATTTTCTTTTGGAACAAATATCTTTAACTAGTTTCGTAACGGTAACTTTGCAACAAAGCATATGCTTTTTTAAAGAAATCTAAATGTAGCTCCTTGGTGTATTTTGGGGTATCCAATTTTTTTTTTTTTTTGGGGAAAGAGAATTCGTGTGAGTTGAATATTCAGGGACAGATTCAGAAATTATAGTTATGATGGACTACCATAAATTTGGATGGAATAGAAGTGGACTAACCTATATAAAAAAATCAAAAACAAAATTATATGTTTTTTTCTTTTTTTGTGGGCACCAGTCACCCCAACCATGCTTGGAACCTCCCTCCTCCCTTTTGAATATTTCAAGAATAGATTGAATATATGATAAACGTATCATGTACAAAGTGTTGCTATCCTCTGGGACAACTTGGAGGAGTCGTATTATTGTCACTGTAGTGACCGTGCATTTGCCACGACTTGTTGTCATTCTATTTAATGTCGAATCGACGGTGAATTGGGGAGTAGGCAGGCCGGCCAGAACTCTATAGCATATATTTTCTCAGCAGCTATATCTTTTACTTATTCAATCGCTTTACTTAGAGTTGGAGCATGTCGCTTTAGACGGAGCATGCAAGCAAGAGTGCAATTAAAGGTGCACATTGTTTAATTTGACATTGAAGGAAATTATTAAATAAAGAGATTTAGGGGTGAGCATTCATTTCCAACCGAACCGAATAATCGAAAACCGAATATTAAAACCGAAATGGTCCATAACAGGATCAAATTCAACAAAATTAAATTATTTCTATTGGTTCACATGTGTGTGACTCATGTAGAAATATGAACAATATGACTCATATCCCGTTTACTCCATATATATATATATATATATATATATATATATATATATATATATATATATATATATATATAAACTTAAAATTTTATTCGATTTTTCGGTTTTGGATCGTAACTGAAACCGAATAAAAAAATTTAGTATTTTTAAAAATGAATCGATTTTCTTTTATACCGAATCTTCGGTTCGATTATCGAATAATGCTCACCCTTAGAGAGATTGTTTTCATAACTTGAACTAACAAAGTACAGTCAAGCAAGACGGTCTCTTAATAAAATATATGTAACATATGAACAAGAATAATGACATGGATAGAGACTATGTGGTGCCCGATATAGCATAAAAAAGTTGACTACTTAAATAAAGATTATGTTAACATTTACACTCATTAATAAATATTTTACATAAATATTTTTATCAGTATATTTATCAATACATTTTATAGTTAAAATATGTATTGATAAATAGAGAATAAACATTTATAAATATGCTGATAGAAGGACAGTTAACATAATCCACTTAATAACATAATGGACTAATTAGTGTTTAGATTCTGAATTTTATATCAGCTTAGAGTTTGTTTAACTTTTGACATGTCCAATCAAAAAATTTGGATCCTGATTTTTTTTCCCATTATATTCGGACAATGAAACTTTCCTATACATTATAGGATGAATATAGTGGGAAAAAAAAATTTAACTTTCGATCTCATATAAATTATAAAATTAATATTTGAATCTCCAAAATAATTAGTAATTTTTTTTTATCTCAAAAGTGTACTAAAAATATTACTAATTACTTTTGACGACCCTCTTAAAATCTAAATAATAATAATTATTTTAAAAAAAATTAACACTAATTTTAGAACTTATATAAGGCGTCAAGTCTAAGTATCTCTTTGCTATTTTAGTAGCAAAGCTGGCACGTGCCTAACGCCATTAAATTTTCGCCGCGTGTTCGACTACAAATCGCCTGAAGGTACACGCACAGAAACCAAGTACGCCACTAAACACAATTTTAATTACTCCCTTTCTTTACTACTAATAATAAGTTTTAGAAAGAAAGAAAAAAAAAACAATAATGCTTACTTAATTAGCAACCAAGATCCCGATATTCTCACAAATACCACTCAAAACCAAAATTACCAAAAAATAGGAGCAAAATTACGGATCAGGCAACTATGGCCTGGAACGACGAGGAGAAGACCTCGTCGTCGAAGTCGCCGAACTTTTCCTCCTTCCAAAAGTTCGGTCCGGCGGGGAAGCAGCAGTCCGGGAACAGCAGCGGCTGCTCCGCTATGCTGAACCCGAACGCGTCGACGTCGCCGTAGCTCCCGATCTCGAAGTAATCGAACGGCGGAGGCGTCATCGGCGACGGCGCCGGAGTCGGCGTTCTGTCCTCGTCCTCCGTTCCGTTAAGTAGAACGGAGGTCGGCGAGGCCGGCGACGACCGGCGGGAGGGGGAGGAGAAGTTGGTGACGGCTCTGGCGCCCTTGAGGCGGAGCGCGGCCCTGTCGTACTCCTCGGCGGCCTCCTCAGCGGTGTCGAAGGTGCCGAGCCAGACGCGCTTCTTCCGGGCGGGGTCGCGGATCTCGGCGGCGAAGCGGCCCCACGGCCGGCGGCGCACGCCTCGGTAGCGCTTCCGATCGGCGAAGTCCGGCTTCTTCGGGATGAGGAGGGTCTGGGTCTTCTTCTTCTTCTTTGTCTTCTTCTTGGAGGGGGGAGGGTCGAAGCCGATCTCGTGGACGTGGCGCTTGACGCGGCGGAGGGGAGGGGCTCCGGAGGGCTCGTCGTCGGCGGAGGAGTCGGTGGCGTCGGGGTCGGTGAAGGAGACTCGGACGAGCTTCTTCCAGAGGGGTTTGGGAACGGATTTTCGGGTGCGGATGACGTGTTGGGAGAACTTGACGCCAGCCGTCGGATCCATTGGGGGCACGGGGGTTGGACGGTCAGGATTGGATCCTGGGATTCATGGGAGGAATTAGGGATTTTAGGGTTTAGCTAGGGTTTTTGGAAGTAGATCTGGAAGAGTGATGAGGGGAGGAGGAAGAGGATGGATGAGTTTTCTGGGAAGAATAAAAAAAACAAAAAAAAACGTGGAATAGGAACGAGGAGAGGAACGGAGATATTTATGTACAAAGAAACAGGATCAGCAATCTGATTTTTCTTACGAAAGGGTCAAATTACGGAACAGTCCCTAACAGAAGGTTGTAGCTGTCTTCATGGTACTTCTCACTATCCACTGGCTTTATCCCTTGATAAATTACGACCCAGTAAATC
Organism: Iris macrosiphon; assembly: GCA_036927795.1. NCBI lineage: Eukaryota > Viridiplantae > Streptophyta > Magnoliopsida > Asparagales > Iridaceae > Iris > Iris macrosiphon. The sequence continues at coordinate 17,461,977 of JAYESA010000004.1, forward strand.
ATGGTTCTCTTATCCACTGCCTTTTATTATACAGGCTCCGTTTAGGCAGTAAGGATGAAAAAGTTGAGGAGGGAAAAAAGAGTAATGATATATATCATATATTATCATGTACGTGTAAACTCACGTGGGTTCTAAGTCAAATAATTTTATTTTTTCTATAATATTATTTATATTATTATTAAAAAATAATTTAAATATTTGAATAAATTATATATATATATATATATATATATATATATATATATATATATATAATTTGTTATAAATATATGTAAATAAAAGAAAGAGTATTCGGTTATATGAAAAAAAAAAAATTATTATCTTACGTTTTTTTAATTAAATGATTGAGAATTTACATAAACGGTTTATTTTTAACCGTTTTCAAGTTGTATTATAATCGTAGAGATATGAAAAGGAAATATATTTTTTTTCTTTGTCTTGTTTGATAGGATGGATGAAAAATATAACTAATGTATTTTATGAAAATAAAAGTGGAATGAAAGAAAATAAAAAATGTAAATTTTAACAATTATAAAAATATTTATTTATCGTTTGATTTTATTAAACAATTTATAAATAATATAATTACTATGAAATAAAATTGTAAATTAGTAAATATTTACTTTTTCATTCACTTTTTCTCCTATTTTTTGAGAGATTGTATTTCTTAGATTAAGAAGGAACTTCGGTTTTTCTTTTTATATCAAACAAGAAAATATTAATCTTTTCTTCCACTTTTTTCTCCTACTGAGCAATACAATAAATATGTCTTTAAATAACCAAGAAAGAATATTCTCATACTCATTTCTCTCTTCGTAAATGTTTACTTTTACTGTTACATATGTTTGGTTATCTAAAATCTCTCCAATCAAATTGTATTTATAGTTAATATTTATAAAATAAAAAATTAAGATAAACGATATTTGATTAATACATTGAAAATTTGAAAAAAAAATACAAAATAAAAAGATCAAGAACAGATGACAACTCTATATTCAATAGTTACTGTATTGCTTAATTATCACTTTTCATGTTTCTCCTTACTGAATAAGTTTTAAGATTGGATGTTCCATACATTTCTTAAGAAATGCACTAGAATTCTATACTCCCATCTATTTATTATTAAATTTTTGACATAAAATAAGGGTACGATACTGATTAATATGGAAGATTGTATAGAATTTACGGGTTTTTTCGTATAAAATAATAAATTTATAAAAATTTATAAAAAAGGAAAAAGTTAGGAAAAATTGTATGCAGGAGGAGGACCCGCCAACTGAGTTGACGGGGTGCAGTGGTCGAGAGTAACTCACCAACTGAGTTGGCGGGGGCACACTCCTCGAGAGGCCGCTCGCCAACTCAGTTGGCGAGTGATGGTTTAAGGTGCGGGCAGTGACCGTTGCACTCTGCTCGCCAACTCAGTTGGCGAGTAAGGATCCGTTCCCACACTCGGAAGTCATTATAGCCGTTGCACAACGGCTATTACATTCAACACTCTCCCTCTATATATTTTCTATCTCAACCAAATCATCTCACACTCATTCTATTTTCTCTCTTCCCTCTAGCAAAGTCTCCAACACTCTCTCTGTCTCTCTGCCGCTAGCAAAACTTTAGTCAAAGTTTTGTCTGCAGCTAAAGTTCATTTGAGTTTTCTGTAGCAAAAGTTCTCAACCGTCATGGATCGTAGCGTAAGAATTGTATGCTCGCACGACGGTAAAGTAAATGGGTTAAATTACGAAGGAGGAGAAAGTATAATTTTTCAACTTATCTGAATATTAGTTTTGAAAATATACGTAATCATATTATTGAACGTTGTTATATTCATTATGATTCTATTCTGAAGTTTATTTTTTGTTCTAATTATTTTTTGATAGATAGTGAAGATGCATGAAATTATATTCTTGAGATTAATTCACAATCACGGTATATAAAAATATATGTTATTAAAGTAGCAGCAACCTTAGATAGTAAAAATAATGAATATTTTTCTGAATATCAGCATGTTAGTTCGGGTGCTAGTTCTTCTCAACAAATAGTTTCATTTATCCAAGAAGGCCATTCATCAGATGAATCTAACCATGATGATTGTTAGAGTTATTTTATTTTGTTATTTATCATATGACGGTATAATAGTAATTGTGGGTGTATTGCATATCAATATAAATAGACATGAGATGCAACCTAGGGTTTAAGGCCCTTGCAATCTCCTTTCTCATATTCTCTCTTCCTCTATTTTCCCTTCTCCTCTCTATCTCTAAACTTAACTTGGTATCAGAGCATATATTTGTAAGTACTGTACATCCCATCCCCGAAAAAAAAATTTGGCTGTTTTTCGTCTACTTTTCATGATTCGTCGTTCGTCGTTCGTTGTTCGTGGTCGTTCGTGGTTCGTTTATGAGATCTAGGGTTTCTACAGATCTCCGTTGGTTATTCGTCGTCGGTTGAGGTTCGTTGTGAGATCTAGGGTTTCAAAGATCTCGTCTTTCTGTTGCATCTGCAAGTATGGTGGGGACCGAATCTTCTAGTGAGGTTAATAGTGGTGGTGGTAGCGGAGGTGGTTCTCCTTTTACTGTTATTCATAATGATGAATTGGGAAAGTCGATTACAGCGGTGAAACTCAATGGTGCGAACTATCTTGCCTGGTCTAAGTCTATCAAAGTGGTGTTAAGGGCGAAGAAGAAGTTGAAGTTTTTGACCGAAGAACCCCTGCCTGAAACGTCCGCTGAGTATGAAGATTGGATGAGTGCAGATGCATACGTTATGTCGTGGTTGTGGCATAGTATGGAACCACATATCGCTGCTAATGTTCAGTGGTGTGAATCAAGCAAACAGATTTGGGCATCTCTGGAAGAATCTTATTCGCAGAAGCGAAACGTTGCCCGTATCTATGAGTTGTACGAGTTATTGTTCAATACAAAGCAAAATGGGAAGCCTGTGAATGAATATCTGGCTTCAAAGAAGTCTTTGTGGGAGGAACTGCTTCAATATCATCTTGTTACTACTGATTTGAAGGAAGCTCGGAGACAGAAGGAAGAGTTTCATGTTTCACTCATCCTAGCCGGCTTAGATCCTGCGCTCGAACCTTATAAAGCTCAAATCCTTGCTGGAGAGCAGTTACCTACGGTGGTAGATACTTTCTCCCGTCCCAATCGTTCCTTTCTAGGACAAAATTCTGTGGTGCCGAGTACTGACTCTTCTGCCCTAGTTTATAGTGCTGTTGGTCGTGGTGGTGGACGTGGTATTGGACGTGGCGGTAGAGATGGTGGTCGTAGTTTTGGTCGAGGAGGAGGCCGTGGTGGTAGAGACAATGGTCGTGGTGGTGGTCGCGGTGGTGGTGGCCGTGGTCAACCACGAAAGTGTAACTATTGTGGAATGCTCGGTCATGTAGAAGACTATTGTTGGGACAAATGGGGCAAACCAGAATATGCACATCAAGTGCATGATGAAAATATGCAGTCCCAGGACACCACTTCTGCTCCCAGAGATGATACTTCGGGTTTCAATCAGACTTCAACGTCCGATACCTCATCTCCATTTCAACAGATCCTCCAGAAGTTGAACGTGCTTGCTAGTACCACCTCCCAACCTACTGCAACCATGGCACATATAGGTAATCCTGCCTTTGTGGCAACCCAGTCACCATCCACCTCTTGGGTCATCGACTCAGGAGCAAGCTCTCACATGTCTGGTATAACATCTATCTTTCATAATCGTAGTTCCATGAAACATAATATTATCTTGGCTGATGGGTCTACTCGTCATGTGCTTGGGAAATGTGTCATTCACCCTACTCAATCACTATCATTATTTGATTCATTATATGTGCCTAATTTTCTATTTAATTTGTTATCTGTGAGCCAGTTAACCAAATCTCTTCAATGTTCTGTGACATTTTCTCCCAATTCGTGTATTTTTTAGGACCTCAGGACGAAGAAGACGATTGGTTCGGGGCATGAAAAAGATGGACTGTACTACTTGGATCTACCTGGAAAGGCCTTCACTTCTGTTTCTACTTCTCCGTTGCAGTGGCATTATCGTTTGAGACATCCGTCTTTGGCTAAGTTGCGTCAAGTTGTTCCTAGTTTGAGTCATGTTTCTAGTCTTGAATGTGAGGCTTGTCAGTTAGGCAAGCATCACCGTAGTTCCTTTCCTCGTCGTAGTGAGAGTCGTCAATTAGAGTCTTTTGATCTTGTTCATTCTGATATTTGGGGTCCGTCTAGAGTCAAAAGTCCGAAAGAATTTCAGTATTTTGTTATTTTTATTGATGATTATTCCAGAATGACTTAGTGTTATTTAATGAAAGAAAGATCTGAGTTTTCAAATGTGTTATCTGCCTTTTATAATGAAGTCTATGTTCAGTTTAATAAACGTATCAAAATTCTGCGTTCTGATAATGCTTTGGAGTATACTCAATCTTCTGTGAACAGTTTCTGTGTTGATCGTGGTATGATTCATCAAACCAGTTGTGTCCACACCTCTCAACAAAATGGTATAGCCGAACGTAAACATCGACATATTTTAGATGTGGCTCGAACTCTCATGTTCAATATGCATGTCCCCAAACAGTATTGGGCAGATGCCGTTCTTACTGCATGTTATCTTATTAATCGTATGCCATCATCTGTATTAAATAACAAAGTTCCATTTACTATATTACATACAGATGTCGCACCCTTTTCCTTATCTCCTCGAGTGTTTGGCTGTGTCGCTTTTATTCATAACTTGGAACCTAATCGAGATAAGTTGGCTCCTAGATCTCTGAAGTGTGTCTTTCTTGGTTATCCCCGTACTCAAAAAGGTTATCGTTGTTACAGTCCACAGTCACGCAAATATTATGTCAGTGCGGATGTTACATTCTTTGAGTCTACCCCTTTCTTTCCTTCAGGAGACCGTTGTATTCCTTTTACAACAGATTTGATATCTTCCATACCACTTCCGGTCATTCCTGAATCAATTTCTGTCTCCATTCCCCATTTACAGGTTTATCAGAGATCCAAGGACAGGCCAGTGGTTCTGCAAAATTCAGCCTTCAACCAATCATCTTCCGTGCCTGAGGTTTCTGCTCCCATCACCACAGATCCAGATGATCTTCCTATTGCTCTCAGAAAAAGACAGCGCCTTTGTACCACAAAGAATAAGCATCCCATTTCTAACTATGTTTCATTACACCGTGCTTCATCATCTTTTCATGCATTTGCTGTTTCATTGTCTTCTACTTTTATTCTCAAAACTTACAAGCAGGCTATGTCATCTTCTGGTTGGAAAAGTGCAATGGATGAGGAGATGTATGCTTTACATCAAAATCAGACTTGGGAGCTTACATCACTTCCTGTTGGAAAATAAACAGTGGGTTGTAGATGGGTTTACACTGTTAAGTATCACCCTGATGGTTCTGTTGAGCGCCTCAAGGCACGGTTGGTTGCCAAAGGGTATACTCAGACATATGGCGTGGATTATATGGAGACTTTCTCTCCAGTGGCTCGGTTGAATTCAGTTCGGATTCTTATTTCTATGGCGGTTAATCACCAATGGCCTATATATCAGCTGGACATAAAGAATGCTTTCTTGCATGGTGACTTACAGGAGGAGGTTTATATGGATCAACCACCGGGATATGTTGTAGCAGGAAATAAAAGACTCGTATGTCGATTGAAGAAAGCATTATATGGACTGAAACAGTCACCTCGTGCTTGGTTTGACAAGTTCAGTTCAGTTCTCATTCAGTATGGCTTTTGGCGTACCACATCAGATCATTCAGTATTTTGCCATTCTTCCTCAGCAGGTATTATCGTGTTGATTGTTTATGTTGATGATATCATTATATCTGGGAGTGATCATGCTGGAATTGCGGACTTGAAGGCCTACCTTAGTCGTCAGTTTCATACTAAGGATTTGGGTATTCTTCGATATTTTCTTGGAATCGAGGTTGCTCGATCTAAGAAGGGGGTGTATCTGTCACAACGCAAGTATGTTCTAGACTTGCTTTTCGAGACTGGGATGTTGGAGTGTCGGTCAGTTGAGACTCCTATGGATTATCATGACAAGCTTGATGCTGACAGGGGAGAGTTATTTGAGGATGTTGGATATTATAGACGTTTGGTTGGCAAACTTATATATCTTACTATTACTCGACCAGATATCACATATGCAGTTGGAGTAGTTAGTCAGTTTATGCATGCCCCTCGGCAACCACATTGGGAGGCTATCTCTCGCATTCTTCGATACTTGAAGGGTACACCTGGAAAGGGTTTGTTGTACAAATCTTCCCAGTTGCTTACGGTGACTGGGTTCAGTGATGCTGATTGGGCAGGCAGTCGCAGTGATAGGAGGTCTACTTCTGGCTATTATACGTTTGTGGGTGGCAATCTTGTCACGTGGCGTAGTAAGAAGCAGAATGTTGTGGCTCGTTCTAGTGCAGAGGCCGAGTACCGTGCGATGGCTCATACAGCTTCTGAGATGATGTGGGTGCAGTCTCTTCTTCATGAAATGGGAATTATGATTCCTATTCCGATGGAGATGTATTGTGATAATCAGTCGGCAATATTTATCGCAAGTAATCCGGTGTTTCATGAGCGCACGAAGCATATCGAGGTGGATTGTCATTTTGTTCGTGATTTGTTGCTGAAGAAACAGATTGTCACTCCTTATGTTCGGTCAGAGGATCAATTAGGTGATATCCTCACCAAACCACTTGCTCGCGGTCCATTTTCTGATTTATGTAGCAAGCTGGGCATGTCTGATCTATATGCTCCTGCTTGAGGGAGGGTGTTAGAGTTATTTTATTTTGTTATTTATCATATGAGGGTATAATAGTAATTGTGGGTGTATTGCATATCAATATAAATAGACATGAGATGCAACCTAGGGTTTAAGGCCCTTGCAATCTCCTTTCTCATATTCTCTCTTCCTCTATTTCTCCTTCTCCTCTCTATCTCTAAACTTAACTATGATGATAGTGACAACGACGATGGAAATAGTGATGATTTAGTTGAAAATGTAGATTATACGGTAGATGATGATGTTGTAAAAGCTATCACTGATGAAGTATTTAAGGGACAATCATTTCCTAGTCGTTTTCACTTTAGAAGCTTTATAAGTAATTTAGTAATTAAATATAATTTTAGTTGTTCAGCTAGTGTTATGAATAATGCTCGTGGAATTATATATAGTTGTGATCAACCAAATTGTAATTGGAGAGTATATGTCAAATCTATTGGAAATGGCGATATAGTTAAAGTTAGTACATTAGAAAATCATCATTCTTGTTTAGGAAGACTTAGTACAGGACGTCATCGACTAGCTACCGCTGCATGGATTAAGACCATGATAATTGACATTATTAGAGATAACCAGTCATACAGTCCATCACAAATTGTTAAAGATATATATAGGGAGCACCGTATACAAGTTAGTCATTCCAAAGCCTGGAGAGCCCGAGAGACATCATTACCTGAAATTAATGGTAGTTATGATGAGGCATACGCTAGTCTTGAGGAGTATTGTTATAGAATTATGGAGACAAATCCAGGTAGTACATGTTTTATTAAAACTGCCGAAAATAATAGCTTCCAACGAATTTTTATTTGTTTTAAGTCATGTATTGATGGATTTTTAAGGGGATGTTTACCAATTATTAGTACTGATGCTACATTTTTTTCGTCTAAATATCAAGGTATCTTATTTATTGCTTGTGCTCGCGATCCTAACTATCAATTATATCATATAGCTTATGCTGTTGCTGAAGGTGAGAATAGTGATTCTTGGTCTTGGTTTTTAAATTCTCTTAAAATATCTTTTGAAAGTTGTTTTAATGATTGGAGTACAATTTTATTTATATCTGACAAGCAAAAGGGATTAATAAATGTTGTTCGTGCTATTTTTCCTGCATCTCCTTATTTTTTTTGTATTCAACATTTTAAACAAAACATGAAAAAAGTTACCAAAGAACCAGTATTTCAACACTTGTTAGACTCGCTTGCTAGATCATATAATGAAACGGATGCAGAGAGTGTGTTTGATATAATTAAAGCCGAGAACATAATTTTGTACGATTGACTTATTGGTGTAAACGATGAAAGTCGTCGATTTGAACATTGGATAACAGCGTATGCTACTTGTCCTAGATTAGATATTAACACTTCTAATCTTGCTGAATGTTTCAATAGCTGGATTAAGAAATTACGAGATAAGCCAATAACAATACTTCTCGATGGTATTAGAGCCAAGATTATTACACTTCATGACAATCGTAGAAAGAATGATGAAAATATAGACACAGATTATTGTTCGAAGATGTTAAAAAACATGGCTTCTATTATCAAAGAGAAGAATCACCTAGAAATATTAGCTATTGATAGTTATAAGTTTGAAATAATAGACCGGGCAACAAGTAGAACCTATATTGTTAATATAACTGACAGATCTTGTACATGTTTTAGATGGTACCATACTTATATACCATGTATACATGCATATTTTGTTTGTAGATATTGCAATATTAGTATTGATAATTTTTATCCTGCAGTATTTTTGACGGAGATCTTGAAAAGTGTATACGCACCAAAAATGGAGCCAATTTCAGTTCCCTACAAGATCCAAGCTCCTTTGGTTAGAGGACAAATTAGGGTGCCAGATGTAAGACACAAAGCCGGAAGACCAAAGAAGAACCGCATCAAATCCCGGGATTCATCGACGAGAGATCTACGTTGCAGTAATTGTGGTGCTATGGGACACAACCGAAGAAGATGTACTAGTCAACCGAGAGTGTAAAATAGAATTGTTCAATACAAACTTAAAAATATTGTAATAGTTAGTCTGATAATGAGAGAGTAAAATAGAATTGTTCAATACCCAAATATTGCAATAAAAAATCTTTACAAATCATACAAATATTGCAATCATACTTTGTTACAAATTATCTACTCATCCTCCTCCTCGTCTTATTAAGTTTGGGTAGGCATCGGTGCTGATGGAGTCGAAAAAAATTGTGTGAATATCTGATAGCTTTCATCTCCAGCAGTCAGGTAACTCGGGCCCGCTCCAGCATACTGGTAAATCGGACCCGCTCCAGCATACTGGTCACTCGGGCCCGCTCCAGCATACTGGTCACTCGGGCCCGCACCAGCATACTGGTCACCCGGGCCTGCTCCAGCATACTGGTAACTCGGGCTCCCTCCAGCATACTGGTCACTCTGGCCCGCTCCAGCATAATGGTCCTCTGCAGTATCCCTCCGACGACGACGAGAGTGTCTCTGTCGTACTAAGCCGGTCGGATAGTCTGGTGGAAGACGTGATTGTATTGGAGGCATTTCCGGTTCCCGTCCAATACCCAGATGCTCAACACGAGTCATGTCACGACCCGATTCCGTAGAATCGTTTGAGGCGTCCCCCGAATCGTGACCGCCGTGCGGGCCTGGGGTTGCGCCCGCACAAGGCTTTAATGATTTGCATAACAAGCACATATTCAGAGTACGCAGATAAATTGAAACACATATTTGAAACATGAAAAAGTTCTCTTTATTGATAATGAACATCTATTACAAACTCCTGAACGAGTCAGCTAATATGTCGCACGGGCTTACAAAAGTGTTGACTCAAAATGAGATAGCAGTCCTGTACATTACATCCCTTTATAAACTCCCAAAAGATATAGACCTCCGGGCTGGAGGACGGCTTTGCCACGGAGCTGCATTGTGTATGAAGAGTGCAAGCTCCTGGTTCAAAATGCTTCTAGGGCGGCACGATCAGGATGCGCCAACAGCTGGACTGGATCGGGAAGACGACTTCGGCTCCTCGCTCGGTTCGCCTTGGTGCGGAGAACCTGTTTCAACGAGGGTCAGCATGTCGAAACATACTGGTGAAGGTGAGCTAACCGAACTATACCAATCAACACGTTGTTTTAATGAAGCATGCATATTTGTGGGTTTCTATCTTGCCTTAGTTCATTTACAAGTAAGCAGCATATAGAATTTACTGAAATGAACTTGCCACCGTTCGGTGGATTTTACCTGACCGTCTGAATCACCTGCACAATACTTACCATGCCTTCCCTGCCACGAAGACACAAGTTAGTTGCAACAGGTTTAAATATACACGTTGGGATCACTGGCTATAAGCCATAATGGACCGTTTAGTCTTTGAACGAGGATGGTGTGCAACGAAGCACGTGAGGCGCTACACGCCATCCCGTTCGCACGTGAGACTATTGTGAAGTTCCGTCCGGACCGGATCGGTGCCAGTGCCCCAGTAACCGTCCGCGGAACCCGTTTACCTTGTGCACAAGTTGTCCGTGATCAATCGTTCGTGGCACGTTAGCGTTCATGCAGTTGAGGCAACATGAACATGAGACAAGCAACATTGCATGATTCGTTTTGCATAGTCTTCCTGACAGTTTATTTAATAACAAGTGTATTTCCATATTAGCACAATTTATGGAAGAGATGCATTCTAAGTAAACTTGAAGCATATTATGAACATTTCAAACGAACAAGCATGCAAACAAGTATCCGTTCATGAAGCTAATGGACAAGCATAATGTACCAAGTCTATTCCCTTTTATCTTGGTTTCTTTTAGTTATTACTTGGTATCGTTTGATCGGGGCAAAGAAGAGTTCAAGCTTTTAGGGTGTGAAGCTTGGAAGCAGGCTAGCTAATCGGGATGGTAGCCACTCACTTAGATTTTGGAAGGGAGAAGGAAATAGGCGCTTCACGACTTCGCTCGCAAGCCGCCTACTGCTCGTTCACCTGCATTACGAACAGCTCGTTCAGTACTTCTTCCTCTCTTTCCAAATCTCGGAATTAAAGTGCAGTTCAATGAACGAAAACAATGAAAACCATCAAAACCGTTCAAGGAAAACAAGCAAATTCCAAAACCAACTCAAAGCACGAAAGCAACAAGCGACATCAAAAACCGAGGCAATAAAAGATAGCAGCGGAGAGATCCCTCCTGACTCTGCCGCTAAGTCGATCCCGGGGGCACAGTCCACTGAATATGGGAATCGATTCCGAAGAAACAAATCCATAACGAGGACGAGTTCTTGATTCAATCTATCCCGATCGAACGATACCGTCTCGTGTTTTTTAGCCGCGCTCTCCGCACCGGGAGAACGGGGCGCTACATCCTACCCAACCAATTGGAAGTTTCGTCCCGAAACTTAGGAATAGTGCTTACCATTAGGGAACGTGATGTTGGACAGAATAATTTGGACAGTCTCGAATCATATGGTTTGAATCACCACAAATGAGACATTGCCCGAGTTTCTTGCGGCACTTATCTGCCGTGTGCCCTTGTTTCTTACAGAAATTGCACGAAGGCCCTGGGTTTCCTCTTTGGGGACCGTCGTTATTAGGGCGCTTTGCTGCATTGTTTCCTCTCTCGTTGCCTTGGCGTTTGTGATTGTAGGTATGCACAGCGCCGGTGGAAACATGAGGATATTGTGGTTCAAGTGATAGGGCGTGATTCATGACTTCACGCATTGTTCTATACTGATTATTGACCACGTGCGCATGGATGGCAGGGCATAGTCCACCTTCAAACCTTCTTGCTCGACTCGCTACATCAGGTAAATAGGCCCTAGCGAATTTGGAGAGTCGGTTGAATTCGGCGGAATATTGCTTAACTGTCATACTACCCTGCCGCAGCTACACGAACTCGTTTTCCATCCGACGTTGTACTGGAGGGGGTATAAACTCCTCTTCGAACGCGGCACGAAAGGTCGTCCACGAGATCGCCTCCTCTCCGTGATCAAATTGGAGAGATCGTCGATGCACGTCCCACCAATCGTGTGCGTTGAGGCGGAACTGTAGTTGCGCGCAGGCGACGCGCTTCTCTTCGAGGACCACAAGCAGATCAAAGTGGTCTTCAAGCTCTGCCAACCAATCTAAAGCCACAATGGGTTCCTCAGTCCCGTTGAATGGGGTGCTGCAGACTTTCTTGAAGTGGCCAAAGTCGAAGGCAGTCACGTCCCTCGTCCTTGGAATTTGCGGCGTCTCTACTTCAAGCACGGACTGTTCCACCGGAGTCGTTGCTGTTGCAGTGGAATGGTTGGAAGCCAAAGTCTGAACGATCTGTTGCAGGGTATCTACCTGCTTCTGTTGGACTGAGAATCGGGTCTCTAGATTGCTTTCGAACTTGGCTTGGCGAGCATCATCTCTTTGTCGTTGCTCTTCTAACATTTGCATTACCCGCTCAAGCGGGTCGACTTGAGATATGCCTCGCTGGCTCCGAGAGCTTCCCGAAGTGCCCGAACTACTTTCTTGCGTTTCGTTCGGTGCTTGCGCTGCAGATTGCGCTGGTACCATTCCTTCAAAAGAAGGTAAATTACATTAGAATCATAATGTATTATGGACTTATTGCATGAATGTATCTCATTTTGGCCTAGCGAGTTCAAGAGTTCGCACAAGAATTTGATCGTTAAAGGAACTTTTCCAGCACAAGTCTAAGGAACTTGAATCTGTGCTCTGATACCACTATGTCACGACCCGATTCCGTAGAATTGTTTGAGGCGTCCCCCGAATCGTGATCGCCGTGCGGGCCTTGGGTTGCGCCCGCACAAGGCTTTAATGATTTGCATAACAAGCACATATTCAGAGTACGCAGATAAATTGAAACACATATTTGAAACATGGAAAAATTTTCTTTATTGATAATGAACATCTATTACAAACTCCTGAACGAGTCAGCTAATATGCCGCACGGGCTTACAAAAGTGTTGACTCAAAATGAGATAGCAGTCCTGTACATTACATCCCTTTATAAACTCCCAAAAGATATAGACCTCCGGGCTGGAGGACGAATTTGCCACGGAGCTGCATTGTGTATGAAGAGTGCAAGCTCCTGGTTCAAAATGCTTCTAGGGCGGCACGATCAGGATGCGCCAACAGCTGGACTGGATCGGGAAGACGACTTCGGCTCCTCGCTCGGTTCGCCTTGGTGCGGAGAACCTGTTTCAACGAGGGTCAGCATGTCGAAACATACTGGTGAAGGCGAGCTAACCGAACTATACCAATCAACACGTTGTTTTAATGAAGCATGCATATTTGTGGGTTTCTATCTTGCCTTAGTTCATTTACAAGTAAGCAGCATATAGAATTTACTGAAATGAACTTGCCACCGTTCGGTGGATTTTACCTGACCGTCTGAATCACCTGCACAATACTTACCATGCCTTCCCTGCCACGAAGACACAAGTTAGTTGCAACAGGTTTAAATATACACGTTGGGATCACTGGCTATAAGCCATAATGGACCGTTTAGTCTTTGAACGAGGATGGTGTGCAACGAAGCACGTGAGGCGCTACACGCCATCCCGTTTTTTCGCCCGGACCGGTTCGGTGCCAGTGCCCCAGCAACCGTCCGCGGAACCCGTTTACCTTGTGCACAAGTTGTCCGTGATCAATCGTTCGTGGCACGTTAGCGTTGATGCAGTTGAGGCAACATGAACATGAGACAAGCAACATTACATGATTCGTTTTGCATAGTCTTCCTGACAGTTTATTTAATAACAAGTGTATTTCCATATTAGCACAATTTATGGAAGAGATGCATTCTAAGTAAACTTGAAGCATATTATGAATATTTCAAACGAACAAGCATGCAAACAAGTATCCGTTCATGAAGCTAATGGACAAGCATAATGTACCAAGTCTATTCCCTTTTATCTTGGTTTCTTTTAGTTATTACTTGGTATCGTTTGATCGGGGCAAAGAAGAGTTCAAGCTTTTAGGGTGTGAAGCTTGGAAGCAGGCTAGCTAATCGGGATGGTAGCCACTCACTTAGATTTTGGAAGGGAGAAGGAAAGAGGCGCTTCACGACTTCGCTCGCAAGCCGCCTACTGCTCGTTCACCTGCATTACGAACAGCTCGTTCAGTACTTCTTCCTCTCTTTCCAAATCTCGAAATTGAAGTGCAGTTCAATGAACGAAAACAATAAAAACCATCGAAACCGTTCAAGGAAAACAAGCAAATCCCAAAACCAACTCAAAGCACGAAAGCAACAAGCGACATCAAAAACCGAGGCAATAAAAGATAGCAGCGGAGAGGTCCCTCCTGACTCTGCCGCTAAGTCGATCCCGGGGGCACGGTCCACTGAATATGGGAATCGATTCCGAAGAAACAAATTCATAACGAGGACGAGTTCTTGATTCAATCTATCCCGATCGAACGATACCGTCTCGTGTTTCTTAGCCGCGCTCTCCGCACCGGGAGAACGGGGCGTTACAAGTCACAAGTTCCTCAATAAGACGTCGACTGTCTGGAGAAAGGTTTCTATGAGGTCGTTGTAAATGTTGTCGGTATACACCACTCTGAAATTTGAAACTTGTAAATTAATATATTTATCATATCTAGGTATATATATTTTTGAAAGTATAATGAAGTCATACCAAATCATGCATTCCATCGGCAAAAGCACGCAGAGTAGAATCACCTACGGATCTACTCTTGAACCTTTGCTCCCTCATATTGGTATACTCGGTTACTCATAAGAGGGCATCCCCACCATGGCCTATAGTCGAGGTTACCGATGTCTGCATAATATAAACAAAATTTTAGCAAACTATTTACACTAAATCAATACGAATAATAAGTAACTTATAACTTACATTCCTCAGCAGAATTTAGTCTGGGAGACATGTCCCTCACACTATAATTCTCGAACCGATTATTCCAGTCAGCAACGAGACCAAGGATTCATTGTAATGCATTTGCTGCCTCATAACCGACTGTCGGTGGATCATCGAAAATTATTGGGCTCATTCCGAATTGCCGAAGAACACGGTCTGCCGGATGGTACATGGTGAACCGATCATATATAATATGAGATCTGTGTAAAGTAAATGCATATGATGTCCTCTTGATTTCTGGAGCATCAGGTTCACATGAGTAAGGTAACCAGGTAACCTATTTAAAGATATTGTATCAATTAGATGTGATGTTTATCTACGATCGAAACTTAAATAATTTGAAGATATTTATTGCATATTTAAAAATTACCTCATTATACTGCAGTGTATCAAATTGGCTACGATAAAGTGATACACTCATGTATTGGTAGTGTTGATAATCCACTACATCTGTAGGCCAGCGCATAGCAACTGGAAATACTCCAACATCACTGAGAATGCTAGTAACAGGCCTACCAATATAAAAGTGCTCGTAGGGCCAGAACTATAAAACAAAAATATGACATTAGTACAAACAAAATTTGCGTATAAAATTACTCCAACGTTTTAAGGTCTTTCATTCATACATGTATTAGTGAAATACATCCACAAATACTCTTGCGATTGGATTTCACAAATTTTGTCAGATTGGCGTATAAAAAGGCAAGAGTAGCAGCTCCCCACGCATGCTCAGTAGGTTTTGTCAAATCATCCAAGAATGATAGAAGCTGCACATTTACCATATTTTTTGATGTATCGAAAAATAGAATTGCACCACATAAACAGAACATATACGCTCTAGTGCAACGAATGACCTGGATATATTAAGTGTTATATAGACACTAAATTAAGTCATAAACAAATTTACTAATAAAAATACATACCCGCATTTCATCTACATCAACCACCATGTCAATAGTGTGATGTAGGTCCATGAAGTTGCCACGAAGCCATGTAAACTTCACAAAATTGCCGTCTTTTAAACTTGGTGGAGGGCTAACACCGAGATACCTCCTGATCAGATCAGATCCCTTTAAGTGCGGATCAAAATATATAGCGTTACCTTTAATAGGTAACCCTAGTATATTTGCCACATCAAAAAGGGTGATCGTCATCTCGCCGAATGGGAGTTGGAAAGTGTTGCGTTCGGGCCACCAACGCTCCGCAAGACTTACAACTAAATGAAGATCGTGGATTAAATATCTAACACGGTCTATATAGTATAATCCAAAGGATTCCACCAAAGCCTTTTGGACCGAATTTAGCTCCCACGTACGATAATTCCTTTCGGTCCGCCAATGTACATGGATCCGGGTTCGTAAATCAAGATCATGGTCGTATAACTATAAAAAACATATGCATTATATTTTGTGTGTAAATTACTAAAGTTGGAAACTTGTAATTTCAAAAATTACCTCGCTAGTAAATATCTGACTAAAAATGTGGTCTTTACGTTGCTTAATAATAAGCTGGGTAGTCGGTCCGCCAGGAATACGACCGTCATTGTGGGTAGACATCTCCAAAAATGTTGATTATAATATGTGAGTAGGAGGGGGAGGAGGAAGAGGATTGATGTGAGTAAGGAGGAGGAGGAGGAGAAGAATGTGTGAGGAGGAGGCTTCGGACTATGGGGGTAGTTATAGGGAGGGAAGTTGAGGGGATGGGTGGGGGGGAAGTTGAGGGGATGGGTGGGGGGTCTCCGAGAGAAGGGGGGAGGTCGTGGGTGGTCTCCGAGGAAGGGGAGGCGTCAGAAATCCGAAGGGAGGAAAGATAACGACCCGCCAACTGAGTTGGCGAGCGGTCTCTCGTGGACTGCGCCCCGCCTACTGAGTTGGCGAGCAGCCTCTCGAGGACTGCGCCCGCCAACTCAGTTGACGAGTCATCCTCCTCTCTACAATTTATTCGAACTTTTTCCTTTTTTTATAAATTTATATAAATATATTACTTTATACGAAAAAACCATAGAATTTATGTGGAACTGAGAGACTTGGTTCCTCAAGGCCATGACCAAATTTTTTGAGAAACATAAAAAAAAAATTATCATACAAACGCATCTCAGACGACAAGATCTTCACCCACATCATATCGTATATGTTAACTATCATAGTCCTATATTCTGCCTCAGCTGTAGACCTAGCCACTACATCTTGCTTCTTGCTACGCCAAGATATAAGATCGTTTCCAACAAAAACACAATAACATGTAATGGACCTACGATCATTAATACAACACGCCCAATCGGCATCACAGTAGCCTTCAATTCTCAGATGTCCGAAACTTCTGAACCATAACCTCTTTCCTGAGCTTCCTTTAATATACCTGAGAATTCTGCGAACTGCCTCCATATGCTACTCTCTGGGACCATGCATATATCTACTCACCACACTCACAGCCTAAGTAATATCAGGTTTCGTATGGCATAAATATATAAGCCTACCAACTAATCTTTGATATTGCTTCTTACTCACCGGATCACCACCCTCGACACACAACTTGTGATTTTTCTCAATAGCAGTAGAAGCAACCCAGCATCCATATCTCTGAAAGAAGGTCCAGAGCATACTTTCGCTGAGAAAGCACTATACCCTTTCGTTACCTTACAATTTTAATTCTGATGAAGTAATTCAACTACCCCAGATCCTTGACTTCAAATTTCTCTCCAAGTCTTTTCTTCAGTCGTAGAATTTTCTCAGTATCGTCTCCAATAATTACAATATCGCCAACATAGACTGCAAGAACAGTGATACGAGTCTTGGAGTGCCTGTAAAATACAGTATGATCTCCATTGCACTGTCTATACTCCATACCACAGATTGCAAGCCTGAATCTAGCAAACCATGCTCTCGAAGACTGTTTTAGCCCATACAAAGACTTCTTCAATTTGCATACCTTCCCAGTTGCTTGTGAAGTAGCAAAGCCTGGTGGAATCTCCATATACACCTCCTCCTGGAGATCCCATGCAAAAAGATGTTCTTGACATCTAACTGATGTAGTTGCCAATTGAAGTTGGTAGCTTATGACACCAACACTCGCAAAGTGCTCATCTTTGTTATTAGAGCAAAGATCTCGTCATAGTCAATACCATAAGTTTGGATGTAGCCTTTAGCAACCAATATGGTCGTGTACCTAACAATCTTGTCCCCTGGAGTCTGCTTAACAGTATAAACCCATTTACATCCAACATCACGCTTTTCAGCTGGCAGTGGTACCAGCTCCCATGTGTCGTTCTTCTTCAAGGCCTAAAGTTCCTCCTGTATGGCACTCAACCACCTAGGATCTTGCTTAGCTACCTGCCAGTTGTTAGGTACAAGCACTGAATGAATGATGCAAGGAAGGACTTATATGCATGTGAAATTGATGCATATGAAACGTAATGTGCAATGTCTGTATCCCAACTGCCAAACTTAGCTGGAGGTTTTCCAGCATTGACTCTAGAAGTTCTACGAAGCAAGACATGAGTATTAGAAGTATTAGGGAAGAAATTGTTACCAGATGACTCAGGTGGAAAAGCTGAAGAAGGACCTGGAGAAGAGTGGCTTGGGACATTAACATTTGTGGATACTGGCATAGGCACATGAGGTGGTTCATACTGCTTCTGGTGCTCATGCTGCAGAGCGGCACACTTTTGAATAAGTTGGCACAGCGGCGCACTTCTGAAGAAGTTGGTGTCACGCCCCGATCTCCCGTAGGCAATCGGCCGTCCCCGCTGGGCTCGAATCACCGCGCCAGCACTCCCGCGGGACGATCGTTCACCATCTGGGCGTGATGCTGCACGAGCGTAAGCCGCGTCCGTGCAAGGACATGATCTGAACAGGCAGTAAGATGACTAAGCCACATAGTCGCACAGATAGTCCGAGTACAACACGAGTCTACTCTCACAATGTCTTTCACAGGTTGGGACAAAAGCCCTCGCATCATAATCCCGTTCAAGCAATCGTATAATTCACATGCACTTTTCGAAAATATTTAGACTTATTGTATGGAACATCCATCGAAGCATCGAGAGAGAGCATCTACCACTTCTTTCAATACACAAATTCAAAACTGAGATAATCGAAACGAATTCCAAGGACGTAAAGCCGTGCTCTGATACCAATATGTCACGTTCCGATCTTCAGCCGGAATCGACCGTCCCCGCTAGGCGTGAATCACCACGCTAGCGCTCCCGCAGGACGTACGTTTCCATCGGAACGTGATGCCGAGCGAGCCTGGGGTTGCGCTCGCACGAGGCAAATACCGAAACGACCGTTGATAACTAGTTCACAGAGTCGTCATAGCGGAAACATAAAATAAATACAAGTATTGAATCCAAATCAAGCTCTTTATTGATATGAAGTAAAGATTACAAGCAGCGCTAGGTCGAGATTATAAATCGTTCATGATCTCTCTCTCTCTCTCTTACAATGAATATGCCCTGTCACGACCCGCACCCGAAAAATCGGGCATGAGTCGTGGGTACGTCCAGCCTACGCCGCAGAATCGGCGGTAGAACGCTGTAAGGTTCGTTCTAGGTCAATAATATCTATATATCTCACAAAAACCTGTCAATAACCTCTCCAAAAGGAAGGCAACCACGTAATATATATATGAATACTCAATCACAATAATCTAGGTTAAGAGTGAAAGCACGATATGATAGCAAAAGGAAACAAGGAAACACAGAGCAAGATAATATCCAAAATACAGTCCAAGTCTACAACATCTCACAGCAGCAAAAGAATAAGTACAATCATCCAAAATAACAACTGGGAACAACCCAGGAAACCCACCTAGCTAACTAGGGCGCTAAAGGCGTCTCCTCGCCGGGCTCCTCCTCAGTCTCGGGGTCACAATACTTCTCGACACCCGGCCCGTAGAACGTCGGGCAGAAATTGTAACGCCCCGCTCCGAACGGTTACTTATGGAACACTACGCTGCTTCGACTCGGTTGAGAATCGAGTCTCGGGGAAACCTTACCGCCAAATCAACACGGACGAAGTGCAATGAACCCTTCGAATTAATCGAACGACTTCTATTGAAATAAGTCCAAGAGTTTTCGTTGGTTGCTTTGCTTCTTGGTTTTGTGTTGCTTTGTGTTTTGAGTTGCTTTCGATGACTTGGTTTTCATGATTTCGCCTTCTCGCTTGCGCGTTCTTTTCGAATCGTAAGGAAAAGAGATCGAAGTATGCTAACCAAGTATTGTTGCATTTTCAGGACGCATAACCAAAGAGTGAACGTCGCTTAAGGCTTCCCCATCCTCTCGTTCGATTCATTCGGTGAGTGGCTTAGGCCCTTCGATGAATCCTTTAGTCTGCATGCCTAATGAAAAGAATCTCTAGTTCAATAATGTTGCCTCACTAAAAAGATAAGCTAAAGAAATGAACTGCATGCTTAAAGTATTAGAATTATGCTTTTGCTATCAAATTATGTTGCATGTTCTTCGCCCCTATGCTGCACGGTCCGATTTATGGCAAATCCCTATGTTTCGAATGTGTTATGTGGAAAAAGAATGAGAGATGGAATTTGTGTGTTCGTTTCCTTGAACTGTGCATTGTAGTGTTATATCTGTTAGATGTTTCATATCATGCATTGGTCTCAGACAACTTGTGCACAAGGTCTCGTCTCTCGAACGGTTCCTGGGGCAATGGGAATCGCTCGGTCCGGAAGAGATTTTTGGATCGTCCTGAGGTATACGGCTCGTAAGGGGGTCTAGTGGGGCGATATGTCTATTAGTGTTGTGCGGACGCATGTTGTCACATCTGCTTGCACTCGGGTGTGTTGGCGAAGAGCTAAACCTTGAGTCACCGCTGCCGACACCCGCGCGTGCCAGTGAAGAGCTGAACCTTGGACGACCGCTGCTAATCATGGGCTACCCATGGACCATCACATAGTTAGGAAGCATGCTAGGTTTACCTTCTTGCATACCTAACACTTGATGCCTATGTTTATTCACAAGTTATTCATATGCAAATTGTGGCTAACTTGTGTGTCTGCTGCAGGGATAACCGCTCGGCTGTGGGTAAGAATTATCATATGCATATGCTATAAATTGTCTATGTTTTCTTGCATGAATTGTTAAAAAGAAACTAGACAACGAGAAAGATCACCTAATAATGCTAGCTTCATATGCTTGCTTAGTGTGGATTTCTTAGGTGAGTTTGGCCACGGTCGCTCACCGGTACATGTGGTAGTACTGACCCATGTTTGTGGGCAAATATTCAGGTACTGGAAGCGAGAGTTTGGCAAGCATCTTGAATCTGAATCAGCGTGTGCGCACCCTTCCGTAGGACTGTATTCATGCTGCTTCCTCCGTTGCCTTCCTCTCCAGTGGGCTACTTCTCTTCTGCTAGATGTTTTGCTATTTTGGTCCTACTACAAGGATGTAATGTTTGGACATTGTGGCTAACTTTGGGAATGTAAAAAGAGTTGTAAGCCTTCTAAGGCATATTTTGTAACTCAGCCAAGCAAGCATTTGTAATCCAAATCTTCAGTATTCAATAAAAAGAAAGTATTTTGTGTGCTATCAAATGTGTTCAACTTTGGTTCTCTGCATTTACTCTGTGCCTATATATGTATATTTTTGTCTAACTTATGCCTTGTGCAGGTACGTGCCTGGTGCAAGTGCAACTTAGGCTTGCACGGTATCGCGCCCAAGCGAGGACGAGCGGTTCCATAGGGACCAAGCGAGGACGATCGGCCCTACGGGATCGGGGCACGACCGGTGGTATCAGAGCATGACTTTACGTCCTTGGCCTCTTTAAACATCGTTTTCGAAAATGATATAAATTTTTAAGCGATTTCAAAAAGTTCCGAATTTCGAAAATTGATTTCGAATCTATAAGAAGTAAATCGAGAGCATAAAAGGTCCCTAAGAGTATGAAAACCCAACGTCCCATACAATAAGTCCATAACGTTATGAGACTAATGCAAGCTACTCTCTTTTGCAGCAAAGATGACAAAAACAGGTGCTAGTAATCCTGAGACATCGCGCGCAACGAGCTTGAGCGATGATCAATTTGATAGGCTGATTGCAATGTTTCAGAATCAGAATGATCGGCACGCTGCTCAACAAGAACGAGTTGAGGCTCAGCAGCAACGAGCTGATGCTAGAGCCTCAGCACAGCAGCAGCAGCTTGAGTCTCTGACTCAGATTATGACAACACTAGTAGCACACAGTGGTGCATCGGGAACCGCTGCAACACCTATGACTGCCCCAACCATGCCTCAAGAAGCAGGATTAGCAGAAACAAATGAGCCTCGTCGTGCGGCCGGAAAGTCTACCTTTAAAGGTGCTGAGTTCCTGAAGTTGAACCCTCCGGATTTTGAAGGCAGGACCACGCCGGATAAGGTGATGGATTGGATCGCAAAGATGGAGAGCTTGTTTAGCTTTGCTTCAATACATGCGAACAAGAGGGTGGCGTGTGCAGATATGCAGCTGCGGTTACGTGCACACGACTGTTGGGATGTGAAGAAAGCAGATCTAGCCACCAAGCATCAGGATGGTAGGATCACTTGGGGAATGTTCAAGGAAGCATCCCTTGCACACTATCTGCCG
The DNA here is from genome assembly GCA_036927795.1 of Iris macrosiphon. Lineage (NCBI taxonomy): Eukaryota > Viridiplantae > Streptophyta > Magnoliopsida > Asparagales > Iridaceae > Iris > Iris macrosiphon. The sequence goes on from JAYESA010000004.1 coordinate 17,484,171, forward strand.
CCAGCTATCAGACAGAGAAAAGAAGACGAGTTTACCGAACTTAAGCAAAGGAGCATGTCCGTCGAAGATTATGAGTCGAAATTTTCCAAACTTGCTAAGGTCGCTAGCTCGATGATTCCTGATGAGGGAGCCCGCACATATCGGTTCATAAAAGGCTTAAACGATAATCTGAGAAAAGATGTTATGAACCGGGAGTGCAAAACGTACATCCAAGCATTCGAGGCAGCGGTGCAGAATGAACAGTTTATGCCACATAGTGCTCCAGAAAAGGCACCGGCTCCTCGGAACCCTCCTGCAAAACGATACCACAATGGTGAGAAAAAGGCCGATGTAGAGAAACAGGCCGACGCAGGTGAAAACCGCAGAAAAGTGTGCAGCTTCTGTGGCCGTCAGGGTCACACCAGAGAAACATGTCGTCACATTACTAAGGGATGCTTTAAGTGTGGAAAGTTAGATCATATGATCCGTGATTGTCCAACCCTTAAGGCCTTGGCAGCAGATGGTGCTGAGACTCATACCCCTCCGGGTCCCGCTGTGGAACTAACTGATCAGATAAGGAGGCCGAGAGTTTATCAGTTGAATGTAGATCGTGATGAGATTGGACATGATGTTGGTGAGTCTGTTTCCTTTGAACTCTTGATGCTTGATCTTTGCCTCCCTGATCTCTTAAGTTTCGAGGACGAAACGTTTTCTCTGTGGGGTAGTATGTAACACCCCGCTTCGAATGGTTACTTATGGAACACTACGCTGCTTCGACTCGGTTGAGAATCGAGTCTCGGGGAAACCTTACCGCCAAATCAACACGGACGAAGTGAAATGAACCCTTCGAATTAATCGAACGGCTTCTATTGAAATAAGTCCAAGAGTTTTCGTTGGTTGCTTTGCTTCTTGGTTTTGTGTTGCTTTGTGTTTTGAGTTGCTTTCGATGACTTGGTTTTCATGATTTCGCCTTCTCGCTTGCGCGTTCTTTTCGAATCGTAAGGGAAAGAGATCGAAGTATGCTAACTAAGTATTGTTGCATTTGCAGGACGCATAACCAAAGAGTAAACGTCGCTTAAGGTTTTTTCATCCTCTCGTTCGATTCATTCGGTGAGTGGCTTAGGCCCTTCGATAAATCCTTTAGTCTGCATGCCTAATGAAAAGAATCTCTAGTTCACTAATGTTGCCTCACTAAAATGATAAGCTAAAGAAATGAACTGCATGCTTAAAGTATTAGAATTATGCTTTTGCTATCAAATTATGTTGCATGTTCTTTTCCCCTATGCTGCACGACCCGATTTATGGCAAGTCCCTATGTTTCGAATGTGTTATGTGGGAAAAGAATAAGAGATGGAATTTGTGTGTTCGTTTCCTTGAACTGTGCATTGTAGTGTTATATCTGTTAGATGTTTCATATCATGCATTGGTCTCGGACAACTTGTGCACAAGGTCTCGTCTCTCGAACGGTTCCTGGGGCACTGGGAATCGCTCGGTCCGGAAGAGATTTTTGGATCGCCCTGAGGTATACGGCTCGTAAGGGGGTCTAGTGGGGCGATATGTCTATTAGTGTTGTGCGGACCCATGTTGTCACAGTTGCTTGCACTCGGGTGTGTTGGCGAAGAGCTGAACCTTGAGTCACAGCTGCCGACATCCGCGCGTGCCAGTGAAGAGCTGAACCTTGGACGACCGCTGCTAATCATGGGCTACCCATGGACCATCACATAGTTAGGAAGCATGCTAGGTTTACCTTCTTGCATACCTAACACTTGATGCCTATGTTCATTCACAAGTTATTCATATGCAAATTGTGGCTAACTTGTGTGTCTGCTGCAGGGATAACCGCTCGGCTGTGGGTAAGAATTATTATATGCATATGCTATAAATTGTCTATATTTTCTTGCATGAGTTGTTAAAAAGAAACTAGACAACGAGAAAGATCACCTAATAATGCTAGCTTCATATGCTTGCTTAGTGTGGATTTCTTAGGTAAGTTTGGCCACGGTCGCTCACCAGTACATGTGGTAGTACTGACCCATATTTGTGGACAAATATCCAGGTACTGGAAGCGAGAGTTTGGCAAGCATCTTGAATCTGAATCAGCGTGTGCGTACCCTTCCGTAGGACTGTGTTCGTGCTGCTTCCTTCATTGCCTTCCTCTCCAGTGGGCTACTTCTCTTCTGCTAGATGTTTTGCTATTTTGGTCCTACTGCAAGGATGTAATATTTGGGCGTTGTGGCTAACTTTGGGAATGCAAAAATAGTTGTAAGCCTTCTAAGGCATATTTTGTAACTCAGCCAAGCAAGCATTTGTAATCCAAATCTTCAGTATTCAATAAAAAGAAAGTATTTTGTGTGCTATCAAATGTGTTCAACTTTGGTTCTCTGCATTTACTCTGTGCCTATATATGTATATTTTCGCCTAACTTGTGCCTTGTGCAGGTACGTGCCTGGTGCAAGTGCAACTTAGGCTTGCACGACATCGCGCTCAAGCGAGGACGAGCGGTTTCGTAGGGACCGACCAAGCGAGGACGATCGGCCCTACGGGATCGGGGCACGACTGAAATTCTCAGGATCCTCTGGAAAAAATATGTCCAGTCAGGACTGGAGCGAAGTACATAACTCTGAAAGCAACTCCAAATACATGGTAAGGTGTATATGACTAGCAATAGAAAGGTATACAAGATGCACATGAAATAAATACATGCTGGAGCAGAATAAGGTAGCTGGAAAGTAAACTAGAGAACAATACAAGTAGTGAAGTAACTGCATGTGAGAAAACATGAATACTAGCTAAGTGCCTTGAGCACAAGTTCGTTATGTGATCGGCTTAGGTTGCACATGAATAAACTACGATAACTCCGTTATGCGTGAGTTGCATAACCGACATACACATGCATACTGTTTGGCTTTGATCACATAACCAACTTCTATTCCCCTCCCCCACTAATACTCTTGGATCCAACCACGACAAGCTAAGTACATGATAAATAGCTCGCGCACATGAAGGCGAGAGCACAAGAAGCACATGAGAATCAATACCCGAAGCACATGATGAAATACACGTGATAGAGTACCCGCTGAACACGGTAAGGAAATAACATCTCATGACGGGATCCACTAGTACCAGCTCGTGTAACAATGTGTCAGAATCAAGTATTACCGTTCTAGAACAGGTGATATAAATGCTATCATGAAATGAAAACTATCAGAGGTATGTACTCGCCTGATGTCTTGAGCAATTGATGAGGATCGAGATTCGGACCGGTGTCGCAAGAACCTAATACGAAAAGCAGAATTAAACATGGTTCTATTGATTTAAACTGATATAAAATAATTAAAAACAGGCTTCTAGGGTTATTCTAGGTCGAACGGGTCAAACCGGTGAAATTCGGGTCAAAAAGTCAACTCGGGGTCCAAAAAGTCAACTCTAGGTAAAAACTAGGTCAAACGTTGACTTTTATGGTCAACGGGGACAATTATGGTCAAATCTAGGTCAAACTAGGGTGTCCCTAAAATTCTAGGTCAAAACTAGCTCATTAAGCTAGTAAACTCTCAAACTCGCCTCCTCAAGATACCGGGATACCCTCGGTATCCAATACCTCGCCCTGGGCTACGCACCCTGCCTAAACCCGCTAAAATATATGCCAGCACGCGTAAATATATACACATATACATATAAAAATCACTCCAATACTATTCCTAGGCAAATGCTCAAAAATTCCGCTCGAAACTCAATACCTTGGATATCTCAAGGTATTGAGATACCTTGATATCTCAAGGTATTGAGATATCGCCCAATACCCCTCTAACTAACTATCTAGTTAGCTATTTAAGCATAAACATATATATTTCTAGTTAATAATCTAGGCTAATATATATATATATATATATATATATATATATATATATATATATATATATACATACCTACATATCTATATGCATATATATAGAGATATCCACAACACACATATACACATACCCACACACACTCTCAATATGTATATATCTATCTATCTAGTATCTATACATATATATTGCTATAGGTATATATCTAGCTATATGTATATATGTATCTATGCACATAATTATACATAGCTAACTAACCATCTACCTATCTATCTATCTATAGTATCTATCTATCTAATATCTATTTAACTATCTATCTATCTAACTATCTATTTATCAATCTAGCTATCTATTAATACATCTATCTAACTATCTAGATATATATACATTTATTAGATCTCTCCCACACCCCCTCGCTACGCCAATGCCTTGCCTACGCTCGCTGCTGCTGCTGCTGACATTGCTGCGGCTGCTGCTGCTGCTGCTTATACTGCTGCTGCTGCTGCTTACACTGCTGCTGGTAGCTGCTGCTGCTGCTGTGTGCACGCTGCACACAGCACGCTGCTCCCCTCGCTGCACGCCTCGTTGCCACATGCACACACACAAACACGCCCACAATATATATATATATATATATATATATATATATATATATATATATATATATATATATATATATATATATATATATATACAAACATACATACATATATTTATCTACACTAGTATATATATATATATACACACACTAACATCTATATACTAACACACACACACACACTTATGCACACACATACAAGCACACGCACGCTTATATATATATAAACACATATCTATATATACATAAACACACACAGACCCATATATATATACATACACACACACACACACAGATATATATATATATATATATATATATATATATATATATATATATATATATATATATATATATATATATACACACACTCACATAGATCTATATACACAAGCATATATATAAATACACACACATATATAGATATACAAACACACACACATAAATATATAAATATATATATACATATACACACACATATATATAAACTTATATACATATATAAACACTCTAACACTCAACACACACAACACACAACACAACACTCACAACACTCACCAACACGCACACAAACACCCCTACGCACACAAACACCTATATATATAAAATATAACCCGAAAACTCTAGCACACACTCCCCGAAGCTAATCCAATGCGCACACAATCCCGAAACTAGGAAACCAATTCGAAATGGCCGTTCGGTTATTTCGACGAACACGCGGTGTGCGGTTCGGAAAACCTCCTGAAACGCACACCAAACCAACTCAAAATCGGCCCAAAATTTACCCACGGGTTCTAAACGATGCCTAGATCCTATAAAAAATGCTAACGCGTCGATTCTAGGTCCGTGGCAAAAACTCGCACGCACTTAGAATCGGCGACGACGAAAACCCCTAAAACGTTCGAAACGCCCGTTTCTCTGCGACACGACTTCACGTGGCCGAACGGAGACGCGCACTACCCCTCAATACACCCGACAACGTCTACCTAGGTCTGTCTAACCTAGGACATCACCCAAAATTGGGCCAATCTCGGATTTCACCCGAAATTAACACAAAACCTAGTGTCAAAGTCTCCAAACACAACCAAACTAGTTCCAACTTCCTCCCACGGGTAGCCTTAGGGTCAAGGAAGGTTCTAAACCATTAATTATACTATATTAGAGCAATTATCAAAGAAAAAGTTAGGATTTACCTCTTGAAAGTTGGAATCCCAAGGCCAAAGTCTCCAATTCACTTGAAATCACCTCCCTCAAGCTCTAAGCCACCAAATCTAGCCTCCACACAAAGTCTAGGCTCTACACACCTAGGTTAGGGAAAAATGTAGGGTTAGGGTTCACATAAGTAGAAGAAATTGAAGGAGGAAGGAAAGAAAAAGGAGAAAACTTACTTGGGAAGAAGAAAGGAAGAAGAAAGAAGGAGTGGAGAAGAAGAAGAAGTGAAGAAGAAGTAAAAAAATGGGGGGGGGGGCTACTGTGGTTGCTCGGGAATGGGGTGTAGGGGCCAGCCACAAGCATTAAAGAAGGGTTTCCTAATGTCCAAATGACCAAAATGCCCTCCTCTAACTTGGGTTTGGGTTTGGGATTCCAAAAGTACTCAAACTAACTCCCAATCTCTCCAACTAACCCACTTAAAATATAATAAATATTATAAACCCAAAAATAGGTCTCACAAGGGTGTGGGTTGGGTCGAACATGGGTCCACTAGGGTCTGACACGGGTCCAGACTAGCCAAAACCCTAAAACAATCAAATAAAAATAATACAATCACTAATTAAATATAAATATAATTAATTATATATAATACACAATTTACCCAAAAAAAAACTCTATTTTCTAGAATCGGGTAGTGACATGCCCTTAGGCTTAGAACCAATACAAACGATCTGGATGATGATGTTCCCATACATTATGTCTAATATATGTGAGCTCCAGGTTCGTGCGTCACGCTCCAAGACGCCAAGTGCGGTCCGGCACCTCATTGCGTTAAGCGATCTCCGAATTCGTACGAGTTTCTCATGCACCCTGCATGCAGACTGGTTGGATATCAGTACATTGAATGCACTGATGGGGAGGCCTCTCGCCCACGCCACAAAACAAGCACGTTCATTAGTTATGTGCACCGACTGATTTCGTTATCTTTCTATTCTTTTGCCTTATGATCAATTATATGGCAATATAAAGAAAGTAATATCCGTGTCAGCCCAAGAGTGTCATAATAATGAACAATTGAGCTCACCTTACCATTTTTTACCATTCGGCCTTCCCTGTCATATGCAGCAATATAAATAATGATCTACGGAATAATAAAGAACATTTATGAAGTCCAAGTGTTATGTCGTGTCTCTGCCTCAAAGCCCATTTTACTAGAACTAGGCGCGATACCGTGCATCCATTCTCATTATGCAAAATATCGTGCAAACGCACTCCTTCCCGTTACTTCTCTTCTGAATGCGGATAGCCGTTATACAAACATGACTTATCTAAATGAAGGTCACTGGCTCTGTTAGACATAATGGACATAATCTGCGATGGACGGCTGTCTTCCCAGCTCGGTTGCTAGCCTTGCTGGGCCTCCTAACCGTCTAATGAGTCGGCGCCCATCCAGGTCGGTAGCAAGCCTTGCTGGATGTCCTACTCTCGTCTGTTAGTCATCAGCTAGCGTATCGCGAGGACTACATTGGCACTGTCCTCCCGGGCCGACATGATTCAGATGCCTCAACAATCGTGTCGAGGATTCTCTCTACCTGGTGCGCAACCAGTTGTCCGTGACCATGCAACTACTCTCCCACTTCCAATCCTAGCCGAGGACAACTCTCGGACCAATCTTTGCCGAGGACTACACTCAGATCTTTTCTTCTTTACGCAACTTCCTGATTAGAGACTGCCTCGGTGATCTGCATATCCCGAGTACCTTCCTTTCCTTCCATCTCCTGACTCGGAACGACTACTTGATAGCCTTTCTCGTCTATGCATGCAACATGATTTTACTCCATCCCGTGTCATGTTCCGTGCAGTACAATGCCTCAGTATGAACTCACACTACTTTACGGCATATATGAAAGAAGTTACTACATTCCAACTCAACAATCCCGACTACGCAAATAGCAAGTAAGATCTCCATGTTCTATACAATGATAAGGCGGGATTATCCCCTTAGTTATGTGCGTTCATCTCTTTTATTAGCATGCAAAGGTTATCGCCTGTAAACTAGCATGTAACATTCATTTTTATTAGTGTGCAGCTAAGTAGAGACAGGTTCACTGGGGCCACCCACCTTAGCGATGTATCGCATCGGTCGAGCGAGACTCCGGAGGCGCCTCTAGAAAGCCTAAGTCTGACTCTATTGAAGATCCCAATATGCATGCCTTTGCATCGAACGAGCCATCTCGCTGAGCAAGGCGGGTTGAATTGCTACACTTGTGCCGTTTAAATCGGTCCCTCCGGTTTCTGCGAAGCGGGTTGTTACAACATCCCTTTATACAAAAGCATCTCAAAGCAATCTCGATACGTCTCAAAGCATCAACTCTAGATTTTCGGGTCCTGGGGATGAGACACGTCTATCGCTTCCTCGGACGATCCAGCACCTGAGAACAAGCAAACTGTTGGTGGGTCAGCACTTTAGAGAAAATACCGGTGAGTATAAAATCAAGGAACAGAAGCAACACTCCCTGAAACCAACACTAAGTAAGCACGTGACAAAATATTACTTTATTAGTGATCTTGCTACTTTTACCTAGGTTCATTTCATGCAGCACAAGATTAGAGTCAATTTACATCTTTTCGAAAATATGTCTTTGAAACCTATTTACATATTCAATACATATAAGCAAGCTATAGGGACAGTGTTCTAAAGCAAGCTATGTCACGCCCCGATTTCGGCTAATCGATAATCGTCCCCCGGGCGTGATGCCGTGCACGCGTAAGGCGCGCGTGCACAAGGCCTTAGGCATAAGGATATTCTTTAGAACAATGCAACAGAGTAGACATATAAGATAACACAAGGTTGAGGCATAGAAAAGTTTCTCTTTTATTTATAATGAACATCTTTTTACATCGCTTGACTCAAAAGTATAAAATGCCCCACGGGCTTACAAACTTGGACGCAAAATGAGATAGCCGATCCATACATTATGTCCCTTTACATAGATTCAAAAACTCAAAACCACCTTGGGTGCGAGTAAGCACCATCGCCTTAGCGATATTCAGCAACGGAGAGAGAGTGAAAGGCTTCTAGCTTGAGCCTCCAAAAGTCTTGGCCACGAACCGCCAAGGATCCCAAAAGTCCGGAGAGAACTTCAGCTCCTCGCCGCTTTGCCTTGCGCCGGGGAACCTGCTACAACGAGGGTCAGTACTTCGAAAAGTACTGGTGAAGGCTAGCTGCTCAACTTTACCAAGCTCATGAGATGTGATCTAATGAGTATGCTACAATTATGTTCTTAGGTGGGTTTCTATTCTTGCCTAGTTCAGATTTCATTTAGCAGGTATGCAAGAACAAAATAACATAACTTCACATGCCACCGTTCGGTGACTTTACCTGTCCCGTCTGAACCACCTGTACAACTTACCATAGCCTTCCCTGTCACGAAGACATAGTTAGTCTGCACAGTTTAAATATACACAACATCTTTCTTTGTTGTTTAGGAGCCATCATGGGTTTAGTCTGGGCTGGCGGCGATGCTTGCAGCGCGGGTAGCTAGCCCCGCTACAATTCCCCGCTCCCACGACTAAGAAAGTAGATTCCGCCCGGGTCGAAACGGCCCGGTGCCCCGGTAACCGCTCGCAGGAACCTGGATCCCTTGTGCACAAGAATTCCCATGACCATTTCTATGGACTCTACTTCACAGATTTACTTACCAGCGATTTAAAGAACATCATGTATAAAACTGCTTTACTGTACTATCACAATCAACCAACAGTTATATGAAATAACATGCAGCAGTTTATAGAAGAACACTTTAAACTATCAATAGATACCAACCCATTAAACACACAACGAACATGCATGCATCAATGAATTTATGCAAGGTTTATATGACAAGCAATGGGTGTTCCAAGCCTACTTCTTATCTTATCTTGTTATCCAACTTGTTACTTAATTGGTATCGTTTGATTGAATGCCCAACTGAGTCAGTTTTATTATGAACGGAGCCCTTGGAAAGAAGGTGCTTATCGAAATAGAGCCACTCACAAGTTTGTTGAATAGGAAGAAGAAGGAGAGACCCCTAAGACTCCGCTCGCGCGTCGTCTACACGATCACCTGCACGCACCAACGGATGATCAATACCTCCTGCTTCGGTCTCCAAGGCTCGATACGAAATGCGAAATCCTAAGAACGAAAGCAATGAAATCCATTGAAACCGTTCAAGAAAACGCAAGTCATAAAACCAACAAGAAAGCATCCAAGCGGCACGAAAACGGACAAGAAACCAACGCAACGGAAAGGCCCCTCTCGACTCTGCCACCGAGTCCATCCTCGAGGCACAATCCATTGTATATGGGACTTGATTCCGAAGAAACCAATCCATAACGAGGAAAGGATCTTAATTCAATCTGTCCCGTTCGGACGGTCGTAAGTATTTCTTGGCCGCGCTCCCCGAATAGGGGGAACGGGGCATTACATCATAACCATCCAAAAGAAAGTTTCGTCCCAAAACTTAGGAATAGAACCTACCACTAAGGAATAATGAGGGGAACCTTTCCCTCATATCAGCTTCAAGTTCCCAGGTCGACTCCTCGACCGAGTGGTTCTGCCACAGGACGCGCACTAGCGAGACGGTTCGGTTCCGCAACTGCTTCTCTTTACGATCCAAAACTTGGACAGGCTCTGCCGCGTACGACAAGTCAGCTTGCAGATTCAACTGCCCCAAGTCGACTATGTGGTTCGGGTCGTGTACAAACTTTCTCAGCTGTGAAACGTGAAAAATATTGTGTACTTCTGATAGGGCAGGCGGTAAAGCAACTTGATAGGCGACCGGAGTAACCCGTTTGAGAACTTCAAACGGCCCAACAAATCTTGGACTTAGCTTTCCTTTTACTCCGAATCGCATGACTCCGCGCATAGGCGAGACTTTCAAGAACACATGGTCCCCTTCAAGGAATTCAAGGGGGCGACGTCGAGCATCGGCATAACTCTTTTGTCGGCTTTGTGCTGTCTTCAACCGTTTACGAATCAACCGAACCTTTTGTACGGTTTGTTCAACCAGCTCCGGCCCAAGGATTTGCCGTTCTCCGACTTCGTCCCAGCAGATTGGTGACCTACACTTCCGCCCATACAAAGCCTCGTACGGAGCCATCTCGATGCTGGACTGATAACTGTTGTTGTATGCAAATTCGGCCAGCGGCAGGTAGACGTCCCAACTTGACTTCGAATCGATCACGCAGAGGCGCAACATGTCTTCTAGTATCTGATTCACTCGTTCCGTCTGACCATCGGTTTGTGGATGATAGGCTGAGCTAAACTTCAACTTGGTCCCCATCGCCAGCTGAAGGCTCTCCCAGAAACACGAGATGAATCGTCCGTCCCGATCTGATACTATAGAAACTGGCACTCCGTGCAGCCGGACTATCTCGTCAAGGTAGGTATGGGCGAGGCGATCGGCGCTCCAAGTACTTTTGATGGCAATGAAGTGTGCAGACTTGGTTAACCGGTCGACGATAACCCAGATCGCGTCGTTCCCCCGTTGCGTCCTTGGCAGGCCAACAATAAAATCCATGCAGATGTGCTCCCACTTCCATTCCGGGATAGCAAGATTTTGCATCTCCCCGCCCGGCCTCTGATGCTCTGCTTTCACCCTTTGACAAGTTATGCATTGGGACACAAAGAGTGCAACATCTTTCTTCATGCCGTGCCACCAGAAGGTCGTTCGGAGGTTCTTATACATCTTCGTGCTCCCGGGATGGATCATATAGGCTGCGTAATGAGCTTCCGCAAGGATCTCCTTTCTAAGTTCTGAATCATCGGAGACGCATAGCCTTCCTTTCACCCGCAACGCTCCATTTTTATCTACTGCAAAGTCCTTCGCCTTCCCCGCTAGAATCTGCTCGTGCATCTTCCTTAGGAAAGGGTCGTCTTTCTGAGTAGATGTGACCCGCTCTATTAGGTTGGGTACGAATCGCATTTGAGCGACCCGCGCGCCACGATATCGAATTCGGAGTTCGATGCCCATTTCTTCTAAGTCCCTTCGTAACCTGCGATCGACTGACAGAGATCCAACGAAGATCCGACTCAAAGCATCCGCTACAACGTTCCCTTTTCCAGGCGTGTAGTCTATCGTCAAGTCATAATCTTTTATCAATTCTAGCCAACGGCGCTGACGAAGGTTGAGGTCCGTCTGGGTGAATAGGTACTTTAAGCTCTTGTGATCAGTATAAATTCGGCAAGGCACTCCATAAAGGTAGTGTCGCCACAATTTTAGGCCAAAGACAATTGCCGCTAATTCCAGGTCGTGTGTAGGATAATTTTTCTCGTGCTTCTTTAGTTGCCTGGAGGCATAGGCTATCACTCGATCTCGCTGCATAAGTACACACCCCAAGCCTTGCCCGGACGCGTCGCTAAATATTTGGAATCCCGAGATCTCGTCTGGTAGTGCAAGTAACGGGGCAGAGGTGAGGCGATGCTTTAACTCTTTAAACGAAGCTTCGCAGTCGGCGGACCACTCAAATGCGACTCCCTTTTGTGTGAGGCGAGTCAGAGGTAGTGCAAGTTTGGAAAAATCCTTCACGAACCGTCTGTAGTAGCCCGCTAGCCCGAGGAAGCTTCGAATCTCGCTAACGGATGCAGGTCGCTTCCACTCGACAATGGCTTCCACCTTCTTCGGATCGACTGAGATGCCTCCCGCAGAAATGATGTGCCCGAGGAAAGATACACTACTTAGCCAGAATTCACACTTACTCAGTTTAGCATATAGCTGGTTGTCCCGAAGAGTTTGTAGCACGGTCCGCAAGTGCTCTGCATGTTCTTCCTCACTCTTCGAATACACCAAGATATCATCGATGAATACTACTACAAACTTATCGAGATAGGGCCGGAACACGAGGTTCATTAAACTCATAAAGGCAGCGGGTGCATTGGTTAGTCCGAACGGCATCACCAGGAACTCATAATGGCCATAGTGAGTTCGAAAAGCTGACTTTGGCACATCGTCTGGCTTGATCTTTAATTGGTGATAGCCCGAACGGAGGTCGATTTTAGAGAATACCGTGGCAGCTTGCAACTGATCGAAAAGATCGTCTATTCTTGGAAGAGGATACTGGTTACGAATGGTTGCTTTATTCAATTCTCGATAGTCGATGCAGAGCCGCAACGAGCCATCCTTTTTCTTTACGAATAGTACAGGCGCACCCCACGGAGATACACTAGGCCGAATGTATCCTCGATCTAGCAAGTCTTGCAACTGTACTTTAAGCTCCTTCAATTCTGCCGGGGCCATTCGATACGGCGTCTTGGAAATTGGTCGAGTCTCTGGGAATGTGTCTATAGTAAACTCTGTCTCTCGATCGGGCGGCATGCCTGGCAACTCGTCGGGGAACACATCAGGAAAATCCGCCACAACGGGAATAGACTCAACGTTTGCGCAATCTTGCCGAGTGTCTCGAACGGACGCTAAGTACCCTTCGCAGCCGGAGTGAATCATCCGTCGAGCAGACATTGCTGAGATCACCATGCAGGCATTCGACGCTTTCGACTCAGGACTGCACGTGAAGCTAAACTCGATCTCGCCGGGCAAACGAAATACGACTTCCTTTTTCGCACAGTCGATTGTAGCTGAACAAGCGCCGAGCCAATCCATCCCCAGAATAAGATCGTAGTCCCTTATGTCTAGAACTATCGCATCTAATGACAATCTCCGTCCCCCGATGCAAATATTACCTTCACGACAGACTAAGCGAGCCGATAAATCTACGCCCGAAGGAGTACTAACACTTAGGTTTAAGCCTAGCGGTGTCATAGGGAATGTGTGTTCGGCGGTAAAATTTGTCGAAATAAAGCTATGTGTTGCACCAGAATCAAATAATACTCGAGCAGGTACATTATTAAAAAGTAATATACCTGACACCGTCGTGTTCGATGCAAGTGCCTCGTCCCGAGTCAAAGCATAGACTCGGCCCTGAGCGTTTTGCGGTGTCTGGTTCGCTCGTTGAGTTTGCCCCTGACCCTGAGCTGAGTCATTATTTTGCTGCGGACGGTGTGAAGATGGATCGTTGGAGCGGGTTGGACAATTACGAGCAATGTGGCCCACCTTGCCACAATTGAAACATCCTCCTTTGCTCGCGCGACATTCGCTGACGTGGTGTCCTGGCTTGCGGCAGTAGGCACAATTCTGTCCTTGCCTCTTTCCTTGATTCGAGTCTTGGGAGCCGCCGTTGTTGTTGCGGCGCTTATGCGCGTTGTTTCCTCCTGTGTTGGCAGGACGCTTGTGATTGTAATTTTGCACAGCGTCGGTGCGAACTGGAGGATACTGCGACTCTAGGGACAGTGCATGATTCAAGGACTCTCGCATGGTACGATATTGAGTCACTACAACGTGAGCACGGATAGAAGGTCGTAGTCCGAGCTCGAACTTTCGTGCACGACTTTCGGCATCGGCGAGCTGAGACTTGGCAAATTTTGCAAGTCGGTTGAACTCTGAAGCGTACTGACGCACCGTCATGTCTCCCTGCTTCAGTAGCGCAAACTCGTCTTCCTTTTCGCGACGGACGGCGGGTGGAAGGTATTCCTCCACGAAGGCCTTGCGAAACACGGACCAGGAGATAGCCGTTGTGCCACCTTCACTCAAAATAGCTTGCTTGTGCACATCCCACCAGTCATGTGCATTTTGTCGGAGCTGAAGCTGGGCACACGCTACTTTCTTGGTCTCGTCTAGGCACAGCGCTTCAAAGTGGTCCTCCAACTCGACCAGCCAGTCCATCGCTAAGGAAGGGTCCTCGATGCCTTTAAACGTAGCACGGCACATCTTCTTAAATTCTGATATCGACACGATTGACCCATTCTCGCCTGAGGGTAAGGTACCCTGGGAATTCTGCGGTCCGGTGGCTTCAGCAACTATAGGTACGGTTGCGGGGGCGGATGCAGAATAATTGTTGGCGACCATATTCGTCACCATTATTTGCAGACTATTCATCTGCTTTTGCTGTGTATCCGCCTGAAGTCGCTGCGCCACGAATTGAGCTTCAATCCGTGACTCGAACTGACTCTGCCGTAGTTCAGCTTGTTTCTGCTGCGTCTCCATCAAACGCATCATTCGCTCGAACGGATCGGCAGAGGGTGCGGCAGCTGGACTCCCAGAGCTGCCCGAGGTGCCTGAACTACTCGCTTGCACTTGCGCCACCATCTGCGCTTGTGCACCAGGCTCGGAAGTCGTTCCTTGAAAGGAAAGTAACTTGTATTAGTCTCAAGGTATATTATGGACTCACTGTATGGAACGTATCTCATTTTGGCCAAGCGAATTCAAGGGTCTACTCGGAAGGAACAAGGTCCTCTTTAGAAACTTTCTTTGTGAGATCAAAGGATCTGAAGCATGCTCTGATACCAATATGTCACGCCCCGATTTCGGCTAATCGATAATCGTCCCCCGGGCGTGATGCCGTGCACGCGTAGGGCGCGCGTGCACAAGGCCTTAGGCATAAGGATATTCTTTAGAACAATGCAACAGAGTAGACATATAAGATAACACAAGGTTGAGGCATAGAAAAGTTTCTCTTTTATTTATAATGAACATCTTTTTACATCGCTTGACTCAAAAGTATAAAATGCCCCACGGGCTTACAAACTTGGACGCAAAATGAGATAGCCGATCCATACATTATGTCCCTTTACATAGATTCAAAAACTCAAAACCACCTTGGGTGCGAGTAAGCACCATCGCCTTAGCGATATTCAGCAACGGAGAGAGAGTGAAAGGCTTCTAGCTTGAGCCTCCAAAAGTCTTGGCCACGAACCGCCAAGGATCCCAAAAGTCCGGAGAGAACTTCAGCTCCTCGCCGCTTTGCCTTGCGCCGGGGAACCTGCTACAACGAGGGTCAGTACTTCGAAAAGTACTGGTGAAGGCTAGCTGCTCAACTTTACCAAGCTCATGAGATGTGATCTAATGAGTATGCTACAATTATGTTCTTAGGTGGGTTTCTATTCTTGCCTAGTTCAGATTTCATTTAGCAGGTATGCAAGAACAAAATAACATAACTTCACATGCCACCGTTCGGTGACTTTACCTGTCCCGTCTGAACCACCTGTACAACTTACCATAGCCTTCCCTGTCACGAAGACATAGTTAGTCTGCACAGTTTAAATATACACAACATCTTTCTTTGTTGTTTAGGAGCCATCATGGGTTTAGTCTGGGCTGGCGGCGATGCTTGCAGCGCGGGTAGCTAGCCCCGCTACAATTCCCCGCTCCCACGACTAAGAAAGTAGATTCCGCCCGGGTCGAAACGGCCCGGTGCCCCGGTAACCGCTCGCAGGAACCTGGATCCCTTGTGCACAAGAATTCCCATGACCATTTCTATGGACTCTACTTCACAGATTTACTTACCAGCGATTTAAAGAACATCATGTATAAAACTGCTTTACTGTACTATCACAATCAACCAACAGTTATATGAAATAACATGCAGCAGTTTATAGAAGAACACTTTAAACTATCAATAGATACCAACCCATTAAACACACAACGAACATGCATGCATCAATGAATTTATGCAAGGTTTATATGACAAGCAATGGGTGTTCCAAGCCTACTTCTTATCTTATCTTGTTATCCAACTTGTTACTTAATTGGTATCGTTTGATTGAATGCCCAACTGAGTCAGTTTTATTATGAACGGAGCCCTTGGAAAGAAGGTGCTTATCGAAATAGAGCCACTCACAAGTTTGTTGAATAGGAAGAAGAAGGAGAGACCCCTAAGACTCCGCTCGCGCGTCGTCTACACGATCACCTGCACGCACCAACGGATGATCAATACCTCCTGCTTCGGTCTCCAAGGCTCGATACGAAATGCGAAATCCTAAGAACGAAAGCAATGAAATCCATTGAAACCGTTCAAGAAAACGCAAGTCATAAAACCAACAAGAAAGCATCCAAGCGGCACGAAAACGGACAAGAAACCAACGCAACGGAAAGGCCCCTCTCGACTCTGCCGCCGAGTCCATCCTCGAGGCACAATCCATTGTATATGGGACTTGATTCCGAAGAAACCAATCCATAACGAGGAAAGGATCTTAATTCAATCTGTCCCGTTCGGACGGTCGTAAGTATTTCTTGGCCGCGCTCCCCGAATAGGGGGAACGGGGCATTACATCATAACCATCCAAAAGAAAGTTTCGTCCCAAAACTTAGGAATAGAACCTACCACTAAGGAATAATGAGGGGAACCTTTCCCTCATATCAGCTTCAAGTTCCCAGGTCGACTCCTCGACCGAGTGGTTCTGCCACAGGACGCGCACTAGCGAGACGGTTCGGTTCCGCAACTGCTTCTCTTTACGATCCAAAACTTGGACAGGCTCTGCCGCGTACGACAAGTCAGCTTGCAGATTCAACTGCCCCAAGTCGACTATGTGGTTCGGGTCGTGTACAAACTTTCTCAGCTGTGAAACGTGAAAAATATTGTGTACTTCTGATAGGGCAGGCGGTAAAGCAACTTGATAGGCGACCGGAGTAACCCGTTTGAGAACTTCAAACGGCCCAACAAATCTTGGACTTAGCTTTCCTTTTACTCCGAATCGCATGACTCCGCGCATAGGCGAGACTTTCAAGAACACATGGTCCCCTTCAAGGAATTCAAGGGGGCGACGTCGAGCATCGGCATAACTCTTTTGTCGGCTTTGTGCTGTCTTCAACCGTTTACGAATCAACCGAACCTTTTGTACGGTTTGTTCAACCAGCTCCGGCCCAAGGATTTGCCGTTCTCCGACTTCGTCCCAGCAGATTGGTGACCTACACTTCCGTCCATACAAAGCCTCGTACGGAGCCATCTCGATGCTGGACTGATAACTGTTGTTGTATGCAAATTCGGCCAGCGGCAGGTAGACGTCCCAACTTGACTTCGAATCGATCACGCAGAGGCGCAACATGTCTTCTAGTATCTGATTCACTCGTTCCGTCTGACCATCGGTTTGTGGATGATAGGCTGAGCTAAACTTCAACTTGGTCCCCATCGCCAGCTGAAGGCTCTCCCAGAAACACGAGATGAATCGTCCGTCCCGATCTGATACTATAGAAACTGGCACTCCGTGCAGCCGGACTATCTCGTCAAGGTAGGTATGGGCGAGGCGATCGGCGCTCCAAGTACTTTTGATGGCAATGAAGTGTGCAGACTTGGTTAACCGGTCGACGATAACCCAGATCGCGTCGTTCCCCCGTTGCGTCCTTGGCAGGCCAACAATAAAATCCATGCAGATGTGCTCCCACTTCCATTCCGGGATAGCAAGATTTTGCATCTCCCCGCCCGGCCTCTGATGCTCTGCTTTCACCCTTTGACAAGTTATGCATTGGGACACAAAGAGTGCAACATCTTTCTTCATGCCGTGCCACCAGAAGGTCGTTCGGAGGTTCTTATACATCTTCGTGCTCCCGGGATGGATCATATAGGCTGCGTAATGAGCTTCCGCAAGGATCTCCTTTCTAAGTTCTGAATCATCGGAGACGCATAGCCTTCCTTTCACCCGCAACGCTCCATTTTTATCTACTGCAAAGTCCTTCGCCTTCCCCGCTAGAATCTGCTCGTGCATCTTCCTTAGGAAAGGGTCGTCTTTCTGAGTAGATGTGACCCGCTCTATTAGGTTGGGTACGAATCGCATTTGAGCGACCCGCGCGCCACGATATCGAATTCGGAGTTCGATGCCCATTTCTTCTAAGTCCCTTCGTAACCTGCGATCGACTGACAGAGATCCAACGAAGATCCGACTCAAAGCATCCGCTACAACGTTCCCTTTTCCAGGCGTGTAGTCTATCGTCAAGTCGTAATCTTTTATCAATTCTAGCCAACGGCGCTGACGAAGGTTGAGGTCCGTCTGGGTGAATAGGTACTTTAAGCTCTTGTGATCAGTATAAATTCGGCAAGGCACTCCATAAAGGTAGTGTCGCCACAATTTTAGGCCAAAGACAATTGCCGCTAATTCCAGGTCGTGTGTAGGATAATTTTTCTCGTGCTTCTTTAGTTGCCTGGAGGCATAGGCTATCACTCGATCTCGCTGCATAAGTACACACCCCAAGCCTTGCCCGGACGCGTCGCTAAATATTTGGAATCCCGAGATCTCGTCTGGTAGTGCAAGTAACGGGGCAGAGGTGAGGCGATGCTTTAACTCTTTAAACGAAGCTTCGCAGTCGGCGGACCACTCAAATGCGACTCCCTTTTGTGTGAGGCGAGTCAGAGGTAGTGCAAGTTTGGAAAAATCCTTCACGAACCGTCTGTAGTAGCCCGCTAGCCCGAGGAAGCTTCGAATCTCGCTAACGGATGCAGGTCGCTTCCACTCGACAATGGCTTCCACCTTCTTCGGATCGACTGAGATGCCTCCCGCAGAAATGATGTGCCCGAGGAAAGATACACTACTTAGCCAGAATTCACACTTACTCAGTTTAGCATATAGCTGGTTGTCCCGAAGAGTTTGTAGCACGGTCCGCAAGTGCTCTGCATGTTCTTCCTCACTCTTCGAATACACCAAGATATCATCGATGAATACTACTACAAACTTATCGAGATAGGGCCGGAACACGAGGTTCATTAAACTCATAAAGGCAGCGGGTGCATTGGTTAGTCCGAACGGCATCACCAGGAACTCATAATGGCCATAGTGAGTTCGAAAAGCTGACTTTGGCACATCGTCTGGCTTGATCTTTAATTGGTGATAGCCCGAACGGAGGTCGATTTTAGAGAATACCGTGGCAGCTTGCAACTGATCGAAAAGATCGTCTATTCTTGGAAGAGGATACTGGTTACGAATGGTTGCTTTATTCAATTCTCGATAGTCGATGCAGAGCCGCAATGAGCCATCCTTTTTCTTTACGAATAGTACAGGCGCACCCCACGGAGATACACTAGGCCGAATGTATCCTCGATCTAGCAAGTCTTGCAACTGTACTTTAAGCTCCTTCAATTCTGCCGGGGCCATTCGATACGGCGTCTTGGAAATTGGTCGAGTCTCTGGGAATGTGTCTATAGTAAACTCTGTCTCTCGATCGGGCGGCATGCCTGGCAACTCGTCGGGGAACACATCAGGAAAATCCGCCACAACGGGAATAGACTCAACGTTTGCGCAATCTTGCCGAGTGTCTCGAACGGACGCTAAGTACCCTTCGCAGCCGGAGTGAATCATCCGTCGAGCAGACATTGCTGAGATCACCATGCAGGCATTCGACGCTTTCGACTCAGGACTGCACGTGAAGCTAAACTCGATCTCGCCGGGCAAACGAAATACGACTTCCTTTTTCGCACAGTCGATTGTAGCTGAACAAGCGCCGAGCCAATCCATCCCCAGAATAAGATCGTAGTCCCTTATGTCTAGAACTATCGCATCTAATGACAATCTCCGTCCCCCGATGCAAATATTACCTTCACGACAGACTAAGCGAGCCGATAAATCTACGCCCGAAGGAGTACTAACACTTAGGTTTAAGCCTAGCGGTGTCATAGGGAATGTGTGTTCGGCGGTAAAATTTGTCGAAATGAAGCTATGTGTTGCACCAGAATCAAATAATACTCGAGCAGGTACATTATTAAAAAGTAATATACCTGACACCGTCGTGTTCGATGCAAGTGCCTCGTCCCGAGTCAAAGCATAGACTCGGCCCTGAGCGTTTTGCGGTGTCTGGTTCGCTCGTTGAGTTTGCCCCTGACCCTGAGCTGAGTCATTATTTTGCTGCGGACGGTGTGAAGATGGATCGTTGGAGCGGGTTGGACAATTACGAGCAATGTGGCCCACCTTGCCACAATTGAAACATCCTCCTTTGCTCGCGCGACATTCGCTGACGTGGTGTCCTGGCTTGCGGCAGTAGGCACAATTCTGTCCTTGCCTCTTTCCTTGATTCGAGTCTTGGGAGCCGCCGTTGTTGTTGCGGCGCTTATGCGCGTTGTTTCCTCCTGTGTTGGCAGGACACTTGTGATTGTAATTTTGCACAGCGTCGGTGCGAACTGGAGGATACTGCGACTCTAGGGACAGTGCATGATTCAAGGACTCTCGCATGGTACGATATTGAGTCACTACAACGTGAGCACGGATAGAAGGTCGTAGTCCGAGCTCGAACTTTCGTGCACGACTTTCGGCATCGGCGAGCTGAGACTTGGCAAATTTTGCAAGTCGGTTGAACTCTGAAGCGTACTGACGCACCGTCATGTCTCCCTGCTTCAGTAGCGCAAACTCGTCTTCCTTTTCGCGACGGACGGCGGGTGGAAGGTATTCCTCCACGAAGGCCTTGCGAAACACGGACCAGGAGATAGCCGTTGTGCCACCTTCACTCAAAATAGCTTGCTTGTGCACATCCCACCAGTCATGTGCATTTTGTCGGAGCTGAAGCTGGGCACACGCTACTTTCTTGGTCTCGTCTAGGCACAGCGCTTCAAAGTGGTCCTCCAACTCGACCAGCCAGTCCATCGCTAAGGAAGGGTCCTCGATGCCTTTAAACGTAGCACGGCACATCTTCTTAAATTCTGATATCGACACGATTGACCCATTCTCGCCTGAGGGTAAGGTACCCTGGGAATTCTGCGGTCCGGTGGCTTCAGCAACTATAGGTACGGTTGCGGGGGCGGATGCAGAATAATTGTTGGCGACCATATTCGTCACCATTATTTGCAGACTATTCATCTGCTTTTGCTGTGTATCCGCCTGAAGTCGCTGCGCCACGAATTGAGCTTCAATCCGTGACTCGAACTGACTCTGCCGTAGTTCAGCTTGTTTCTGCTGCGTCTCCATCAAACGCATCATTCGCTCGAACGGATCGGCAGAGGGTGCGGCAGCTGGACTCCCAGAGCTGCCCGAGGTGCCTGAACTACTCGCTTGCACTTGCGCCACCATCTGCGCTTGTGCACCAGGCTCGGAAGTCGTTCCTTGAAAGGAAAGTAACTTGTATTAGTCTCAAGGTATATTATGGACTCACTGTATGGAACGTATCTCATTTTGGCCAAGCGAATTCAAGGGTCTACTCGGAAGGAACAAGGTCCTCTTTAGAAACTTTCTTTGTGAGATCAAAGGATCTGAAGCATGCTCTGATACCAATATGTCACGCCCCGATTTCGGCTAATCGATAATCGTCCCCCGGGCGTGATGCCGTGCACGCGTAGGGCGCGTGTGCACAAGGCCTTAGGCATAAGGATATTCTTTAGAACAATGCAACAGAGTAGACATATAAGATAACACAAGGTTGAGGCATAGAAAAGTTTCTCTTTTATTTATAATGAACATCTTTTTACATCGCTTGACTCAAAAGTATAAAATGCCCCACGGGCTTACAAACTTGGACGCAAAATGAGATAGCCGATCCATACATTATGTCCCTTTACATAGATTCAAAAACTCAAAACCACCTTGGGTGCGAGTAAGCACCATCGCCTTAGCGATATTCAGCAACGGAGAGAGAGTGAAAGGCTTCTAGCTTGAGCCTCCAAAAGTCTTGGCCACGAACCGCCAAGGATCCCAAAAGTCCGGAGAGAACTTCAGCTCCTCGCCGCTTTGCCTTGCGCCGGGGAACCTGCTACAACGAGGGTCAGTACTTCGAAAAGTACTGGTGAAGGCTAGCTGCTCAACTTTACCAAGCTCATGAGATGTGATCTAATGAGTATGCTACAATTATGTTCTTAGGTGGATTTCTATTCTTGCCTAGTTCAGATTTCATTTAGCAGGTATGCAAGAACAAAATAACATAACTTCACATGCCACCGTTCGGTGACTTTACCTGTCCCGTCTGAACCACCTGTACAACTTACCATAGCCTTCCCTGTCACGAAGACATAGTTAGTCTGCACAGTTTAAATATACACAACATCTTTCTTTGTTGTTTAGGAGCCATCATGGGTTTAGTCTGGGCTGGCGGCGATGCTTGCAGCGCGGGTAGCTAGCCCCGCTACAATTCCCCGCTCCCACGACTAAGAAAGTAGATTCCGCCCGGGTCGAAACGGCCCGGTGCCCCGGTAACCGCTCGCAGGAACCTGGATCCCTTGTGCACAAGAATTCCCATGACCATTTCTATGGACTCTACTTCACAGATTTACTTACCAGCGATTTAAAGAACATCATGTATAAAACTGCTTTACTGTACTATCACAATCAACCAACAGTTATATGAAATAACATGCAGCAGTTTATAGAAGAACACTTTAAACTATCAATAGATACCAACCCATTAAACACACAACGAACATGCATGCATCAATGAATTTATGCAAGGTTTATATGACAAGCAATGGGTGTTCCAAGCCTACTTCTTATCTTATCTTGTTATCCAACTTGTTACTTAATTGGTATCGTTTGATTGAATGCCCAACTGAGTCAGTTTTATTATGAACGGAGCCCTTGGAAAGAAGGTGCTTATCGAAATAGAGCCACTCACAAGTTTGTTGAATAGGAAGAAGAAGGAGAGACCCCTAAGACTCCGCTCGCGCGTCGTCTACACGATCACCTGCACGCACCAACGGATGATCAATACCTCCTGCTTCGGTCTCCAAGGCTCGATACGAAATGCGAAATCCTAAGAACGAAAGCAATGAAATCCATTGAAACCGTTCAAGAAAACGCAAGTCATAAAACCAACAAGAAAGCATCCAAGCGGCACGAAAACGGACAAGAAACCAACGCAACGGAAAGGCCCCTCTCGACTCTGCCGCCGAGTCCATCCTCGAGGCACAATCCATTGTATATGGGACTTGATTCCGAAGAAACCAATCCATAACGAGGAAAGGATCTTAATTCAATCTGTCCCGTTCGGACGGTCGTAAGTATTTCTTGGCCGCGCTCCCCGAATAGGGGGAACGGGGCATTACATCATAACCATCCAAAAGAAAGTTTCGTCCCAAAACTTAGGAATAGAACCTACCACTAAGGAATAATGAGGGGAACCTTTCCCTCATATCAGCTTCAAGTTCCCAGGTCGACTCCTCGACCGAGTGGTTCTGCCACAGGACGCGCACTAGCGAGACGGTTCGGTTCCGCAACTGCTTCTCTTTACGATCCAAAACTTGGACAGGCTCTGCCGCGTACGACAAGTCAGCTTGCAGATTCAACTGCCCCAAGTCGACTATGTGGTTCGGGTCGTGTACAAACTTTCTCAGCTGTGAAACGTGAAAAATATTGTGTACTTCTGATAGGGCAGGCGGTAAAGCAACTTGATAGGCGACCGGAGTAACCCGTTTGAGAACTTCAAACGGCCCAACAAATCTTGGACTTAGCTTTCCTTTTACTCCGAATCGCATGACTCCGCGCATAGGCGAGACTTTCAAGAACACATGGTCCCCTTCAAGGAATTCAAGGGGGCGACGTCGAGCATCGGCATAACTCTTTTGTCGGCTTTGTGCTGTCTTCAACCGTTTACGAATCAACCGAACCTTTTGTACGGTTTGTTCAACCAGCTCCGGCCCAAGGATTTGCCGTTCTCCGACTTCGTCCCAGCAGATTGGTGACCTACACTTCCGCCCATACAAAGCCTCGTACGGAGCCATCTCGATGCTGGACTGATAACTGTTGTTGTATGCAAATTCGGCCAGCGGCAGGTAGACGTCCCAACTTGACTTCGAATCGATCACGCAGAGGCGCAA
The DNA here is from genome assembly GCA_036927795.1 of Iris macrosiphon. NCBI lineage: Eukaryota > Viridiplantae > Streptophyta > Magnoliopsida > Asparagales > Iridaceae > Iris > Iris macrosiphon. The sequence continues at coordinate 17,508,333 of JAYESA010000004.1, forward strand.
CATGTCTTCTAGTATCTGATTCACTCGTTCCGTCTGACCATCGGTTTGTGGATGATAGGCTGAGCTAAACTTCAACTTGGTCCCCATCGCCAGCTGAAGGCTCTCCCAGAAACACGAGATGAATCGTCCGTCCCGATCTGATACTATAGAAACTGGCACTCCGTGCAGCCGGACTATCTCGTCAAGGTAGGTATGGGCGAGGCGATCGGCGCTCCAAGTACTTTTGATGGCAATGAAGTGTGCAGACTTGGTTAACCGGTCGACGATAACCCAGATCGCGTCGTTCCCCCGTTGCGTCCTTGGCAGGCCAACAATAAAATCCATGCAGATGTGCTCCCACTTCCATTCCGGGATAGCAAGATTTTGCATCTCTCCGCCCGGCCTCTGATGCTCTGCTTTCACCTTTTGACAAGTTATGCATTGGGACACAAAGAGTGCAACATCTTTCTTCATGCCGTGCCACCAGAAGGTCGTTCGGAGGTTCTTATACATCTTCGTGCTCCCGGGATGGATCATATAGGCTGCGTAATGAGCTTCCGCAAGGATCTCCTTTCTAAGTTCTGAATCATCGGAGACGCATAGCCTTCCTTTCACCCGCAACGCTCCATTTTCATCTACTGCAAAGTCCTTCGCCTTCCCCGCTAGAATCTGCTCGTGCATCTTCCTTAGGAAAGGGTCGTCTTTCTGAGTAGATGTGACCCGCTCTATTAGGTTGGGTACGAATCGCATTTGAGCGACCCGCGCGCCACGATATCGAATTCGGAGTTCGATGCCCATTTCTTCTAAGTCCCTTCGTAACCTGCGATCGACTGACAGAGATCCAACGAAGATCCGACTCAAAGCATCCGCTACAACGTTCCCTTTTCCAGGCGTGTAGTCTATCGTCAAGTCGTAATCTTTTATCAATTCTAGCCAACGGCGCTGACGAAGGTTGAGGTCCGTCTGGGTGAATAGGTACTTTAAGCTCTTGTGATCAGTATAAATTCGGCAAGGCACTCCATAAAGGTAGTGTCGCCACAATTTCAGGCCAAAGACAATTGCCGCTAATTCCAGGTCGTGTGTAGGATAATTTTTCTCGTGCTTCTTTAGTTGCCTGGAGGCATAGGCTATCACTCGATCTCGCTGCATAAGTACACACCCCAAGCCTTGCCCGGACGCGTCGCTAAATATTTGGAATCCCGAGATCTCGTCTGGTAGTGCAAGTAACGGGGCAGAGGTGAGGCGATGCTTTAACTCTTTAAACGAAGCTTCGCAGTCGGCGGACCACTCAGTTTTATTATGAACGGAGCCCTTGGAAAGAAGGTGCTTATCGAAATAGAGCCACTCACAAGTTTGTTGAATAGGAAGAAGAAGGAGAGACCCCTAAGACTCCGCTCGCGCGTCGTCTACACGATCACCTGCACGCACCAACGGATGATCAATACCTCCTGCTTCGGTCTCCAAGGCTCGATACGAAATGCGAAATCCTAAGAACGAAAGCAATGAAATCCATTGAAACCGTTCAAGAAAACGCAAGTCATAAAACCAACAAGAAAGCATCCAAGCGGCACAAAAACGGACAAGAAACCAACGCAACGGAAAGGCCCCTCTCGACTCTGCCGCCGAGTCCATCCTCGAGGCACAATCCATTGTATATGGAACCTGATTCCGAAGAAACCAATCCATAACGAGGAAAGGATCTTAATTCAATCTGTCCCGTTCGGACGGTCGTAAGTATTTCTTGGCCGCGCTCCCCGAATAGGGGGAACGGGGCATTACAAGCTATATGGACAATGTTCTATCGTGCAGTGCGCAGCATATTTTGTGAGCCATATTCGATCTCTTAGGAACAAAAGTCATCTCTAGTGGACTGATCATCTCGAATCAAGACAAGTTCATCAAGTGGACTATTCAATTCAATAGTTGGGGGCAACATCGAATTCAAGTAACATAGATACATCTCATTTAGCATTTATGACAAGGAACATAAGGATATACAAGTGATCACTTATTCAGTGATCCTTACCCATGGCCGAACGGTTATCCCTGCAATAGACATACAAGTTAGCAACAATTTACATATAAACAAGGTTTTATTTTTTGTTCGTCTCTGCATCAAACAGTTAGGTATGTAAGAACTAGCATGCGCCCTAACTATATGATGGCCCATGGAAACCATGATTAGCAGTTGGGACGTACACGGCCATCTCACTAATGACAGATCGGCTAATAGCTGCTGAGACGCATGGTTGTTATGCACTAAAATACGCTCAAAATAGCATTCGGGACACATGGTTCAGCACTAAACTAAAAGCCACACCCTCCCGTAAATAAGGACTTCTAGCCTCAGGGTGTTTCAGATCTCTCCCTGGCCGAACGATCCCCAGTGCCCTAGAAACCGCTCGAGAGATAAACCTTGTGCACAAGTTGTCAGACCGATGCATGAATGCACTTCTATCAGATAAATAATATATGATGCACATGATTAAGAACAAGCAAGCATATCAATCAAGCAATAGAGCTAGAGCTCTTAATTCTCTTTGCCTAATAGCTACACCCTCCCGTAAATAAGGACTTCAAGTCTCAGGATGGACTATTAGTCTAGATGGACCAGTTCAAGATATTCATACAGTTCTATCTCTTCACAGTGCGATCAATGAAACATGTTCAAGCAATCAAGTTCTTTTAATAAGTAACAGGCAAGAACAACTCTATAAATCTAGCATGCAATTCTATCTCTTTTAGTACGATAGCGAACAAGCAAGCAATTTATTATTTAAGCAAGCATAGTAGTCGTTCTTCTATCTCTTTTAGACAAGCATGTAGTTCTACTCTAGTTTAGCATGCGATACAAGGACAAGTTCAAGCAATCTATTACTCTTTTTTATTAGCATAGCAATGATTCGTTCGATAGCGGTGCCCGTGTAACTTAGCATGCAACCTTTCTATCTTTTCTTAGCATGGAAAGGGTTCATTTCAATGACAAGCAATACGAGTTCTCTTATTAAGCATGCAGAGTCAGGTTCTATCATTCTTCTTATGAAACTATCTTCTTAGAACAAGTAGTAGAAAATTGAGATTCATTATTAAGGCGTGCAAGAATCAGAAAATAAAGTATTGCCCACTCACTTAGACCAATCATCTTGTGTTTCGATCGGAGAATACTTCGAGAAGGGTTCCGCTCGAGCCAGGAAAGCGATATCTCTTGTACATAATGCCTACGCAGAGCGGGGCACTACACTTTTAGGCGATTTGTTAAGGATGCACCACATAGATATAGTTCTACTTATATTAATGTTACAATCTTGCATTAAGTTTAAATATGTGATTACTCATAATTGTAATGTTAATTCTAGTTTTGATAATCAAGTAACTAAGAATGATTGGTTAATTGCTACTTCTATTTTTGAATTTTTGAACTATTTTACAATGCTACATGTACTTTATCTGGAGTTTATTATCCAACTTCTCCTTTAGCTTTAACAGGAATTCTTAACATGTCTAATTTATTTTGTAAATATATAAATATTCCTGATTTTGATTATGTTGTTGCCAAAATGGAAGGCAAAATTAAAAAATATTGGGGTGATATACCTCTTCTATATTGTTTGGATTTAGTTTTTTATCCTAAGATTAAATTATATGGTGTATATATTTTATTAGACGATTTTGAAGATAATATGAGAGTTGACATAGGTAGTTTGAAAGTAGAAGTTAAGGATGTTTTAGATAGTTTAATTGCTTTATATGAAGAAAGACTTGTATCCATCCGATCCGGTACAACCGTTCAAGGTAGTAACTCTAGTTTTTCGTCTAAATTATCATATGCTAAAGGTGTACTGTAAAGGAAGAAACAAAAATAATCTTTCCAACCTACGCAAGAATTGCCCTATATCTAAATTCTTATGAAGCAGATGAAGATGACTCTTCATCTCATTATTCAATTTTAGAATGGTGGAAGAGACACGAAAAAACGTATCATGTACTTTCTTCTATAGCACGCGATATTCTAATGGTCCCGGTGTCCACGGTAGCATCGGAATATTATTTTAGTACATTTTCAAGGATGCTAAGCAAGAAGAGGAGTCGGTTGCTGCCAGATAGTTTGGAAGGTTGTGTCTGCGTTCAAGATTGGACCCGTGCTGAAGAAAGAACTCAATACTCAAGAGATGAAAGTGCTGATATCGCAGAGCTGGACTTTGAATCTCTTACTATATATGACGCTACTGAAGGAGGAGCTGAACAATAAACTTCAACGAAAGACGGACGACGAAATTAATTTAAAAGACTTGTACATTTTTTTGCAAACTTTATGTAATAAAATATCATTTACAACTTTCTATTTTTTTGGTTACTTAATGTTATAATACATTTATAATTGAATTGCTATTAATAAAAGAAATTTAGCTTTTTCTTACTTAATGTTGTTAGTTTTTTACATTTAACTTCTTTATGTCTATATAAATCACTTCTTTATATGCTTATAGATTTATAATTAAATTCAAAAAATAGATTTATACATTTTTTATAAGTTATTAAAAAAATATATAAAAAAATATTCAACTTATAAATATTTAGATTTTAATTTATACTTAAAGTTATATAAATATTGATATAAAAAAATTAAATAAATTTCCTAACAAATAAATTTGTAAATTTTAAATTATACTTAACATATAACTTATAAATTTTAAATTATACTTAACATAAGTTATAAATTTCAAATAAATGTATACTTAAAGTTATATAAATTTATTTTCTAACAAATAACTTATAAATTTTAAATAAATTTATACTTAAAGTTATACTTAAAGTTATATAAAAAACTTTCTAACAAATAACTTATAAATTTTAAATTATACAAAATTAACTTAGTAACAAAATATCTATAAATTTTAACTTGAATTTGTTAACATATAACTTATAAGTAATATCTTATAGATTATATATAAAAAAAATTAAAAAAACCTAAAAAAAATCGAGCCGGCCCGGCCTGACCGTGAACCGGCCCGGACCCAGACCGGTTCGGCCTGGTCATTCTCTGACCGGACCATGGGTCCGGGCTGGGCCGGAGTTGTTTATGGTCGACCCGTCTCTCCACTCGCTTTCAGCCCGGTCCGGCCCGGACCCGGTAAAATCCGGTTCACTCGGACGGAGGCCGGTCGGACCGGCCCAATATACACCCTGATATATATTCGTTAATTGCATTCATTAATTAGCAGCTGCGGGATATTAATTTTTATTTAAATATATTATTAGTAATTTTTGTCATAAATTTGGGTGCAAATATCTAACTTACGTCCTAAAAATGACGTATTATGTTTTACAATTTTTTTAATCTCGGCCTTTGGTTTTACGTTCTAATTTTGGACGATTTTTTTTTTGTTTATTTTTTTTTAAAATATTATATTTTTTACACAATAAAATTAAACTTCGATTCGTTGATTGTAAATTTCTGAAAAAAAAAATTATCGAAGTTGGATCAATACGTTGGTAACTGTTTCCCTCCGTAACGATATCAATAAACTCCAGACCGTACTTAGTACGGACGGTCCAGATTGCGTGTAAGACTCCACATAATCCGTATGACGCGGCGATCAGCCTTTTTTTCTTATTCGCGCTGGAATGACCATTCTACCTAGGGGCATTTTCGTACTTTACTCTCCGCACTTCACTCTCGCAATTGGGAGTGGCAGCCGCCTCAGTCTGACCCACAGTTGGACTTGGGTGTCACACGTCTGGATCCCACGTATCCCAGTCCGTTGTCGTACCGATCCTCCTTGTCGGAACAGCTCCCTTACGTTGCTCTGCGGGTGAGCGGAACCCGAAGCGTAGATTACAAGGTTGTCCACTTACGTTTTTGGTCGGCCACATCAGCACGTGTGTAAGCAGCTGAGGGTGGCTATTATGCCGCCACGTGGACGGATGGGGATGTCAGGCTTTCACGTGACCAAATGTCCCGTGGGTCCGGCTTCCTGCGACGCACGTGCCTAGTCCACCTTTAAGATTAAAGATTGCGCATTTCTTTATTTCTTTAATATTTTCTTTTTTCCCTCTTTTTGGCAAATTTCGAAGTTTTTTTAAACGTAATTAATTTGAATCGTACAAGAAACACGACCGAGCTCACGTGATGTGGGCCCTGTCTGGATTCTTCTACAGACGATATGGTACGGGTGCACGACTCAATGTCACGTTTGAGTTGTAATTCTGTTTTTTAATCACAAAATTCTAAGTAAAATTTTGGGCTAATCAGAGTTTAGATCATAAAATTTAGAGCTATACTATAACTACAACCAAATGCCTACAACCCTCTTAAAATCGTCACGCGGAGGTCACGTGACGCCCACGTGACGGCCGTCCATTGGAGGAGGGGAGAGAGGTAAAATCCTGTGGCTACTCGGGTGATCACCACGTGGTCGGAATGCCACGTGGCGGTCGTTCATTGGGGAAGAGGTGGGACCGAATGTGGTCCACATAGCAGGAGGGTGAGAGAGTTATAAGAATGTTGTAAGCATTTGGTAGTAAACTTAGCATTATTGTGAATTTTATACCAGCATAGAGTTTAAATTCTGACATGTCCAATTAAAAAATTTAGAAGCTGAATTATTATTATTATTATTATTATTATTATTATTATTATATCCTCCTAGTCTATATAGAAGATTTTATTGTCAATCATGGTAGAAACATATAATAAAAAAAATAAAATAAATAATAAAAATTCAGGATCTAAATTTTCTAATTGGACATATCATAACTTAAACTCTAAGATGATATAAAATCTATAGTCTAAACTCTAATTAGCCCTAATTTTTTTTTTATTAATTATAAAAAAAATCAAATATAATTATAAAAAAATAATTGAAATTGAATTAACTACTTGTCGAATAGTCAAACAATTCATGTGGTTAAGATAAAAAATATTATTTTAGTTAGGTGGATTCAATTTCAAGGAAGAATGAAATTTTTTCACAATCTAGTAATATTCATACCTGTAATTAAAAAAAAAAAACTTGTCGAATAAATTATCCAACTTCTTGTTTGGGGAAGTGAAGATAGTTTGATCACTTTGAGGACATATGAATGTTTTGCGCCCAGGGACGGATCCACTCATTGAGTTCACCCAATTTTCCTTTTTTACATTTTTTTTATATAGATTTTTTTATATAGATTAGTCCATTTCTATTCCAGCTACAGTTTCTGAATTCGGTTCTGATTGCACCATAGATATGTCAACAAATGAAAAAGATCAAAACGAAACCAGAAGTTAAACCGTATTGATGATATTTATGTGTCCCCACATGTTGAGATCTTAAATTTGATTTTTTTAGTTAGATGTTTTTGTCAAGCAAATGGCAAAAGGATGAACTTTATTAGAACCTAACTATATATAAACATAATATTTGTTCATCCACACTTACAATACTAAACAATAAATACTATGCCACGTATAAATACTAAACAATACTATATTATGTCTTATTCTTTATATCTATATAAGTGAAGGTGGCCTTTCTTAAGTTTTTTGTTTTTTGTTTTTTTTGAGATGTCCGTCGATACGCACATGACTTTGCGCACGTTGCGTTACATGTCATTTGGGTCCACTGTCCCCACACCTATCCAGCGATTTGATTTCGAGAACTCCGTCCAGCCAGAAAGGTTATACCTTTTCTCACTGACCACAAGAGCCAGTTGAGTTCGGTGGCCTTTCTTAAGTAGTTGAACTAGTATTCTTTGTCATTACTTTGTTGCATGGAGTATTATTTGTCATTACTTTGGTCATTATCTCTACTAATATAAGGTGGTTTAAAAATGATTCAAAATTGAACCATATAAACCGGTTGTAAATACTTTATTAATTATTTTTAAAAAGAATTAACTATTTAATATAATTTATTTATAACTAATCAACTATAAAGGTGAGAGGCATTTTGCTTTGTTGTCTGAATTCAATTTCTAGTGGCGACATTATTTATAATAATTTTGTAATATATTTTTTTAACTTCTTGTACGCTAATGCACGTGCACGCTACTAATTTAAGTAAAAAAAAACCATACTAAATTCTTGGGTTATTTGCCACTAACATCTTCTATGTTTTATATTTATTATACGGACCTCCTTATTTTTAAAATAACTACAAAAACTCTCCTATATTTTATATATAGAATTATTACACTAACCATCTTTATTTTAAAAATAAAACATAAAATATATTGGAGATCTGTGTAATTTTTAAAATAAAAAAAGTCCGTATAATAAATATAAAACATAGTAAAGATTAGTGTAAATAATCCTAAAATATTTTATTAGTCACTCGAAGCAGCTCGACGTGTAAATGTTTCGACTTTTCCAAGAGAAGTTTAGGAATGTTCCTTTTGTTGGGTAATTTTATGATTTAAGGTTTTGGAAGTTAGGGTTTGGCGAGTGATGTTAATTATCGGTTATGTTGTAATTTGATGGACATTTATAACGAATAAAAGAAAGTATGTCTGATCGTGAGAACAAGGGATAATTCAAGTTTAGCTTCTCGTTTGCTGCTACTACAAATTTTACATAAATTTTCTTGGCAAGTTTCTAACTCATAGCACTGTAATTAATATTGTACCGTAACATTAACATTGTAAGATCCGCTAGATAAATTAATGCTTAAAATTATACTTAATAAAATGTTATTATTTTTGTGTGCAGGGGAGAACCTACATGGGGGCAAGGGAGAGCGGTTGTCCTCACTGAATTTTTATTTTCCAGTTAAATATTTCTGTTCTTTTACAAATTTTTTTTTTTTTTTATCAATTTCATGTTTTCTCTCCGAAATATGAAATTTTAAATTTTTATATACATATTTACATTAAATTTTACTTTTTTTTTCTTCATAATTTTAATCTTTAACAAAATTTGATGTAATAAACTTTATTAACAAAATTTTAGACTTTTTTTTTTTAATATTTGATATTGACTTTCCTTTTTTAAATTTTTGCGTCCATCCTGTTTGTGTGTGAGACAATCATTACTAACGAGATTATGTATGTGTGAAACAATCGTGATTAGACAACGGAATTTTGTTTACGTTCATTCATGTCATTGCAGCAAAACTTTCGAGGTTATGTAAGATTATTTAGTTTATAAGAAGAACATAATGTCAAGATGAAACAAATCCTAAGTATATAACTATGAACAATTCAAGACATCGTGAAATATGTAGTTGGTCATGCTGACATTAAGTTGACAATTTCACGCTTTAATCGGAAATGTTGTGTGCATGCGCTAAGGCGACACAAATAATAACTTTACTGTCGTTGAGTAAATAACATGGTACAATAATTCGAACACTAGCAATCAAGAACAAGCACACAATATTTAACGTGATTCGGTCAAGTTTAACCTGCTCCAACGGACAAGCGAAAAATAACTTTGTTGAATCAACACGAGAATCTTACAAGGATTGGACTTGCAATATCGTAATGCAAAATCCTCTCCTTATGAAATATCCGACAAGATTCCTTCTTCTTGTTCTTGAAGACTACCTTAACGGCTTCCAAGAACTCTTTTTTGCAAACCCTTCTTTTTTCCTCCAAACCAACCACCCGTGGGATATGGGGAAGTGTAGCATCCACTACCAGAATTATCGAACACGAATAATAATTAGAGTACACTAGTAAAATTTTGTGAGATTTTGCTTTGAACAATTATGTATAGTTCTATAAAGAAAACAGAGTAACACTAAGGTTTATATAACTCATGGAGACTCATATTAAGGCTTAGAATCACATTAAGGCTATTTAGATTTTCTAGAATTTTTCTGAAATTTTTGGTTAATTAAAACCTAGAAAATATTTTCTATGACTGTTAGGAATTAATGTAGGATAACTATGTGCATAATATGGTCCCAATTATTTTTTTTAGGGTTTATAATGATATTTTATATTTTCTAGAATTTTTCTGAATTTTTATGGTATTTTACATATTTATTTGGAGTTAATTAGGTTGAAACTGATTAATAAATAAATTTCTGGATATTAAAAACTATTTTCTTAAATAATACCCAGTCAGTTGACCCGGGCCCGCATGTCAGCCAAACGTGGCCCAACCGTGCTATCAGTAACAACTGGAGGGGTGCAGCCCAACCGGGTCTCCGAGCCGGACTTGGTTTACTAAGCCGAGCCGGATTCGGCTTAAGCCGAGCCGCCTTTCCCTTGTCCGTCCGATCTCGAGCGGGCAACCGCTGGATGACTGCCATGTGGCAGAACGAGTCACGGCTCCCAGTCCGTGCATATATATATATATATATATATATATATATATATATATATGTTATATAACTTAGGGTTTTATGCCGACTTATTTAATAAGGAGAGAGAAGAGAGGCTTGAGGGAGATTACTTTTTAGGGTTCTTCAACTTTGCGTAGCCATTACTTCTAACTCCGGACTTCAAATGTGTCCCAGTTTCTTGCGATGGAACCGTATCGAGGTATAGTTTCTGAATATCAAATTTGTTTCATAAAATTCTGAATCTATCTTTCTGAAAAAATCTTAGAGTGACAGTGGTCCAAAATCTGACACGTTTCGGTTTTTTCGAGATTTCGGGATATTTCGAACTCGGAATCACGAACCGTTTAAAATTTCGAAAATATGACACGATAAAATTTGACATATATTTTTTCCAAAATTTAATAGAGTAATTTAGTATTCTGTTTAATTCGTGGAACATAAAATTCACTAGTTAACTACCGAAATTACCATCTGTAAGCCATATTGGCGATAATTCGTTACCGGTTTGAGATTTGGTAAAAGCGTCAATTCTAGCATTCATGTAACACTGAAATCTACAAAATTTTACACACAAATCAAGAATTTAAGTCAGTTGACTTTTTGGTCAACGGATTGTCTCGATTTACGTGCCACGAATCCTGGATTTGTAAAATTAACTTTCTTTGGACCAAAATCTAGGAATAATATTAAAATCGGAATATAATAGATTAAATTAATATTTTAGATTATTTTTCAGAATTAAATAGTTTGGAGTAGAAAATCATGCACCCACTTTTGTAGATCTAACTTGTTTTATTTGACGGGGTAGATCGGACGACGTCTTGAGTTACGACCATCTTTTTCCAGAGCAGACAAGTATCACTATAGCCTATATTGCCTTTATTCTATGGTGCATGTGTTCTATGCCTTAACATAGTTGACTTTACCTTTTCTGTTTCTATTGCACGAGAGTTCTACTTAATGATTGATACCATATATGTTCACTTATTGTTTCATCCAATGTTCACTCTTCAATGTTTAATGTTCAAGTTAAAGTTAATGTTAAAGTGATCGTGCTTACTTGTGAGAAAGTCGGACGGAAGAATACAGCTAGTAGACATGTGGTACCCTATAGATAGTTAGCCCAGAGTATTCGGTCAGGGGACCGTCTTATAGAGTTTATTCAGTCAATGCACATCACGTATTTGACTGTCTTATTCTTACCCAACCACATGTTGTACATTAGTATTCTAAAACACACAGTACACGTGACTTGATTATTGTTGCTACTTGTCTAGTAGTTATCTTCTTTTGCGTATATTTTCATACTGTTACTATGTCATTGTTGTACTCTCAGTGATCATATTGTCTAGTCATAGTCTTATCTTAGTTGTACTATTATATTGTTTTCGTGCCTTAGTTATGCTTCCAAACTGTTCCAAGTTATAATAGTACTTTTTGTCATATTGTATCAGGTTACAGTCATCCTTCCTTTATTATGATTCTTCTTGCTTGTATATTATACTATGTAATGTAGTGTTATGGTGACTTGCTACAATTCCGACTGGATAACTGTTTTTTATCTGTAGACGACGTGATTTATCCCGAGGTTTGTGTATCTTGGTGACTCTGACGTTACCAATGTGCCAGTTGTTTCTACAGATGCGGAGTAGTATATTTTTTTCCTTATGCTTTTTCGCATTTATTTTTTAGTTAGTAGGCTTAGTGGACTCTAGTTTTAGTTGCTCTTATTTATTTCTACTGGGTTTGTTCTCGAGACCATCTGACTTGTAGTGGATTTATTTCTTTAAATTAATTATTGAGATTATTAGTTTAATTTTATTGTCATGACTTAGTTGTGCATGATATATGTGAATCGTGTATTTGTATGGCATATTGTTATCATAGACATCGTACTACCGTTGATACTACGACGTATGTTGGGTTTGACCACGTACTCGTATCCGAAAAGCGGGTGCGGGTCGTGACGGGAAGCCCTTATAACCGGTCCATAATCCAGTCTTAAGCAAAGGACAATCTTGACCGTTGAGTGCATCACTTTAGATCTGAACTGCACACGAAAATGAACCATCCTCGACCCTACTAGTGTACTGTGAGGGTTTTTTTTGAAACTCCAGAACTTGTTGAAAATTTTGGTACACTTACCAGTATACTAGCAATACATTACCAATATTCCTTTTGATACTGTTTGACGTAGACAATTCCATATCAATGCTTCGAACCTCCCGAGATTCTCCAATCATTAGATGGTGTTCATAATGTTCCATAGTTGAACACGAGCTATATACAACAATCTCCACCTTGACTTGTTGTTCAACTAGCCACCATATGATATTACTACAAATACTTCATGGTTCTTTTAACTTTAGCACCTCTTTGGTTTTTCTCCACCGACACAGTCTTCATCTAAAATTGCGCATCAAAATAGTCTTGCTAGAACAAAATACGGCCATTAACATGATATTTACATAGAACCGAGAAACAACCTCAAACATGGTCTTTTTCAATAATCGTGAAATTGTCTTTGACACAGTCTTTGTCCAAGAACCATAAAACTGCCTCTAATACAATCTTTGCCTCAGAATCGCAATATTGTCTATGACACGATCTTTGTCATATAACAGCAAAATTGTCTCTAACACGATCTTTTTTCTTATAAGCGTGAAATTATCTCTAACACGTTCTTTGTCCAGAACTGTGAACTGCCTATGATATAGGCTTTGTCCCAAAATAGCATAACTGCCACGACCTTACTACCGAGGATGAGAACATTATCCTAACCGAAGTGCTTAAATAAAAGAGAAGGCGAACTTGAACTTCTCTACCTCGAACTTTGTTATTAACCTTGTTGCTCATCATCATCCCGAATCTCCGAAACAGATAAAAAATTTCTCGGACCTTAACGACAAACGATTTCGAAAATATCGATATATGAAGATAATGAGCGAACCAATGTCTTTGCCAACTGTTGACCTAGATCCATGAATTTGGAATCCCTTACATTTTTCTTAGCTTTGATATCAAATGTCATGCACACACGCGGAAGCAACACAAACATTAATCTTAGTGACGATGATTAAATAACAAGACACAATAATCTTAACAACAATAACCAAGAATAAACACTCAATATCTAACATGATTCGATCAAGCTCAACCTATTCCACGAAATAAGGAAAGAAATACCTTTATTGAATTAAGAAAATAACTTTATAAGAATAACACATACAATACCGTAACAGAAACCCTCTCCTTACGAGTCTCCGACTAGCTCTCTCCTTCTTCCTCTTGAAGACTCCCTCAATGACTTCCAACAATTCTCTCCTGCAAAGGCTCCTTTTTGTCAAAGCCAAGCAGTCCTAGGACATGGAGAAACCCTTATAAAGTGTCCCCAGTCCAGCCTAAGATAGGAACAATCTTGACAGTCAAATACATCACTTTAGATCTAAACCGCACATAAAAATGAACCAGCCCCCACCCTACCAATATACTACTAGTATACTTTGATGGAGACTTTGGACCCCCAAAATTTGTTGAAAATTTTGGTACATTTACCAATATGTTGACAATAGTCTGATTGATACTCTTTGGCTATAGTCTCGTATTGATGCTTCAGCTCTTTCAGGACTTCTCTGATCATCGGACGATATCCTTTAACACTCCATAGTTGAAAGCGGCCAAATACAACACAAAAAAGTGGTCAAACATAACCTATTTAAATTTATAATAGTCAATATTGTATAAAGGAACTACATAGTACTTACTGATCTTACATACAGTACTTAATAGTCGATTGTGCAAAAGTACTCCTTCTAGTTGGCGACATTTTGTGTTCTTTAAATCGGCAATGGGTCCAAATTTTTGATATTATGAACAGAAGCGATCGAGCCAGTTGAGCTCATACTGACCGATCGTACATTTTGCTTTTTTTTTTTATTGGCGATCACCAAACTGTCAGGAAATTTAGTGATAGACCTTTCATGAAAGAGGCGTGACATGAACCTAGACCTTATGGTACCAAATCAAAGCTAATTAGTGGTTATATAATTGCAAGGTCTTGTGCTTGCTTCGATTCATCTATGTCAATGTGGTTCTTGGTCGAGTACAAGGTTTCATTGAATGTGCATCGGTTAGCGAACACCAACCACCGGTGTTGGCTCGGTGGGGTTCCTTCGCTCGTGAAGATGTTCCATGGAACTATTCTAGCTACTAGCCTTTTGCCTTTTGCGTCACTAAAAGGTAGAAAAGAAGAGAGTACTGTTAGAAGCTATCCAAGTCCATCCATGGACTAGATGTGTAAATCAACGAAATTTTGACTTCGTATATTGTATCATTTGCGTAAGAAGTTTCAATAATTTGAATGCATTTTTTTTCTTTCTAGCTTAGAGTTGGTTTAACCTAATACAAAGGTATGTAGTTGAAAAACAAATGGGAGTAACAACTCTATGGCATGTGGCTTTATATGTTAAGTCATTCACTAAAAAATGAAAATTAGGGGGGGGAGGGAAGGACATCATCTGAATATGCACATGAATGTCAAAATTTTAACATTTTTATTATGTCTTGGTATATCAAAATTTTGACAATCAAGGACTGTCAAATTTTTTGAATATGCACATGATCGTCAAAATTTTGACCTTGTTCAAGAACTGCAGACTTCCAAAATTTGCAAAAATTATGCCGCCTATCAAAAAAAAAAAATATTTCCCCTAGTAATCCCCTAAAAAAATTGTTGGTTTCTTCAATCTTCAACAAATAAATAAAATGAGCTTTTGAGAAAAAGAAAAAAGAAAAAGTCAATTGATTTGCATTAAGATTTAACTAGATGGGAAATATGTAATGCCTCAAGGATGCTATTGATTAATTAAGTATTACTTTTCAGAAAAAGTCTAACTGTTTTATTTTGTTGCGATTTTTGGAGGGTTCCCTGATATCGAAACAACACTATGATTTGCAACCGTAGGTTCGCCCACATGCTCCTTTTTCCATTATTGTTGCAGAAAATTTACTGTAGCGAAATAAATTTATATTAAATTTATCTAAACGAAATAAGTTTGTATTATTTGGAAAAAAAGTCAGCCTCCGCCAACAGCGTTGGCGGAAAACACAACCGCTATACACGTAAGCAGCAAAATTTTTTTTTTTTTTAAAAAGTGGGCCCCACGGCCAATTTCCGCCAACAGAGTTGGCTGAAATTGGGGGGGGCCAATTTCAGCCAACTCAGTTGGCGGAAATTGGCCCGTGGGGCCCACTTTTTTTTTTTGGTTTTGTTTGGTTTGGTTTTTTTACTTTCTTTGGTTTGGTTTTTTCGTTGGTTTATTGTAATTAGTTATATTTTTGTTTTATTTATTTAGTTTAGTTTAGTTTAGTTTTGTAATTAGAGTTAAGTAAATTTATTTTAACGAAATAAATTTAAAATAAATTAATTGGAAAGAAATATTTAGACTGACTAGACATATTATTTTCGGAAAATAAAAAAAAGTAAATAAAGAAGAAGAAATTTTTTTGTTTTATTAGTTTATTTTTCATAATAAACATAAAATAATTAATTTAAATGTTTCTAAAAAAATTTTGGAGATCGAAACATCATTTTAAATCCGTGGGCCCCCACATCCAATATAAATTTATTTCACTACAGTAAATTTTAAATATTCAAAAATAATATTACCGAAAGTCAAATTTGGAGGTCGAAACATCGTTTTTTGACGATTCTAAAATTTTTCGAAGTCCGTCAAACGGTGAAACGGTTTATCCCGTAGTACTTTTCCATACGATCATTTTGGCTCAAACTGGAGCTTGTTTCGATCTCCCAGTCAAAAGTTATGATACTTTAAAGTTTTAAAATTTATATTTTTGCCTGTAACATATGCATCTTGTTTCGGATAAATTTTTTTTCTACATGATTTGTGTTACTCTCGTCGAAAACATACAAATCGACTTATTATTTGACAAAAAACGATTTCAAAACAAATACTTATGGCCGCTCGAAGTCTGCTCGACGGCAGACGTAATAGTCTTACGACAGATTTTTTTTATTATTATTTTTTTAACGTCCGTTAACGACGAAAAAATTTACGATAAAAATATAATATTTATAAATATAAACGTCCAATTCATATTGATATTTTTTTTCCTAATTTTTTAAACTTTTATGCTTTAGATGGAATTTATACAAATTTTGATGCTTGGAAAACAAAGTTCCTAAAAAAATATTTCTAAATATTTCTTTCCAATTAATTTATTTTAATTTCATTTCGTTAAAATAATTTTACTTAAATCTAATTACAAAACTAAACTAAACTAAATAAATAAAACAGAAATATAACTAATTAAAATAAACCAACGAAAAAACCAAACCAAAGAAAGTAAAAAAACCAAACCAAACAAAACCAAAAAAAAAAAAAAGTGGGCCCCACGGGCCAATTTCCGCCAACTGAGTTGGCTGAAATTGGCCCCCCCCCAATTTCAGCCAACTCTGTTGGCGGAAATTGGCCGTGGGGCCCGCTTTTTTTAAAAAAAAATTTTTTTTACTGCTTACGTGTACAGCGGTTTTGTTTTCCGCCAACGCTGTTGGCGGAGGCTGACTTTTTTTCCAAATAACACAAACTTATTTCGTTTAGATAAATTTAATATAAATTTATTTCGCTACAGTAAATTTTCTGTTATTGTTGTTATTAATAATGCTTCTTTATTATGGGGTCACTTTGCAAAAATTAATTTTATGAGACAGAATGTCAACCAACCGAGCTCCCAAGAAACTTCCATCCTCTTTTCAGTGAACCCATCCTCTTTACATAAAAGATTATATAAAGATCATTTACCAAAAACAAAATCGGTAATTAATAGTGATGTCATCAACAAATTAACACCAAACAAACTTGTTTTAGGCTAAAGCTTAACGTTTCAGGAGGCATGGCTTTTGTTATTTTGTTCAATTTGGTAGAAATTTAATTTTGTATTGTCTAACATTATATATAAAAGAAATAAATCTCGACTATATCATATATTGACACGACTAAATTAAATTATATTATCGGGAACTTTTTATTGGATTGGCAGGTTTATATGAAATTAAAGTGCACAATTTTATGGGCACCTATTGGAATTCCTTAAAGGTGAGAGAAAAGAGTGGATACTTCCCTCTAGCAGCACAATTGGATACCCGCATCAGAAAGCAGTACAATCTTCATAAAGCAGTACTACAATCTGCTTATGTTTCGGCACTTTCCTTCCTTACTGGAACTATATGATTATAAATCTAGAATATAGTAAGGAGGGGAGGGGGGGTGGCTCGTAAAATATATTATGAATTTTTTTATAGGATTGGCGGGTTTACAATAACTTATTAAAGCACCCAATCTATAGGTGCCTAAAGGGAAAAGTGCAACTCCAAGAGCATCTGATCCTTGATGTTCAACTTTTGTGAAAGCTAAATGCAACACCAACAGCTCATTGTACGGAGTACACACTCATATACTTCGTATATGGAGGAGGGTGATCAGAATATGACCATCCAAAGAATGGCTTTTTGGATAGCTTATCTTTGCAAGAACTTGCGATAAGATCTATAAAGGCATCTAGCCTAGGCATATATTTCTCTACACCAAAGAACGTGCAATTTGCTCAGTTTGTAAGTTGGCATGGATAAAAAAAAATCTAACTGTAACGAGAATTTAAGATGGTTGTTAAGAATGTTCTGGGTCATGCGGTGTGACAGCTTGAAACTTAAAGCTAAAGAGAGAATTTAAAAGTATCTACTTAACTATGCAACTTCTATGTGGAAGTTTCAAGAGTTGATAATTTTATTACTATTTTTTTTTTTTTTAACTTTCGGTCTTAAGAGAGGTGGCATTTATCTGCCCTAGTCATCTGCTAGATATGTTTGGTGAAACTATAAATTAATGGGAACTTACAATGGAATGGCCTACCCCAACAAAGGATTACATTGGATACTGGCCAACTTACATTTTAATATTCATCAGCACCAATATGATGTATCTATTTGTGGTCTTGATACATCAGCAGCACTGATAATTCTTTTTGTTTACTCGCACTCTCTAGTGTTGACATCGGGGAGGGGTTATGCTTGAAGAAGCAGCAGCCATTGGTGTGTGGAATCATGATGGGTTGAAATGAGCTAGAAGAGTGTTATTTTCTTGTGAACAAAGGAAGCTTCAAACATCATGAATATATGCATCATAGTAAATAGCAAGAATTCTCATCACTTGTGCATGCATTCATGCATTGATGAATCAAAAGGAAACGGGGACCAGACGTTGTAATGTATATCATAAGAGTGGGTGGGGAAATTAAAAATAGAATTGCATGTGAGAGCTGCTTATTTTCCTCTAGCCAACGTTATTAGTTTGCACCTTTGACCAGCATGTAGTAAAAGGCAAAGGCAAAGGCAAAGTTTAGAGCTCACCTTGTTTAAGGTACTACAGATTGAATCAATCTGTAACAGAACAAAAATGAATTAGAGAATCTTCGTTCGTGAGAAAAGATGATACTAATGAAATAAGCGACTAACAGTTAAACCAATAGAAGATTCAGAAAGGACGATGGGGAGTATGATCAATCAAGAGCATTGTATGGAAGGCTGAAAAAATGTTATGTGGAGAAGGAGAAAACAAAATTAACAATCTTATGTCTGCATAATGTCCCATCCACAATAAACTTGGGAAGCTGTGGAACTTTATCCAGGAAACACTTCCATAGTCCTGAAGAGGTGATGATTACCCGCTTGCCCCATAGTATGTTGGTGGGAACTTCACCCCATGGCATATTTCTGCGTCCAGGTGCGGGCTGTGGACTCATACTTTGCCCGGTCAGTCTTGTACATTTGAGCAATCTCTGGTACGAGAGGGTCATCAGGATTTGGATCCGTCAACAATGAGCATATCGAAAGCAAAACCTGCAGAGACAATTATCTTTCAGCTGATAATAATAGCAGAGAACAAAAAAATATGTTTCAATATGTTAAGAGGTTTGAGTAGCAATAATATCAATCAATGTCTTTACCTCTGGATACATGAGGTCTTAGAAAATGTAAAATAATTGGATAAGATACATGTAGCAACTTGAAAATTATAATTTTGTCAAATCAAAATCATAGACATAAGAGGCCAACATTACTTTATTTTATTAAATAATGCTGCGTGGTGACTGACCTTCATATTCTACCAGTAGATATTGACATGTCTTTCTTTTGTGAGGCTTAAACTTATATACCAAGTAAAAAAATAAAACTTATATACCTTCTGTACTCAAGCAATTTGTTGCAAACAGATTATGCTAGAGTAATTTAAATTTATAAATGATAATATATTTCATTCCCAGCACAAGAACGTGCCCAAGCCTGCATAAATTAATAAACAGAGCCGAAACTCCTCCACCAAGGTGAGACATAACCATCCATCCCAGAAAGAGAAGAAAACAAAAAGAATCAAATCAAGCTTCATCACATATAACAGGTCCAATATGTATAAAATGCTTTTCATCCAATGTTCTTAATGGCACAGTATGTACATTTTCGGAACTGTGTGTCTGCCAACATTTCGAAATATTCTTAACAAAATTTGCTGACACATTGTACTTTTGAACTTTGGCCAATACGATGGAGCCGTAGGGTGCAACTTGGACGGGCTAAACCCGGGCCCGATCAGGTAAACCCGTTAATGGATTGGGTTAGAGTTGAAGATACTCAGTTTCGGGTTAAAATATTTGAACCCGATCACAAATTGGGTTGGGCTCGGGTTCATGTGTCGGGTTACCCAAAGAGCCCGAAACCCGATATATATATATATATATATATATATATATATATATATATAAAGTTTAAACCTAAATTTTTTCACCCAAATTCTTTAACTCCTTATCCTAAATCTCATTTCAGTTTGTATTTTGTAATGATTGAGGCTTTATTGCTATTTGATGATTGAGGCTCTATTGCTATTTGATTATGTGTTTAATATACTCTTGTTTAAAATTATTTCAAATATCATATTAGAGACCGATAAACCCGATGGACCCGATCCAATCCGAGCCCAACCCGATCCTCCGGTCTTGGTCTTGGGCTACATATGTTGAACCCGAGGTCGGGTTGGACTTGGGCTCGGGCTAGGCTTATGATTCATCGGGTTGGGCTCGGGTTGAGCTCAAGCCCGACCCAACCTGCCCGAGTTGCACCTGTAGATCGAGATGTGTAATACCAGCAAGTCTAAACCAGTATAATACCAGGCAAACTAGGAACCAAGATGAAAACTGGCAGCTAAACATAACAGGTGAGAAAAATACAAATAAGTAATGAATAGCATATGGTAAAAAGGAACTAGAAGCAGTTAACTGTAAAACACAAACAAACAAATGGTGGTATTATTGAACGAACTTTCTGATAGAGACTAATAAACTGCAAACAATTATAATCATGGCTACGATCATTAGCTATGCATTCCAGCATCAATCGAGGATCTATCGTGAGCGTAACTCATAAAAAGCACACCTGCATGATTCTTAATTAGGAAAGGCAAATCTGCATGTATAAAATGTCAAAATGCATCATCCAATAGTATATTACCTTAGAGATCGTCAGGGCAGGGCTCCACTGTTCCTTAAGAATGTCCAGACAGATACTCCCATTACTATTGATATTGGGATGAAACACTTTGGTCTTGAAAGAAACCTAAAACATGAGACAGTGACACTATATAAGTCAAAAACAAGGAAAACAAAAGAACTATGTAGATTCAGAAACATTGGGTGAGACTGATTAGAGATATGCTAAAATAACAAGTTGTAGAAACAAATGAGACACAGTATAGAGCTGCATAGACATAACAATTTGATACTTTTGGAAACATGAGACTGTGACTATATAAGTCAAAAACAAGGAACGCAAAAGAACTATGTAGAGTCAGAAACATAGTGAGTGAGACAATGATTAGAGATGCTAATATGCCAAGTTGTAGAAACAAATGATAAACAGTATAGAGATGCACAGACAAAAACAATTTGATACTTCTGGAAACACGTATAAGTGTTTTCTGAATAACTATGATACTTGGCAGATAAGTAGATATTATGCGTTTTCATAACAGATTTTCGTACTTAGCAGCAACAACAAAATCTGTTCAGAGAACACAATTGCAAAGTTTTAAACCAAGGTTCCCAATAGCGGGATCCAGTTTGGACCCTTCTTATTAGCATATATATATCGGGCAGTTTTGGATTGGAGTCCCTAAACTTTTGGTTTTGACAAGCCAAAAAATAATATAAACATTATTTAAGAAATATTTGTCCACTTAGTTTTGGTGGAATAATTCGATATATTTGAATCATTCACTTGTAAGAGAGATTTTTTACTTGCTTTTAGACAGTACGACCATAATACATAGTTTTAAATGGAATAAATTTAAGATGGATGGATGTTATGAACTTACATATATACAACTTCAACAATGGCAATGGTTATAGTGTGTTAATCAGGGGGGAGAGAGAGAGAGAGAGAGAGAGAGAGAGAGAGAGAGAGAGAGATTAAAAAAACAGGTGCCTAAAAGTATCAAAGCAAAGCGTTCAAGCCTATAGAAGGGCCTATGAAAGGATGTTTCTCTTCATTCAATGAATTAAGCGCGGGGACAGTTCAGGAAGAATTTTGGTTAAGCTAGTAAACACAAAGTAGGTCAAAATTTTGAAAACACATGTAAAAAAAGTGTTTTCTGAACAATTTGGATACTTAGCAGACAAGTAGATAGTATGTGTTTTATGAACAAATTTTGAGCCTAGCAAATAAGTAAATACATCTGTTCAAAAAACTTATAAATTGCAAAGCTTTATACCAAGGTTCACAATAGTGGGATCCAGTTTGGACCCTTCTTATTAGTTTTATATTTGTCACCAGTTTCGGGTCGGAGTTCCTAAACTTTTGGTTTCAAAAAGCCAAAAAATAAGTGGAAAAATATTTGTCCCGTTAGTTTTGAGTGGAATGGAATAATTTTAAGATGAATAGATGTATGAACTTATACAACTTCAACAATGGCAATGGTTATAGTGGGTCAATAATGGAGACTTTCAAAAGATGGGTGCCTAAAAGTATCAAGCAAAGGATTCAAGCCTATGGAAGGGCATATGCATAGTCATATACGTAGACATAAGCCTCACCCAAACACATTTGAAAAGGATGTTTCTCTTTTCACTCAATGAGTTAAGCGTCGGGCCATTTTAGGAAGCATTTTGGTTAAGCTAGTAAAATGCAGATGCTTTCATCTACAGATATAAGAAGAAAGTAATCATATTGTCATATTATAGGCTTTAAAGTTTAAACATCAACTTTAGGAGAGCAAGAGAAGGATAACGGCCTAAATATGAGCAGAAAAAAATATTACATTTTTCACGAGGGGTCAAAGTCTACTACCCAAACAATACAGATAGGTGTGTTTGACAAGATGTAGCTGATGATGAACGGCAAAGGCGATCTACATGTAGCATGAACTGTTACTCATGCTACAGTAAGATTATTTGGTTGGGAGTAGGGCATGTCACAGAAACTCACGTCAGCTGTATTATTATCCATAAGCACATAAATTTAGGTGATAAGTTACAAACTGTTTACTCCCTACATGCATCCTGAATTACTCCTCAGTATTCTCCAACTACTTGTATAGTGGCCATCACAACAAGGGTGCAGTGGCTAACCACTGTATAGATTGAGCTCCAGTAACTTTAAGCAATCTAAAGCAAATCCAGCACAATGTTAGCATCCAAACTTGAGTAAGCACACAATAGGACCAAAATTCAATAAAGACGTCAAAAAAAAAATTATTTAACACTTGCATGTTATAAAATATTTCTTCTTCGTTTGTATCCAATAGCTCTCTTTCTTGCAATGAGTTCAGCATATGAATTTTTTATGGTAACACAAACTAAGGGTTTCTTGGGTATAATAAAAAAGCAAAAAACCTTTCACATTTTCGAATACATATTTCATATATAGGCTCTGATAATAAACATCTAGTTTCTACTATCTTATAATTTAATATTAATGTTTCATAAAAAAATTGTAGCATGGAAGCAAACTTTGAACTTAATACTGCAAAATTGAGGGGAAAGTAAAGTTTCTGACTATACTAAAGTGTGAAGGCGAGAAGTGATCTCTTGACTATAGGCTAAGGTAAAAAAATTAGAAGATAAGGATCTGTGGAAACTTGAATTCAAGTGCCAGAACACTATGTGCTTGCAAAAGACAATCGAAATAAGTTTCCTTATGAAAACTCTCAAATGATATGGGTAATGAATATTAAGAAGAAGAAGAACAAAACCTTTATCTCAAATTTCTGGGGTTGGATGTTTGATCCTCTTTTCCATTCTACTCTGTTAAGAGTCATGTCCTCTGTAACGCTAACAAGATGCATATCTTTTTTAATACTTCAAACCATGTTCCTCTAGGCCTATCTCTAGTTCTAGCGATTCCATTAACTACTATATTATTGTTCCTTACAGGAACATCTATTGATCTGCATTGCACATGTCCAAACTACTTAAATCGATTTTTTCACACCATGTCCTCAATTGGCACCACCTCAAACTTTCAACAGATACACTCATTTTTTATCCTATCTTTTAATGTATTGTCGCTCATCCATATTAGCATTTTCATTTAAGCTATAATAACATTCTAGAAATATTGTTTCTTAATTGCTCTTCACTCTCATTCATAAAGCATCGTTGGTCTTATAGCAGTTTTGTAGAATTTGTCTTTCAACTTCAAAGGTATCTTGCGATCACAAAGTACTCCAGAAACATACTTCTATTTCAATTTTCAACCATCATGTTTTAATTCTATGCATGAAATTTGTCTCAATCTCTCCATCATGATGAATGATTGAACCTATCATGATGAATGATTGATCATAAATACCGAAAACTAAGACTCTTAAGTATTTCTTGTTCGTCTATAAGGACTCCCCCCTTTGAATAGGTGCTCATATATGGTCGAAGACTTTGATCTGCCATTAGCCTATCAGTAAAGATTGATCACATATCCTTTACAAGTGTCTTCCCTCATTTGTTTTTAATGAAAAGAGAACGTAAAAGAATAGAAAAGCAAAGAAAGTGAAGAGGGTGGGATAGGAAGAAAGAAATAAAAAAACTAAATCTAACTTCTAAAGAACCCATGAACAATGAGAACCAATTTCAACCTTCCTAAAAATTTAAAGACGACACTTCAAAAGTCCACTAACCATCCGTATAATGAAGAAAATTATTTATTAGATTAAAAGATGAAGAAAATAAACTTTAGCCTATTTTTAAAATGTTTCCCATTTCCTTCTGATAAGAGGATTCAGGGATCTCAAAATAGGTACTATAATCTTATGGATTGCATGCCTTCATTATAACATTCCAGGCTGATATTATACTTTCACCATCAATTGCATGACTTCAAAATAATATTCAAGGTTACCGCTGGTCAAGGCCTGGGATCGTAACAAACTCAAACTCATAGAAGGCCTTATTCAGGTCAATAGTGGGATTAAACCTCGACATGAGTATGCAACTTTTCCGAATGATTCAAAATTTAAGATTAATCAGGGACCCAAGTAAGCAGTTGTTTAATCAAATCAACCAGGTCCGTGTAGTTGCTGTTATCAAAATATTTTCCTTTTAATCCTGTAAACAAAATGAAAACGTTTAGTGTTATCGGCCTCTAGGAAAGTCGTGCACTACGTACTACCCTAAGAGTTTATTCGAGGTCTATGTACAGACTTCTGCGGTAAAATTGCGTGCTACCGGCTTCTCATTACTGTACATAGCTCAGAGAGAACGACCCGAACTTAGCTCTTGCCCAGAGCATGAAGAACATAGTTGTCTTGAAAAGAGAAAAGAAAGTGGAAGAATTTTGTAGATAGTTTTCACCCCAAAAGAAAATTTGAGTCTTAGCCAAGGAGAATTGGGTTATTTATATAGCAGTCACCCTACATACTAATTGCCTATTTACATGCATTATAAGCCAGTCAAGTGAAGACTCACTCTCAAACGTTTGAATTTTCTTGTGAAATGGACAAATGAGACATGACTTGATTTTTTATAATACCATGTCAAACTATACAATAATCCACCAAAAAATCAAGTTCTGAAAAAAGAAAAAACACAAAAATAAAAATAGAGAATTTTTGGACAAGTGTATACTATGAAATAAATGATATGGACTAAGCCTTAAATCTCACTTAGTGACTATTTTCTTTATCTGAAGAAGTACCTAATGGACTATATCTTGAATCAGATTCAGAAAATAGCACACATAGTACGCTAGTGGTTCGTGGGTCTATCGGGTGGCGCTTTTAAATTAGTCATGGACACTTTTTCTTATTCATAAGAGTTCTCTGGGATCGCCATGTCCCATAGTCGCGGCCTTCACGACCTCTTATATAGGTAAGTCTTCAAAGGGTTGATCATCAGTGTCAACCCTGCATAAATATGCTTGGACCCTATTAAGAGTTCTTTTATAACTCATCCTAACCATATTGCACTGGAATACTCTCATCATAGCGATGTAGTATCATTGATCATCAAAGGGTTGGTGATCGTTTCATTTGATCGCTCTTGTTTTTCAAACTATCAGAAATCAGGTGGAGGAGGTGTACCTTTAGGAAATGGCTCAACGGCACAGATTGTAGGAATAGGAAGAATAGATCTGAAGATGACATCAAAAAAAAATTCTGCCTCTTCATGATGTACTTCATGTGCTGTCAATCAAGAGAAATTTAGTTAGTGAATCTCTTCTTGTAGCTTCAGGATACAAGATTGTAATTAAGGCTAATAAAGTAATATTTTCTAAGAATGAGTCTTTTGTGAAAAAAAAGATGTTTAAAAGATGATCTATTCATTCTGAGTACTATCAATAAAATGTCAAATCCTTCTCTTGTTTCTAATGTAGAATCTTTCAATATTTGACATGGTAGATTAGGTCATGCTCTTAGAAGAATGATGAACTTAGATCTTATTTCTAAGACTCCAATAGATGATAAACACAAATATGATATTTGTGTTCAAGCCAAACACACTAGACTACATTTCAAATCTGTAGAGTGATGTATGTGATTCAAATAGGATTCTGACCCGAGGCGGTAGGAAATACTTTGTCACTTTTGATTGTTCAAAGTATTGTTATACCTACCTTCTCAAAACTAAAGATGAAGTACTTGTTATATTCAAGGTATATAAATCCGAAGCTGAGAACCAATTAAAGGAAAACTACACATGACCAAATTCAAAAGCGCCACCCGATAAACCCAAGAACCTCTAGCGTACTATATATGCTACTTTCTAAGTCTGATTCAAGGCATAGTCTATCATGTACTTCTTCAGATAAAGACGATAGTAACTAGGTGAGATTCAAGGTGTACTCCATCTAACTTATTGCATAGTATATACTTGCCCAGAAATTCTCTATTCTTACATAACTTGATTTTTTTTTGGGAGGATTGTTGCATATTTTAACATGGTATTATAAAAAACAAAGTCATGCCTCTTTTGTCCGTTTCATGAGGAAACTCAAACGTTTGAGAGTGAGTCTTTACTTGACCGGCTCATAAAGCCTGGAAATAGGCAGTTAGTATGTTAGGGTGACGCTTATAAAGAGCCCAATTCTCCTTGGCTAAGACTAATTTTTTTGGAGGGGGGATTGTTGCATATTTGACTTGGAAAAACAAACAAGTTTGTCCAATTCCTATGGATCTAAACGTTGGAGAATGACTCTTTGTGACTGGCTCTTATGGCCTAGGAAGTGACAAATTTATTTGGGGTGCTTACTATATATATAGCCAAATTCTTCTAGGATATAGACAACTTTCATTATCTACAAATTCTCCTGCTTTCTCTCCACTATTCAAGACAAAATGCTATTTCTCAGTTTCGTGCTGTGGACAAGAGCTAAGTTCAGATCACTCTCTCGAAGCTGTGTGTAGTGACGAGAAGCTTGTGGTTTTACCTCTAAGAGGATTCGAGAACAAGTCTGCACATAGACCTCGAATAATTTCTTTGGACAGTTCTTCGTACACGACTTTCCCAAAGACCGGTAACACTAATCCTTTTATTTATTATTCTATTTTCAGGAAATAAAGAAAAAAATCTAACAATTGCAATTAATCATAGTATTCCGGTTAATCTATAACCCTTTCTTGATTGGATACAATATGACATTCCTTAATCCAACAATGATTTTACCAAACAATTTACCTGTACATATTTGGGCTACTTCAGTCTCAGCAGTCTAGCACCTTGGCCTGGGTTGGTCCAGCCATAAGGTCAGGCCTGGGAATAAAGCTGAAAATATGTCTACCAAAATTTGAGGCCTAAACCTAGCTCTAATTAGGCTGGGAATGCAGGAACAATATGGAGATATCGTTCTCGATACTCGATTGTTCAAAATATCATAAAAATCAAAATATATAACATAACTACAAACAAATTTATCAGAGATCTGTGTTGGCAAACAGGGCCAACTGGCCTGTTAGATGGTAAGCTGGTTGGCCGGCTGATCCTCACCTGAACACTGCTCCTGCCTCAAGGATCAATTGAACCAGCCCATTCAAAGTCAATAGAGGTCCATAAGCATGTCCACCAAATAAAACTTGCAGAAAGATCTCTCACAACTTGATTGTACCAATATGGCACATTCAAGGAGCAATTACTCAATTCAAAACTCAAAAGTCAACAAGGAACCTCCTAGTATCTCAGCCCAAAAAGAAATAGATTTAACACAAAAGGATAACGAAAAAGCAATCCACAAAGTTCCAACTTAGTAAAATTGGTATACGTAAGAGAGAACACTCTTTGCATATATTTTGCTTTCTCTTTATTAGCCTCACTAAGCTTCTAGTAGCAAATGATGCTCTGTCCTATAAGTGTACTCACTCTTTCCACAAACATAGGTACATTAGTTTAAGCCAACTTTTCAACAGTATATTTAGAAGCATTGAACAAGTAGTCAGAATTGTAGAAACATAATGTTAATGATGCTTCGCTAATTGAAAATTTCAAGTCATAGTGCCCCAGTGTGAAATTTCGATCCAAAGATCAAGCTACAGTACAAAACATAAAGTGAATTCTAACGAGTACAAACAAAAGAGAGGCTGAAAAAAAGTCTAATCATTTTTACAAGCAAACAGAAGTCAATGAGCCAGAGTAGCCCTGAAAGATATCATTCTACTAGGAGAAAACCCTCTCTTGTCAATAACCTGCTATTACAATTCAAGATAGGTACACCAGAAACCACTACAGACACATGGCCGTATCAGTTTTATCGATCCAATGAAATTTTCTGCAACTGAACTGTGAATTTTAGAGTTCCATCATAGATCCCTTTATCTAGTCCATATACATTTTTAAACTATGTAAGCTGCAAAAGCAACACAATCTTGCGGTCTTTACTACTTTAATTGGTTAATCATGACCTATTCATTGTCCTGAATGAATTGATCAAGTATCAGGAGATTCCAGATATAGAGTTCTTTGAGCAAAGATAGTATAATAAAAGCTAGGTAGCGAATAGATTGGATAATTGAAGACCAAGAGTCGTAATAAAGTTAAGAGCTCCAACAAGGAATGATTAACCATCAGTGTTGGCCCAAAAGTTTATGAAAGCATTAAATCCTGGGAATTCTTCAATCTGGAATTCTAAATTTTCCTTTGCCAACTCCATTACCAACTCCATTACCGAAGGGAGGATCTCAAGACCCTGCTATTCTATATCTTGCCTATGAATAACCTGTGATCAATGATACTTGTGGAGGCAATGTACAAATCAGATCAACACAGCAAAAGGATTACGCATCCTACTAATGACATTTCTTTTAGATATTGAGAATTTGAAGTAGTGCCTTAAGTAAATTCCCTCATCACCATCACTTAAGCATTTTATCTAACTGGCATTAACCATGTACTATGACATAAAACTCAAAAGGCTCTACGAATATATTTATCAAAGAATATGTCTGCACATTGACCTGATGGTCACTTCCATTTCCTTGAGTTGGTGGGGAATTGCCTAGTAAGGAACATATAGGCAAAATAGGTGCTTGCCAAGAACATATAAAGCTAGATCGCATGTAGCAAAACCACCTCATTGTCAGCAGTTTAAACTCTCACAAGTCACAACCATGTAAAAACCCTCCAAAATTCTTCTTGATAATATATTTATATAGGGCATAATGGCATTTATCTCCTAGGCATAAAGTACAAGCCAATAGCAAAAACAGAACAGAAATACCAGTTTCATCAAGAAACTATTTCAATATACTTCCCCCGGGAAACAACTGGTAAGCTAACCGGTTACCGGACAAAGAAAAGATAAATGTCCTACGAGGTAAAACTGAATGTTGAATATCTATCACAAGAGACAATTCTGTGCTATGCAAAGAAATTCTAAAATGATTGACATCTAGAACAGAACTCAATGGTGGAGATTCTAGTTGCAAACACAGATTCCAATATCTGGTAATCTACTTTTGTAACATAGCACAGAATTGTATCAAAAGAACTATGGATGTGCAAAAATCAAAAGTATGTCTTCTTATGATGGATTATGCTCCTCATACTGCAAGAGAAGAAAATCTATGATTGAGCAATATTTTATTGAACTATGCAAAAAATCTCTACAATGGATTTCAAATATACAGATGAAAGCTCTAAAATCTGGTATCATGGATGCAAAGATTAAATTGTCTAGATGACAGCAGATTCCTAAATAACTGAAATGTAAGCATTGTAAGTAAGTATATCAAGTTAGGGGCGAGCATTCAGTTTATTTGGTTTCAACCGAACCGAAATAGTCAAAACCGAATAAACCAAACTTCTAAAAATCCAAAACCAAAACCGAACCGAAATTAGCCATAACCGAAACCAAACCAAACCGGTAGTCTATTTGGTTTATATGTTTGGACTATTTTTATTGTTTAATGGGCCGGACCCAAAGTTGAAATTGTGGTTAAATTATATTAAAAATACAATTTTATACATACGTTTGTTGAATTTCAAAGTTGGGTCCAAAGTTGGACTAGTTTTTAAATTATGAAAGTTTGAACTTTAATACACATTCGTATAATTGTTATTTTCAAAATATACACATTTTTAATCATTAATTATGCATAAAATTGAAGGTAATTGTATAATTGTGTAAGTCTTATTCGGTTTACGGTTTTTGGACCGGATAAATTTTTTAGTAATTTCAAAACTGAAACCAAACCGATTTTTTTTCAAACGGAACCGAATTTCTAATTCGGTTTGGTTCGGTTTGGTTCTCGGTCCAAAACCGAATAATGCTCACCCCTTCATCAAGTAACATCACATGATAAACGAAACAAGGATTAACTAAGTTGTTTGCTGTAAAACAAATTTATTCTGTGCTTGAAGAGTGAGTTTAACACTCCAAGAGGAAGCATAAGGGTGGCTACCTTCTCTAGGGATGGAAGGTCTCTAATATAGAAGTAGAGGCTGTCATTATCTCTCAAGAAAGACTCACAACTGATACAATGTGGTAGGACAGCAGGACGCTGCAACGAAAAGGCTACATAAAAAACTAGGAAGTACGGAGACTCCGAACAGAGTTTTATGTCCATGTCAAATGAATATTTGATAGAAGGGAATTAAATAATATATGATCACAACAAAATGGGGCATCCATACAACATAATTGAAAAGGAAAGTTAAAGCATTAATTCTGAACATACATATAAGCACAAATAATCCATTAAATATAGTGTGAAAAAATAATGCATTAAAGTAGAAGTTCGTGTAGTCTATGTATATTATAATTTATAATAACCCAAGAAAGTTAAAGTAGAGCACATAAAGCAAAACAATATACATATTTGGCCAAAATGAACATAGATTGAAACAACCAACAAAGGTATAATAGTTGCTAGTGATACAAAGGAGGTGGCCTTCAATAGAGCTGAATTGAAGGTTTTGTTCTTGTCCCCTCCAATTGTACGAATTGCGAATTAAGGTCCAGGACATTAAGTGCTATAAGGATTGTGTAGATTTAAGCTGGGGTTGCATATTTCTTCCAAGTTTCAAAGCATCCGTCTCTTTAAGAGTATATGCAATCATTGCATACTTAACACAACTAAAGATATAAGAAACTAAACATGTCGGATTGTATTGTATGATCAATTGTATAAGAGAAACAGTTTGTAGAACTAAATATCATTTGCATATTTTGATCCAATCCCAACCGGTGAGAACATATTTTTGGTCCACGATTTCCGACATAGACTAAACCAGTTCAAATTGAATCTATAATAGGTAGATGTCTATCAAAATTATGGTAGGAAAAATAGGTGAAGCATTTGTAGTATGCAGAAGTTCAGTATAGGTCCATTGGTCCACAAATGTCAGAAATTGTTTATGTAGTAATCACGAATACCATCACATAATATGCATTCTACAGAAAAGGGGGTTAGAACCAATTATAGATCAACTGGAAGAACATGAAAGTGTCTATCATAAACACACGCACGTTGCATTGACACGAGTATGACAAAAGACGTTGTGGACATGACAGGGACAACACCGATTTGGTGTGTTTTAGTGCAGTTTGAAGTGTTAGCATCGTGTTCAATAGGATACCTTTAAGTGTCGATCGTATCATATAGTTTTTAGCATGTCCGACCCAAAACTTGCCCCCACCAATACTGGCAATACCGAATTGTGATTCTCTTTCCCAATCAATTAAAGAAGGAAGAAGTTAAAAGAAAAAGAGAATGAAACAACAATGTCGACACAATTAGTCGATATTGCAGAAGATCAACATGGTACATTGTGTCGAAGTTGTACAATATAAATTCACAAAAATGGAAACATCTTAATATTACTATATTGAATGAAACTACCTTGGGTGGTGGGGGTAGGGGGGCGTGGAAGGGGGGCTAGTGAATTTTATTTTCATTTAAAACTAACATGAAACAACAAAAACTACACAAGATTATGTGTAAATCAATAACATTTTTTTTTGTCTTTTCCACCGGGTGTGTAACTAAGTTCCCAAGGAAGAGTTTGAATCGTGCACATCTCCACGGGAGCCCCCCAGCGTAACCAATAGGCCTATTGATACTAGCAAGCTAGGAAGCACGGACAGTTCAAACATCATAAACATGTATCAGACACGTCCCAGAAACTCCAAAATACTCCATGACACGCCAAAACTGGTGCCATCGTCCATTGTGTCATATCCATGACCGTGCGACACAGCTAGCAGGAATTAGGACTAATATAGGGGTGAGCATATAACGGTTGGAAACTGAAAACTGAACCGAACCGAAATACGACAAACGGTTCGATTTTCCGGTTATATGTTCGGTTTTCGGTTTGAAATTTTAAAATTTTAAAATATCGGTTCGGTTTCGGTTCTTGATCCGAATAATCTAACCGAACCGAAAATCGATTTAGATTTAGTAATTTAACAAACTACCCTCAATTTATATATACTAATATTTTTTCTAATCATAAGTGACCGCACTCTTTACTCTCAATCGATATATATATATATATATATATATATATATAATGTCAAATTTTTTTTTTTGAAGATATGTTATTTAAATAGACCCATTTGCTAAAATGTAAAGGTCCGGTCCATTGGCCCATGAAACCGAACCGATCCGAAAACCGAACCGAATTAGTTCGGTTTGATTTTTTTCGGTTTTTAAGAAAAGAGAAATACGGTTTACAGTTATTTCGGTTTTTATATATTCGGTTCGGTTTGAGCCGAACCGAATTAGTTCGGTTCGATTTTTTTCGGTTTTTAAGAAAAGAGAAATACGGTTTACAGTTATTTCGGTTTTTATATATTCGGTTCGGTTTCGTTGCTCACCCCTAGACTAATAGGACGAACAATTAGATTAACCTATCCCAAGATATATACAATGCTAGAAGCCAAATACAACCTTAGGCGGCTTGAACGGATAATCCGGCGGGAAGTGGATGTTCAGCAAGTACACGCCGCCAGCGTACGGACTGTCAGGGGGTCCCATTATTGTCGCCTGCCAATGGAACATGTCTTCTCCAGCGGGACCTACACACAAAATCAACGAAAACCTCCACTAAACTACGAAATCGAAGCATTCTTCCAAGAATTCGAATTTTTTTCGTCCAACCGTACCAGCACTGCAGGAGGCGGGAGGATCCTTCTGCAAATCCTTCAGTTCCTTCAGTATCCGCTTCGACGCCATGGCGAGATTCTTCGATCAAACCTAACAATAGCGAGAGTTTTCATAGGAATTAGGATTAGAACAATAAATTGATCAGGATCCATAGAATCGATCAAAAGAAATTCGTAACAAAAAACCCTAAATTTCTGGATATAGAACCGATCGGTCTAAAAAACCTAGCTCGCCATTAATATAACTAAAAGGGAAATTAGCAAACCTTGATGAGCAATACTAATGGCTCTGCGATCGAAGCAGAAATCACCACCAAGGGTTGGATATTTATATGGAAATATGACATGTAATGACGATACTACCTTTGCATTACGGCGTAATGACGACACTGCCCATTAGAAAAAGAGTAGTGCTATGACTACAACCAAATGCCTACAACCCTCTTACAATCTCCACGTGGCGGCCACGTGGCACCCACGTGGAGGTTACCCATTGGAGGAGGAGGAGGAAGAGGTGGGACCCACTAGCTGTTCGGGTGGCCGCCACGTGGCAAAAATGTCATATGACAGTCGTTCATTGGAGGGAAAGATGGGCCCAGGGGTGGCCCACATAGCGGGAGGAAGAAAGAGGTGTAAGAAGGTTGTAAGCATTTGGTAGTAAACTTAGCATTATTGTTAGAAAAATGAGGACATTGTGGAGTAAGTAATATAGGCATAGTCTTCTACAAGCACGTGTCTTTCTTTAATATTTATCAAGAAAGAATAGAGGAGTGACTAATGGAAATTATTCTTTCCGGATTTTATTAGAACTTTGTAACAGATTCTTTTATTAGAACTTTGTAGCAGTTCCAAAATAGCTTTTGTAATAATAATTCAGCAATATATTAGAATATTAGTTTAATTTTGAAACAATTTATACTACTATATAATATTTAAAAATTAGACTTCATGTAAAAAAAATATTCTTAAAATATTCTTATTTATGTTTATTACTTAAAACTATTCATTAAATTTAACATTAATAGTTAGGTACTTACGTGTGAAAAAAGAGAGAAAAGAAACAGAACTGCTTTATGGCCCCCGGGGGCCATGGCCCCTGGATGACGTGGCCGGTTTTAATTGGAGGAGAGGGAGGCAAAATTTTCGAAAGTGGGGCCCCATGCTAGCAGGGGGGCTGATGGTATGACATGTGGTTGGGGGCCGGTTGGGGGCCAAGGGGAGGGGACCATTAAGTATTTTTGTAATAGAAATTGTTGTTTGTTCTTTCCAAGATGTAAAAAATTTTTAAAAATTATTCTTCTCGAGTAGTAAAAAATAAAATAAAAATATTATTTGCTCTTTCCAAATAGCATAAAATTCGTACAAGACACGTGTATATATATACTAGTTTCTAAAATCGGACAACAAGTCAATTACGAGATCACGTACAATGTACTTCAATAGATAGGTGATAATCTGTAATTGCATGACATAATAGCAAATACAAGTTATGTAAGGTATATGTTTAATGTGCTTATCTCCACATAAAATAAATTACTTAGTTTATGAGAATGGTTGCAACACAAAAACTTTCAAATCTCTTAATAAAATAAAATTTATATCCCTTATGTTTTTTTTTTTTTGCCAAACATCTGAGTTAGGTTAAGATAAGCTAAGATAAGATGGATGGATTTCGACATTTTTCCATAATTTATTCTACAAGTTAGGCATACATAACCATGTGGATTTCTGCACGATTAGGTTAGGTGGATGGTGTGCATGTGTTATTGTTATTAAAAAAATTAAAATTATTTCTTAACCCTAAAAAAAATGTATCCCTTAACCCTAACATGCATTTCCATTTGTACTCTGTTAAACCCAAGGACGGAACCACTGGTAAGCTGAGGTGGATTCCAGCCCATCCAATTTATATATATGTCAGCTCACATCTAGAGTTGTTGTCTATATTTGATTAGTAGTTGTGGTATAGTTTTTGGTAATTTTATGTTGTTTAGGTACTTGTTTTAATTTTTGTGTTATATAGGTACATTAGACGATGCTTAAAAAATATTGCTGATATATTTCAAATTCAAATGGTTGATGAATCTAAGTATTTATTATTACAAAAATATATTTCCATCTATTTCTTTAATGTAATAAAGTTTACAAATATAAATTTGCATGTTAAGCATCCCATCTTTATGTAAGCTCTTCATGCCATTATCTCCAAATCGGATAGTAACTTTTCAATACACCTGACATTAACACATTATCAAATCAAATGTAAGAAATGCATTGTAATATTTGGCTAGTTATACTTCAGTGTACCAAAATATAACTTTTTTTGCACTTGTTGAATTAATCTCTTGAAGAAAGAACAATATAAAAGAATTTAAGCTAAAAACAAATTTGGTTAAGTATAGAAGTTCTACAAGAAATGGAAAAGAACCCAAGGTGACACCTGATGCAGGGCGAAGACGGAAAGGACAAAAATTATGATTTGTATGATAGAAATTTTGGGTGCGAAAACATGTAAACAATTAACTAATATAAATTTATCAAAAAAAAATTATAATATAAATGCAAAAATAATAATTAGGAATGTCCAAATGGCGCATAGGTGACGTCAACGTCGGAGGTCGAGAAAGAAATAAGATAAAGAGATCCACTTTAAGGTTTTGACATCGCACTATACAAACTCATAATAGATTTTTCATTATTTAATTATTTAATTTATAGACTACAAATCAATCGAATTAAGATAAAATAAATTCCTAGACACTTATCCATAAGATAAGTAAAATCCCTAACCAACTCAAGAGATAAAATTCTCTTTATTTTGTTTTTATCCTAACAAACGAACTAAAAAAAATCTAAAAGATAACCGAAAATTCAAGTTGTTCTCCATCATTTTCCTCGGCTTCAAAAAATTTACCTCCTGGTAAATCATATAAGCGTGAAATTCGAGAACGATACCCCTGATGATGCCTTCCAAATCGGTCATGGAGGAGGTCTCTGCTTCAGTATAATACTCAACACAAAGACTTTTGGAAGGACGACAGATCCCCTATATTGGTAATATCCGTTGTAGAGTGTCACGTCCCGCTCCCAGAATACTGGATAAATACAAGGACGAATATTGCCAGCTACTCCGTACAAGGTATAGAAACATCGTACGACGGTCACGGCTGTCAAGAAGACAAATTGGTATGACTCTAGCATGCTTATGACGTCAGTCCTAAGGCCGACAAATCCTAGTATCTCGATCCATCAACAACAATTACAAGAGTATATCATACATGAAAGTAAAGAGGCGTCTCAGATTACATGTCACATGTGATCATGGAGCTAGTGGATACAAGTGTTGCACTAGCAAAGTAAAATAATAATACATGATCACATATACCAGCCATGGTCTAATATATATACATCATGTTGACCGAAGTCAGAGAGTTATCTCAAAATAAGGGCTATTATTGTCCCTTGCTAAACACCACAAAAATGAATGATCAAAGCGAGGGGTGAAGGAAAGAAACCAACTCGCGAGCTTCGACCGCAGTCCTACGAGTGCGAGTTATCTTGCTGGAAGTACGGGGGATCTTGGTCCTCATCGGGTAAACCTGGCCAAGTAAATCAAGTGGGGTCAGAACCCCAAGCAACATGTACCACAAAAAAGCAAAAGGTGATGGCCAAAACACATCACAAGAACATTAGCAGAAAAGACATAAAGTAAATGAAGGTCAAGACTTGTACGGTACCAATGTACTTATCTCGAAAATATATAACTGAAAGAACTGGTAACAAGATATAAATAAAAGTAAGGCAACAAGCGGTAAGAGGGCATATAAACTACTCTGGATCGAGACCACAACCCTTAAACCAAATAAGGACCGGGATTGCAGACCTTCTGTAACTACCATATTTCTAGAATATGGATATTTTTGTTATTTTGTATTATTATAAATATTATGTTTATATTTTATTTAATATATAATATGTGTGATAAATATATATTTTAAATAGTATTATTATTGGTTAGTGGATTAGACTATTTGACTTGAGTCATTAGTTAGTCATGACTAGATTAAGTCTATTAAACACATTTAGACTCAAGAATATAATATTCTTTCTATAGGATTAGTTGATCCTATTCATGAGAGAATGAAAGGGCCTTTGTATCAATTTAAATATTCCTCAACCTAACCCTAACTGTCACGCCCCAGTCCCAAAATGCCGAGGGACTGAGCACGTGAGCAATGGCCAGCAGCACGCACCGATGGACAACCCAATTTAATGGATCCATCAGGACATGCTTAAGCTGTAGTCTAACAGTAAGTTGTTACAAGTCTCAGGTATTTCTAATCTCATCCACAGGGTAAACACAGATTAAATGCCAGAAATAGTGCAATAGAAATAAATATGCAATATCAAATAAGGTTATCTCGGGAAACAAATCCGAGAAATATTCTGTTACATTTAAGGAAAAAGACAGGAATTGAAATGCTGAAAATGTAAATACTGTGTAGCTGAAGCCGGTGCTCAGGTGAAATCTTCGGCCACTACTTCGTCCTCTGTTCCTTGTTCTGCTCCAAGGAGTGCTCCGGTACCGTACACCTCTGGGTAGTTCTCTTCAGCTGTACCTGGGGACATAATCCGGATCCAGGTCCTCAGGGGACAGCAAGGTACAGAAAATACAAGCCAAAATAAATACAGTGCAGCAGATAAAATAATCATCAGGGTAAACTAAGTAACCAACTATGTGATATGCAATATGGGAGCAGCACTAGAACTCAGGCTGAAGCCACTACAAGCTCTGTGTCGGGGAGCCGGTAGCGG
The DNA here is from genome assembly GCA_036927795.1 of Iris macrosiphon. Lineage (NCBI taxonomy): Eukaryota > Viridiplantae > Streptophyta > Magnoliopsida > Asparagales > Iridaceae > Iris > Iris macrosiphon. The sequence continues at coordinate 17,546,550 of JAYESA010000004.1, forward strand.
CAATAACTATGAATTATACTCTGAAATATACTATGTTTTATATATGTAATATCAGCCTGTAGTCTGTGTGTCTCTCCCCACCCAATGTAATCCCACGTCTCATGTCCACGATGCCTCATGTCCATGTCACGCACGACCATAACTAATGCAGCAAGTCTGATAGCTATGAATCAATATCTAAGAATGTAAAGTCTATGTCATAAAACTTGCATCCTATACAGAATCACCTTGAATGTCTCAGGAAGACTCTGTCTCATGAAATAGTGTCAAGTGTCCTGGGTTCTGAAGTACTTGATAAGACAAGTACGAGCATAAGGGTATCAATTGTCCATCTCTAATGACGTACCCAACACCGCGTACGGGGTTGGCACCCGACTATGATCGGACACTCGGTACGTCACACGTTTCCTAGGTTAAGCAGTTAAAACAAGTTACATATGGATCTATCAGAATTCAAGTAAAATACTATAACAGAAATTACTGAGAATTTACAAGCTCTATGTTCTCACTAATACAAAATTAACCAAGAAAATATATAGCAAGCTGCAGCGTTTGGCAAGGTACACTTGCCTGTGGTTCCGGCTATGTTTGCAGTTCTGACTTCGGCGGGAATTGCAGGCGGTACTCCGGTTGCTGAAACAAATATCACCATCAGATCCAGAAAATATCAATCAGCTAGAAACGCCTGTCCTTGGGTCCAATTTGGAGACAAGGGCAGAAACGGCAGTTTCGGGCCAAAACGGGGTCCACCGGTGGGCCCGCTTTGCACCGAAAAACGCGTCCGGGTCAACGGTCTCCAAATTCACCAAACTCAGTGTCAACAGGTCAGAAACGCTGATACGAACCCAACGAAACTTCCAGAATTGAATTCCGATGAGCCGATCACAAAATCGACCGTCGAGCGGGGCCTGTGGGGCCCACGACACGCGATTTCGTCAACGTTCTCAGAATCGAACCAAACTTGACCCACAGGACCAGCGTATCGCTACGAGTCCGATGGCGCAAGTTTTGTCTCGATCCGACGTGTGTACACAAAGTTAGGTCGAATTGCAGAAAAGACGGATACGGGACGATGTCCGCGGATACGCGTTGATTCCGGTGTGCAAGCACACCCGAATCAGCTTCTGCGAAATCCCACACGTCCGTATCGACGAGGCGCACGTATCTGTGAAGACCGCGGCGACCAAGTCGTCCCGTTTGGCGGGGCGTACTCAGTTCCGGGGTGAAACAGGGTCTGGTTTTTTTCCTGTTTTTGGATCGCGGTGTACGATCACCACAGGACGCGATGCCCCGAACAGTTTGTCCGGACACCGAGAGGGTCATACAGGCTTCGCGTAGAAATTCACAGAATCAAAAACGGAGATCCGAGTTGCAAGATACGAGTACCTGAAGGGGATCCGAGGAACCGGGGTGTTTCGAGTCCGACACGCGGTTCTGCGTCCTGGACGTGTCAGCGTGTCCAGCGGCGTGTCCGGGTCTGAGCAGAGGGTGCCGACGCTGCACGGCACTGGGCGGAGGTCGGCTAGGCCCTGGGAGGTCCGGCGGGTCGTCGGACGGCGGCTACGGCGAGGTCGGGCTCACAGGGGAGGCCGGCGGCGGGTTTAAGAAGAAGAGGGGAGGAAGGAGGAGAGGTCGGCGGCTCTCGGCGGGTGGGGGGACTCGCTGGTGGCTGCGAGGGAGGTGGACGGCGGGTTTGAGAGGAGGCCGGAGGGTCGCAGGGGGTCGGGGTGGCCGAACGGGGCTCGCCGGAACTAAGGCACGGTGGGTGGGTTAGGGGAAAAGGAGGCGGAGGAGGGGCATATAAATAGGTGCTCGAGGGGGCTCGGCCGGGGAAGACGTGGTCGCGGGATCCGGAGGGTGGCGTCGTGGGGAGAGGCGCGGAGGGGAGGCGACGTGGTCGCCGGAAATCGCGGCGGCGGCGAAGTTCCGGGGAGAGTGGGTGACAGGGGAGAGGGGTGAAGTAACGGGTCGGGTCGGGCGGCGGGCTCCGGGTGAGCGGACCCGCCCGACCCGTTAATCTGAGGGCGGGCTGGGTCACTAATGGGCTCGGCCCACTGGGCCGGGCCGGGCCCCTAAACCAATGAAAATAATAATAATATTTATAAATATCAGTAATTAATTTAATTTAATTTGGAAATTAGTTTTTAGGCTTTTAAAAATAGGTCCAAGGCCCAATAAAATCCCAGAAAATTGCCCTAAGTCCAGTTTTTTATTTTACATCCAAAAATATTATTTTCATAATATTTTAATACTGTTTATTATCAATTAAAAATCATTGAATAATTAAAACTCTGTTTTTAAATTACAGAAAAATCTCAGAAAATTCCAGAAAATTGTGAAAAATCCAGTTTTTTAAAATTTTGAAAAATTAGGGGGGTTTACAATCTACCCCCCTTAAGAGGATTGCGTCCTCGCAATCAAAGAATAACCGGTCAGCAGAGATGACACGGTCGCAGGTATCGTTTGAAAGCACATCACAAGAGACTTCAGGGAAATACAATTTCCCTAAAATTGAAAGTTTACACTTTACAGGAAAATCTAGTTAAAACTATACTTTTATAAAAACCAGGTTGTTTATTAACAAGTTGCAAATTACTAGGTTGGGGCTGAGGTCACGAACCAGTAGGCACGAGCTACAACAAGACTAGAAACGGATAACTATGAATCACTTACTCGCATCAGCGTTCTGCACAGTCATCGCGTAAGCTTGCCCTCGTCCTTGAGGTAGATTCCTCTGCTGCCGTTGGGCTTGCTGGAAGAGTGTCGCCTGAGGTGCCAGAGGTGGCCTCGGTGCTGGTAAAGCTGGTTGGTTTGCCCTTGGTGCTCCATCTCGATGCTGGGGACAGTCTTTGGCTATGTGTTGATTGGTGCCGCAAATCAGGCACAATCCCAACTTGCGTCTGCAGTCCTTCTCGACATGACCTAGCTTGCCGCAGTAGTGACAGGTAGGAAGGGTCTGCGAGGCTGTCCTCGGTGGCTGGTTCGTGTGAGATCTCTTTGCAGATTCTCCCGGTGATGATCTGTCTGGTGCTGAGGTGATTGGCCGCTTGAGGCGAGACTCTCTCCTGGTGACGCGTTCCATGCGTCGGGCTGCAGCGAGAACGTCCGAGTATGATGTTGGTGCGACGGACCCAATTAGTTTCTGCAGCTCAATGTTTAGTCCGTCGAAGAATTTCTCGGCCTTCTCTTCCTCGGTCGGGATCAGGGTTGGGGCAAAGCGGCTCAGACGAATGAATTCCGCGTTGTACTCTTCCACCGTCATAGAGTCCTGATTGAGGCGATTGAATTTGTCCCGCAGTTCGGATCGTGCGATAGCCGGAATGTACATATTCTGGAAGAGCCTGGAAAACTCTTCCCAAGTGACTCGGTCTGGTCCGAGTCGTGCCTCCTCAGACAACCACCAGTGGTGCGCGTTGCCTGTCAACTGCATTCGGACGGCAGTCATCCAGCGTTCCCGTGGAAGCTCAGCTACTTCAAGTTGATGCCGTATGTTGGTGAGCCACTCATGAACTTCTGTGGGCTCCTCTTTTCCAGAAAAAGTGTGGGGCTTCAGTTGGCGGAAGTCAGTGATTGAGCATGTAGATGGCCGTCGAGCTGGTAGGTTGGCCTGCTCCAGTACAGTTATGATGCTGTCCCTCCAGAAGTTAGCTTCGCGACGCTGAGCCTCGTGTTGGACTTGTTGCTGAGCTTGCATCATCGCGTAGATCATTTGGAATATCTGCTGCCCGTCAATTGGCTGTCCTTGTGAGAGTACGGGCGTTGGTGGAACGAACTGCGGCGGCGGTAGAATATCATCGCGTCGGAATCGGGAGGTAGGTTGACCTGCCTGCTGGCTTTGTTGAGTTGAGGGAACTCCTTCGACTGGTGTCACTTCGTCGTCATAGGTGACACCTGTAGCTTGTGGGGTTCCGACGGGAGTCTCATTGCATTCTTGTGGGTTCATTTCCCTGCATCCAAAATAACCAATAAGAGGCGCACAGGAATCAAGGCAAGATGCAAGTCAAAATTAGTTCGAATACGATACAGATATCAAAAACGATTCAAGCAAGTGGATGAGATCCTAAAAACCTATCCTATTCTTTATTGCAGGCCTGTTCGGTCCCTAAGTTGAAACCGAACAATTTAGTCGTAGACCTGCATGGGCCACCACAAAAACCATGTCATGCCCCAGTCCCAAAATGACGAGGGACTGGAGAAGCGTGGCAATGGCCAGCAGCACGCACCGATGGACAACCCAATTTAATGGATCCATCAGGGCATGCTTAAGCTGTAGTCTAACAGTAAGTTGTTACAAGTCTCAGGTATTTCTAATCTCATCCACAGGGTAAACACAGATTAAATGCCAGAAATAGTGCAATAGAAATAAATATGCAATATCAAATAAGGTTATCTCGGGAAACAAATCCGAGAAATATTCTGTTACATTTAAGGAAAAAGACAGGAATTGAAATGCTGAAAATATAAATACTGTGTAGCTGAAGCCGGTGCTCAGGTGAAATCTTCGGCCACTACTTCGTCCTCTGTTCCTTGTTCTGCTCCAAGGAGTGCTCCGGTACCGTACACCTCTGGGTAGTTCTCTTCAGCTGTACCTGGGGACATAATCCGGATCCAGGTCCTCAGGGGACAGCAAGGTACAGAAAATACAAGCCAAAATAAATACAGTGCAGTAGATAAAATAATCATCAGGGTAAACTAAGTAACCAACTATGTAATATGTAATATGAGAGCAGCACTAGAACTCAGGCTGAAGCCACTACAAGCTCTGTGTCGGGGAGCCGGGGTAGCGGTAATAACTATGAATTATACTCTGAAATATACTATGTTTTATATATGTAATATCAGCCTGTAGTCTGTGTGTCTCTCCCCACCCAATGTAATCCCACGTCTCATGTCCACGATGCCTCATGTCCATGTCACGCACGACCATAACTAATACAGCAAGTCTGATAGCTATGAATCAATATCTAAGAATGTAAAGTCTATGTCATAAAACTTGCATCCTATACAGAATCACCTTGAATGTCTCAGGAAGACTTTGTCTCATGAAATAGTGTCAAGTATTCTGGGTTCTGAAGTACTTGATAAGACAAGTACGAGCATAAGGGTATCGATTGTCCATCTCTAATGACGTACCCAACACCGCGTACGGGGTTGGCACCCGACTATGATCGGACACTCGGTACGTCACACGTTTCCTAGGTTAAGCAGTTAAAACAAGTTACATATGGATCTACCAGAATTCAAGTAAAATACTATAACAGAAATTACTGAGAATTTACAAGCTCTATGTTCTCACTGATGCAAAATTAACAAAGAAAATATATAGCAAACTGCAGCGTTTGGCAAGGGACACTTGCCTGTGGTTCCGGCTATGTTTGCAGTTCTGACTTCGGCGGAAATTGCAGGCGGTACTCCGGTTGCTGAAACAAACATCACCATCAGATCCAGAAAATATCAATCAGCTAGAAATGCCTGTCCTTGGGTCCAATTTGGAGACAAGGACAGAAACGGCAGTTTTGGGCCAAAACGGGGTCCACCAGTGGGCCCGTTTTGCACCGAAAAATGCGTCCAGGTCAACGGTCTCCAAATTCACCAAACTCAGTGTCAACAGGTCAGAAACGCTGATATGAACCCAACGGAACTTCCAGAATTGAATTCCGATGAGCCGATCACAAAATCGACCGTCGAGGGCCTGTGGGGCCCACGACACGCGATTTCGTCAACGTTCTCAGAATCGAACCAAACTTGACCCACAGGACCAGCGTATCACTACGAGTCCGATGGCACAAGTTTTGTCTCGATCCGACGTGTGTACACAAAGTTAGGTCAAATTACAGAAAAGACGGATACGAGACGATGTCCGCGGATACGCGTTGATTCCGGTGTGCACGCACACCCGAATCAGCTTCTGCGAAATCCCACACGTCCGTATCGACGAGGCGCACGTATCTGTGAAGACCGCGCGCGACCAAGTCGTCCCGTTTGGTGGGGCGTACTCAGTTCCGGGGTAAAACAGGGTCTGGTTTTTTTCCTGTTTTTGGATCGCGGTGTACGATCACCACAAGACGCGATGCCCCGAACAGTTTGTCCGGACACCGAGAGGGTCATACAGGCTTCGCGTAGAAATTCACAGAATCGAAAACGGAGATCCGAGTTGCAAGATACGAGTACCTGAAGGGGACCCGAGGAACCGGGGTGTTTCGAGTCCGACACGCGGTTCTGCGTCCTGGACGTGTCAGCGTGTCCAGCGGCGTGTCCGGGTCTGAGCAGAGGGTGCCGACGCTGCACGGCACTGGGCGGAGGTCGGCTAGGCCCTGGGAGGTCCGGCGGGTCGTCGGACGGCGGCTACGGCGAGGTCGGGCTCACAGGGGAGGCCGGCGGCGGGTTTAAGAAGAAGAGGGAAGGAAGGATGAGAGGTCGGCGGCTCTCGGCGGGTGGGGGGACTCGCTGGTGGCTGCGAGGGAGGTGGACGGCGGGTTTGAGAGGAGGCCGGAGGGTCGCAGGGGGTCGGGGTGGCCGGACGGGGCTCGCCGGAACTAGGGCACGGTGGGTGGGTTAGGGGAAAAGGAGGCGGAGGAGGGGCATATAAATAGGTGCTCGAGGGGGCTCGGCCGGGGAAGACGTGGCCGCGGGATCCGGAGGGTGGCGTCGTGGGGAGAGGCGCGGAGGGGAGGCGACGTGGTCGCCGGAAATCGCGGCAGCGGCGGAGTTCCGGGGAGAGTGGGTGACAGGGGAGAGGGGTGAAGTAACGGGTCGGGTCGGGCGGCGGGCTCCGGGTGAGCGGACCCGCCCGACCCGTTAAGCCGAGGGCGGGCTGGGTCACTAATGGGCTCGGCCCACTGGGCCGGGCCGGGCCCCTAAACCAATGAAAATAATAATAATATTTATAAATATCAGTAATTAATTTAATTTAATTTGGAAATTAGTTTTTAGGCTTTTAAAAATAGGTCCAAGGCCCAATAAAATCCCAGAAAATTGCCCTAAGTCCCGTTTTTTATTTTACATCCAAAAATATTATTTTCATAATATTTTAATACTGTTTATTATCAATTAAAAATCATTGAATAATTAAAATCCTGTTTTTAAATTACAGAAAAATTCCAGAAAATTCCAGAAAATTGTGAAAAATCCAATTTTTTAAAATTTTAAAAAATCAGGGGGGTTAACACTAACTCTAAGAGGGAACTTATATAAGCCTCTTTATTCATGAATAACCTCCATTGCCTTCCTAATTAGTTCCTCCCCAAATTGAGAAGAAAACCCCTAATCAATCCATTCCAAATCTCATCCCTCTCATTTTTATTTCCCAAGAAGGCTAAGGAGCTTGTCATTGCTAGAGGAAGCTTGAAGAGGATTCTAAGTGTTGAGGATCGTGTCCGCTTCGCCTTTCTTGTGTCCAAATTCAGAGTTCTTCAAGGAGGTCACTCAAAACCAAGGTAATTCTCTATTTTCCAACTCTATTTATGGTTAAGAACACCCATTTGACCTATAGAAACCCTCTCGTAGGTGTAATTGACTCTATATGGCTAGATCTAGGTGTTAGAAGCTTTTATTTTGCTAAATCTAGGTTTTCCTTTTGTGGAATATTGAGTTTTGTATCCATTTGAAGAAAACTCCGAATTTGTACACCAAGTGTTTGAGAAAATTTCTATTGTGCTATTTATGCTTTATTGACCATATTTGATAGGTTCATATAATTTAGGTAGAGTTTGGTGAAGTTTGGTAAGAGTATCTTGAGTGTATCACAAGGGTGACAAGTTGAGTATCAAGGGGGTGCTTTAGGTGTTTGATCAAATATCTTAGTATTGAATATACATACATAAGTAATCGGGATTAGACACATGGGTGTTTACTGTGATTAGAATATTGTACTTGGTGAGAGGAGTGTGCTATGTGATGATACCACATGAGAATGTGAAATGGGGTTTTCAGTCTCAGTTTTGAGGGACAGTGCACTTGTTGTGCACTTGATATGCACTCGAGAAGTGAGGTTCAGTCCAGGGAGGGGGACTGATACATGGGTATAAGGAAGAGGAACTGACACTAGGATGTATCGGCAACTCGAGAAAGGGAAACAACAATAGTGGCAGCAACATGCAGTGCCTCTTTGGCACTGCAAGGTAGTGGGAGTGTCGGGTTAGGCAACACCAGTAGTTGTGCACTGATTATTGGAGCACAACAACAGTGGCAACACATAGAGCACAACAGTAATGGCAACACATAGCACGACAGCAGTAAGAGTAATAGGGAAGTTTCAGTTGGGTGTTGTAGTGCACATTGTGCACTGTACAATGGAGCAGTCGAGATTGGTGTTGTTGGTTCAAGTATAGCAGTAGGGTGAAGGGGTTTAGTTGCAGTTATAAGTAATTTAGAATGGGGTGACAGCTAGGTGCAAGTATAGGTTGTGAGTGAAGAGTTTGAGTGTGTTGTGTCTTGGTGCTATAGTGAGTATTTGTGCACATAAGAATTGGGGGATGTGTATGTGTTTGTAGTATAAGAGTTGGGCATGGGTTAAGGTATGGAGAAGAGGAGAGTGGAACTGATACTTGGTATTAGACAAGCAAAGAAACTAAGGGGTCACTTGCTTTAGGCATATCAGTTGGCTTTGGAGATTGAGAGGTAACCGAGTTTAGCATCTGAAGGGGGGAAGTACTGGACTGATACTCTAGTCAGATAGGAGATAATGACTGGTTGTTACAAAAGGTAATGTACATATATAGAGATGAGTAAGGTATTGATATTGAGAAGAGGGTACTTGAGTATCAAGTTGTCACACCCTAGAACCAGAATACTGGAGAGTAGGGATGGACAAAGTCAGCTACATACACCAGAGTACTCTATATCCCGAGATACGGTCATGACTGTCTAGACATGTGAGGGTTTACTCTACAATCCAACATGCATTCCTGGGTTAAGAGTCCTAGTTGTCTCAATCTCAAGCAAGCAACAAGTTACAAGAAGCATAATCATCAAACATATATAGTAAGGCATCCCAAACTATACATACATAGATGATCATGAAGCTAGTTACCCAAAATGAAGAACTAGCATAGTACAATATTACATGATCAGCTCTAGCTATAGTTTAGAATATGCTTTACATGTAGGTCGGTGGGCTAGAATGTCAAATACCAAAACATGAGCTAAAAACGTGCTCGTGGCTAAATGCCTCAAAAGTATAAGTACAAGATTAAGTGGGTGATGAAAAAGAAACCAACTCAAGTCCTTGGGTGCTCCTGGTGTTCACTAATTTGGAGGCGGAAAGTACGGGAGATCTTGCAGTGTTGCTCCAAAATCCGGCCATACAAAACCAGTGGGGTCAGACCCCAAAAATAGCAAGTACTACAAGGAAGCAAACTTAGAAACTAAAACCAGCACGCAAACATTCAATAACATAAGAAAATATAAATAAGAGCAATATGTAAATAAACAGTTTAAGCAGTTTCAGGAATCAGTAACGGGTACAGTTCAGGATTAGTAGCTGGATAATCCAAGACAAGACTAGAAAATATGCAATCACGGCCAATATGACCTACGATTTACTACCATTAACTAACTAGGGTTATCACAATCTTGGTTACTAACAAATAAAGTTGAGATTCCATACAACCACATGCCCTGCAGACTATCCGGTTATCCAAACGTAAGAATACATAGCATAGATCAATTTAAGTATATAGTATTTTACTGGTAGATTGCAACACTCGATGGTGTGCTGAAAGTGTGCCCCTCTCGATGCAGAGCTCTAAATCCATCTAGTATCGCTGTGATACCGAGATTGCATGTAGCCAAAAAATCTCTCTAGATGCTTCTAGATAATTATTCTAGTTATTAACTTAGACAAGTTATTAAGGATTCATGACCGTGGTGCTCAGGAATCTGCCTTAGACATGATGCAAGACTGGACAATAGCTTGGCATGTACAACCAGGACATGGACAAGCAGGCAACCACGAGAATTTATCTTATCAGTACAAGCATTTCAGTTCTTGAGATTCTAGCATGTCCGAAGTGAGCTACGCCGAGCTACTATCCGGTTTCTCAATACATATCAGGTATCTGGAGTTAGGGATTAGGTTCATTCAGTACAAGTCTGGTGCTGGAAGTTCTCAATTTAATAGTGCTATTACATTCCATGTGCTGGTAAGTGTAGCATCCAGGTTATAAGCAATTTAGAAATAACGTACATCATATGAATTTAACTAATTGGGCCAAGCACAAGGAGTAAATAATCCATAAAAGAACATATAACAAAAGAAAATATTCTACTATGAGTGTTATAGGTGCATGAGATGAGCTGGCCGCAGGCAAAAAACTGGCTGCATGCAGGAAGCTGGCCACATGCATAAAGCTGGCCGCATGGGTCATAACAAGGTCCACTCCTCGGGATAAGGGTTGAGTGACAGGAAATAAATACAAGGTCAGGAAAGTGACGGATGTAACTGGCCAATAAAGCGTGTCAGAGAAGTGACCGATATGACTGGCCAGTAAAGCGTGTCAGAGAAGGAAAAGACAAAATTAGTGGAAATCGAGCCAAGACGGCAATGAGTCATGCATTGAAAAAAGAGATGCATAGCTCGGGACCGCATGGACGACTCGTCCACATGCTCCTCTGGGCCGTATGCTGTAACGCCCCGCTCCGCGCCGGCGTTATGTATCAAGGTGAGTGGACAGAACTTTGTTCTCTGATTCTTGCACGCCTTAATAATAACCTGAGTTTTTGCTTGCAATGTTTTCTTAAGAGAATGATAGAACCTGCCTTGCATGTTAATAAACGAACTCACCTAGCTTGTCTTTGAAACAATGCCTGCTTAACGAGAATCCTAAATCGCCTGCTTAGAGTGCATGAATATGTTCACTATCGTCTATGCTTCGAGAGAACCATACTGTGCCTGAACGTGTTCAAGTGATAAGTCGGATTGCCCCGCAACAATGAGTGTATTCTGATGGTTCGTCTCATCTGCATACTAGAGTTTATTAATTTGATAGTGTTCCATGCATTCGCACGCGGTCGGACAATGGCTATTGGTGGAGAGCTGAACTGCATGTGTCACGGCTGCTACCATGATAGTGCAAAGCAACCATGAGTCACAGCTGCCTCTAGCATCAGATAAAGAGTCATTGGTATGCTGTTCCACCAGCTGCCGATCCTGAGATACTCGGGGACCGCCCTGCATATAGCTAAGTCATTGTGTTGGCTTGGATAGTGACTGCCCCTAAGAATGTGCATTGTGTGTCTAGCTTTGCATCAGACCCTCGAGTCGCACGAGACACGCTGCGCACACCCTGAAACATGAACGGTTTGCTTGCTTGCATATTCAATATGAAACTCTGTTTCCAAACATGTTTCTAAACAAGTAAATCGACTCTGCTAGAACTGCATGAAACGAACCTAGGTAAAACTAAAAAGATCACTAGTAATGTAATGTTTTATAACATGATTACTTAGTGCCTGTTTGAGTGAATGCTTGTTTCTGTTCAGTTGATTTATCTCACCAGTACTTGTATAAAGTGCTGACCCACCAACAGTTTACTTGTTCGCAGGTACTGGATCGTCCGAGGGAGCGATAGGCGTGCCACAGTCCCGAAGACCCGGAATCCTGGTTTCGATTGTTGCCCCGAGAATGCTATCGTATAAGGGGGCATAATGTATGGAACGAACGTGTGCCATTGCTAAAGGAAACCCAAGTTGCCTCGCTTGTCCCGAACACTCAGTTGGCTAATGCATTGCATTGCAACAAAGTCCCTTTCCGCTGCTTACTCGATTGATGCGATGATAGCCAACTATCAACTTAAACGATTGGCCTTGCACGGGCGCAACCCCAGGCCCGTGCGGCATCACGTCCCCCGAAAGCTCGAACGGGCCATTCGCTTGGCTTCCTTCCTCCCTCGCACCCGCGGGACGGGCGCGGTAATTTGCGTCCGGCGCGCCGAGGCACGGTGATTCGTGCCTGGTTCGTTAATTCCCGGCCGCACGGGGCGGGGCAGGGCGGAGCGGCGGCCCGGACGGGACCGGGGCGTGACAGAATGGTATCAGAGCGGAATCGATTCTCTGGCCCAAACCATTGCTATGACTCTGAGATATTATCGATATGGTTTTGCAAAGAGCGTTCCATACAATAAGTCCATAGATATTCTCAAAGTGCAAAATGTTTCCTGAACTTGAATTGCTTGATTGTTTCGATTGAGTACGGCGAGGGACGGCACTATCGCTACTCGGGATATCGAGAAGTTTATCCTTGAAGTTTCGAGGACGAAACTTTTTGTTGGTTGGTAAGTATGTAATGCCCCGCTCTGCACCGGCGTTATGTATCAAGGTGAGTGGGCAGAACTCTGATTCTTGCACGCCTTAATAATAACCTGAGTTTTTGCTTGCAATATTTTCTTAAGAGAATGATAGAACCTGCCTTGCATGTTAATGAACGAACTCACCTAGCTTGTCTTTGAAACAATGCCTGCTTAACGAGAATCCTGAATCGCCTGCTTAGAGTGCATGAATATGTTCACTATCGTCTATGCTTCGAGAGAACCATACTGTACCTGAACGTGTTCAAGTGATAAGTCGGATTGCCCCGCAATAATGAGTGTATTATGATGGTTCGTCTCGTCTGCATACTAGAGTTTATTTGATAGTGTTCCATGCATTCGCACGCGGTCGGACAATAGCTATTGGTGGAGAGCTGAACTGCATGTGTCACGGCTGCTACCATGATAGTGCAAAGCAACCATGAGTCACAGCTGCCTCTAGCATCAGATAAAGAATCATTGGTATGCTGTTCCACCAGCTGCCGATCCTGAGATACTCGGGGACCGCCCTGCATATAGCTAAGTCATTGTGTTGGCTTGGATAGTGACTGCCCCTAAGAATGTGCATTGTGTGTCTAGCTTTGCATCAGACCCTCGAGTCGCACGAGACACGCTGCGCACACCCTGAAACATGAACGGTTTGCTTGCTTGCATATTCAATATGAAACTCTGTTTCCAAACATGTTTCTAAACAAGTAAATCGACTCTGCTAGAACTGCATGAAACGAACCTAGGTAAAACTAAAAAGATCACTAGTAATGTAATATTTTATAACATGATTACTTAGTGCCTGTTTGAGTGAATGCTTGTTTCTGTTCAGTTGATTTATCTCACCAGTACTTGTATAAAGTGCTGACCCACCAACAGTTTACTTGTTCGCAGGTACTGGATCGTCCGAGGGAGCGATAGGCGTGCCACAGTCCCGAAGACCCGGAATCCTGGTTTCGATTGTTGTCCCGAGAATGCTATCGTATAAGGGGGCATAATGTATGGAACGAACGTGTGCCTTTGCTAAAGGAAACCCAAGTTGTCTCGCTTGTCCCGAACACTCAGTTGGCTAATGCATTGCATTGCAACAAAGTCCCTTTCCGCTGCTTACTCGATTGATGCGATGATAGCCAACTATCAACTTAAACGATTGGCCTTGCACGGACGCAACCCCAGGCCCGTGCGGCATCACGTCCCCCGAAAGCTCGAACGGGCCATTCGCTTGGCTCCCTTCCTCCCTCGCACCCGCGGGACGGGCGCGGTGATTCACGTCCGGCGCGCCGAGGCACGGTGATTCGTGCCTGGTTCGTTAATTCCCGGTAGCACGGGGGGGGGGGGGCAGGGCGGAGCGGCGGCCCGGGCGGGACCGGGGCGTGACATATGCTCCTCCAGGCCGCATGGAATCAGAAACTTAGAGAAATTTCTTTCGTTCAAGTTTCATGCATTTGGCCAAGGGGCGCATGTGCAGATTCAGTCATACATCCAACAAGATGGATGCATGCTGAGTTTGGAGCGAGAAGTCCAGGCCGCATGCCAAGCAGGCTGCATAGAACTCCTTCGTCCCAGAACAGCAAATTTCAACCACGAAAAAGCTCCAAGTCTGAAATCTAGTTCCTCCATAAAATCCTCGTTTTCAGCCCAAATCATAAGAAGTAAAGTTCTAAACCACTTAAAATCAGATGCTCTCTCACATAAAACAACTAGTTTTAGAAAACAAATAGTTTTAAGAGATCAAAACCATGAAAACTCAACAATGTAGATCTAGTCCAACTAAGTTATCAAAATCAAAAATACCAAGAAGTAAACATGTAGAGGAGTTCATAGAGCACAATAAAGACTAATAAAATACAAGTGATCATAATAATGTAAAAGTGTAATTTCTTCCTCACTGGCAAGATGTACTTGCCTAAAACCACCACTAACTACTACTACTACTACTACTACTACTACTACTACTACTACTACTACTACTACTACTACTACCAAGGGGAAGGGGACCGGCCCGGGGCTGCTCTCGGCTAGGGAGGAGGGGAGAGAAAAGGAAAAAAAAATAAAAAGAGGGGAAAAGTGAAAGAATGGGAAAGAGAGATAAATAGAGGGGTTATATAACAAGGGTGATTAACACTATACACAAATCTAGAAATTATATGAGAGCAGCTAGAAAAATCCAGAAAAATATACGGGAAACAATATACAACAATAGCATGCATATACAAGATATGAACATGAAAAATATGCAATAGTGAGACGAGTCTCACAACTCTCACCTCCTTAGAAAGTTTCGTTCTCAAAATTTTAATAAGGCACAAGATCTAGGAAGTAGACTACAAGACCTATAGTCATCAATAATTTAAGAGGGTCATAAAATCTAATTTTGATACTAAAAGTCACAAGACAACTAGAGATTTAACCACTATGGCCTGCTACGTAAGGTTCCAATTTTTTTAAGTCATAATACAATTTCTTGTATCACCATCATGAGCCACATCTGATCCCTAGCATCTAGCTATGTATTTCATAAAGTCTTCCAGTGCATTAGAATCAAACCATCTTTTCTATCTTCAAATACTTCCAAATTACTTGCTACCTTAAGCAAAGGTAAGATTTTATTAGCTCTAGGCCTCTGATACTATATTCAATTCTCATGCTAACAATCTACACTAGCTCCTAGCATATAGGAATAACCTATCTACCTATCCTATTAAGGGTAACCGTCTTCTCAAAATTTATATCTAATATGTCTTCTTCCGCCTTGACAAGGATCTACTTCTGAAGGAAATATCGCGCACAAACATCCATCTCTCTGAAATGATAATAATAAGGATGTCGAGGGAAATAAAATAGTACAATTATGAAGTCCAAGGGCGATAATCAAATGCTAAGAATTTTTTAAATCAGTTGTGGATTGAGATACTAATACTGCTAATCATAATTACAAGCTCGCTCGGTACTAAAAAGTAACCGAAACAATTTAATCAGACCTGCATGGGCCACCACAAAAATATGTAACATCCCAGTCCTAAAATATCGAGGGACTAGGAATACGTAACATGCCAGCTACGTATTCGACCAGACTCTGGTCTGACTCGAATATGTATAAGATGTTTATTAAGGGTAACTATCTAAGAATACTGAAAATATCTATGTCTCAATCCACATAAAGAACAAAGTATCAAGAATGAACTACATGTGCTAAAGTCGGCCGCCAGTAACACATAAGCTCGAATAGACTCGAGAAAGGAACATGAGTCTATAAAACTAGGCTACATCAGCAGATGAATAAACAATATGAATATTAACCATAACTCCGGAAGAACTGATATAAGTACATGGCACCAATGCCTGTAAGATAAAACAACACACATCAGAAACTCTAGGCAGGCTCCACAACGATCTATGCTGCAAAACTGGCAAGGGACCAGGTCCTCAGAGGGACGTAACAAGGTACAAGAAACAACATACCAAAGTAAAAAAGTATAATGCCACATACTCAAGGGTAACTACTGTAACCATCTAAGTGATATGCACGTAAGGACATCATTCGTACTCAGGCTGAAACTACTACAAGCTCTGTGTCGGGGAGCCCATATCAGTAAGTAATATCTCGAAGGGCCAGTAAATGTGCCAAAGATCTGAGACAAAGTCTAAGGCACCTCTAGTAATGTAGTATATATATATATATATATATATATATATATATATATATATATATATATATATAATAGAATCAGTCTGCAGTATGGTGTGTCTCTCTCCACCCAATGTAACCTCACGTCTCATGTCCATGACGTCTTATGTCCATAACACGCAAGATCATGACCTATAGCTAGTACAACGAGTCATAATAATATCTCTATATATACAAGTCTCATGTCACAAATCTCGTAAGCCTATACAAAATCACCATGAATAACTCAGAAAAGATTCTGTCATATGAATTAGTGTCAAGTGTCCTACGATATGACGTACTTGGTAAAGCAAGCATGCAAAAATAGGATCATGGAATTAACTCTCTAAATGATGTTACACGACTCCACGTACGGCGTCGACACCCGAATCTTATTCGGACGCTAAGCAACGTCTCACGGTCCTAGGTTGAACATGCACATCACAAGAATATATAAAATAAAACATAAGTCAATAATATAACATGATATACTGCAAGTTGGCAAGGTACACTTGCTTGGGCTCTGAACTCCGTCAGTTGCTCTTGTAAAAGTAAAATCTATAAGTACGCCTCCAGATGCTAAAATAAATATCACCAATACTCTCAGAATACATGAAATAGCTAGGATTGACTACCCATAAGTCCAATTTGGACACAGGGGCAAAATAGACAGTTTTAGGTCAAAGTGGGGTCCACTTGTGGCCTACTTCGCACCAAATAATGTACCAAAGACAAGGTTCTCCAAATTCATCAAACTTAGTGTCTACGAGTCTAGAACGATGTCACGAACCCAACGGAATGTCCAAAACTGGATTCCGATGAGCTGATCATAAAATCGTCCGTCAAGTAGAACCGTGGGACCCGCGAAACGGTATTTTGTCAACGTTCTCAGAATCGAACCAAACTTGGGTCACATGCCAGCGTAACACTGCCAAACGACAAGCACACACGAAATTATGACGAGTGTCAGAACAGGCCGATACAATATTTTTCGATGGATATGCGTTGATTCCGGTATGCACGCACATTCAAATCAAGTTTCACAAAATCCTACACGTCTTCGTTGATAAAACGTATCTTTTGGTACAATTCGTACACAACAAAGTTGCCTCGTTTGGCGGGACACGCCCCGTATCGAGAAAATTTGGGTTTAGGAAATTAAGTTTTCTAACAGATTTCGACAGCAAATAAATTACAGCACATATCGAATTAAAAGAAAGTGTTTAAAGGGATTTAAACTAGGTTATACAGTCTAAATTACTGTTCAAGTAGAATTTTAACATCGTGTGCCATTATGGAGATAACGGGACTCAAATACGCGTATTTGGAATAATTTTTGTTCTCACAACTGGGTCATTTTTTCTGTTTTATGTCACAATTTACGATCGACATAGGACACGATACATTAAACTAATTGAACAGGGTTCAAGGGGCCATTTGATCTTCACATAGGATTCAACGGGTCGCTGTTTGGATTACTATGTAGGGCGATACATGAGCGAGAAGAAGAGTACCTCGTATCGCTATGCTGCTCGAGATTTTGTTGGGCTGTCTTCGCGGCGGCGTGCGGCGACGATCAGCGACGTTCAGCGTTCGGCGGCGTGCTTCATAGGTAGGGGAGATGATGGTGGTTGTGGTTTGCTATGATGGGGTTTATATAGGGTGAAGGAGGGAGGGTTACAGGGAGAGGAAATGAGGGGTTCGGCCAATTTTGGGAGTAGAATCAGAGGGGGTGCGGGGGGAGTTACTGTAGCGGGGTCGGTTCAGGTCTGTGGGTAGGGTTTAGGATCCGGGTTTAGGTTTGGGTTGGTTTGGGTTTCGGGCTGGTTGGTTTGGGTTTGGTTCCGGTTTAATAAAGAATATAATCTCTATATATATGTGTGTATAAATGGCCATTAAAAATAGGTTCTTACCCCAAATAAATTCCAGGAAAAATTCTACAATACTCTAATATTAGTTGTACACCCAAAAATATATTTTCTGTGCAATAATAATAATTAATTAAATACATATAAATAATTATCCATGAATATATATTTATTATAATTAACTAAAAAATACAAAAAATTCTTCTTAAACTCAGTAATTAATTACATAATACCAATATTAAATAAATTTTAAATTTAATTCTAAAAATTAGGGTGTTTACAAGAACTGGTAAACTTCCTTTATAGAGTTATTGACTCATTAATGTCATGGTAGTTCCTTAATTTTCTTTGGTAGGATGTGACAACGGTCACAAAAGCCTAAACATCTCGTACCTCCCTTGAAGATAGACTTCTATAACCCTTATAAACAGGAGGGTGACCAAAATTTTCACGGCCAACTTCATTCTTATAAGTTGAGTAGAAGCTTGATTAAGCGTACCCTTATTCTTACAATGCGACGTCAAATTAGGATCCTATTGGTAACTATATCCCCCATCTTTTCGAAAATCAGTGTACGATCTGGCGTACTTAAATTCTTTTACCAGTTGTAATCCTTATCTTTGGATCGTGCCTTATGTTTAATATCGAGAAACCTGAAACAACGAGTTGTATTTAACCTTCTCCCAAAATAAAATATCTTATTCTTATTACTGTGCATTTTTAATTTCGATGAAATTTTTTTTTATAAGTTTGGTAGATTGTAAACCCCCTCAATTTTAATCTTTTAGTTTTATTATTTTATTTAATTATATAAATTTTGGTTATAACTTTAGCTGAATTAGAAATATATAATTTATTAATAACTTGAATAAATATTATTTAATTTTAATAATTCAAATATGTCAGAAAACTATTTTTTTGAATGTAAAAGTTATTTTAAAGTATTATAAAATTTCCATACAATTTATTTCATGTGCAAATCTATTTTTGTATATATATATATATATATATATATATATATATATATATATATATATATATATATATATATATATAAGAGTATAAAAGAAAAGAAAAAGAAAGAAATGAAAATGAAAATGAAACCCAAACCCCACCCGAAACCCCCTTAGCTATAGTAACCCCAGACCTCCCAGAAACCCCCTCAGCTATAGTAACCCCAGACCTCCCAGCTTCTGAAACAGCCCCGACTCCTCCGTTCCTATTTCGAAAGCCCACCTTTCACTATAATTTATACCATCACCTTAGACCCACACCCTCAGACCCTTCCCCTGCGTCCAGACGAACCTCCACAGCCATCGACCGCCGCTGATTGCCGCCGTGCGCTGCCGCAGAACAGACCCGCCCCAAAATCGCAATCAACAGAGCACATGAGGTACCCTTCTTCCCATCTCCGTTTCTTCCTACACAGTTAACCAAACAGTGAACCGTCGACTCCTATTTGAATACCACATGACCCCCATGAAACCTGTATAAATAGTTTAGTTTATCGTGTCCTGTATCGATCGTAAATCGTGACACAAAATAGAAAAAAAAAGTAACTTAGTTTTAGGAACAGAAAATGTTCCAGGTACACGTGTTTGAGTCCCGTTATCTCCATAACGACATGCGATGCTAAAATTCTACTTGAAAAGACTTTTGGACAACATAATCTAGTTTTAATCCCTTAAAACACTTTCTTTTAATTCAATTTATTCTGTAATTTATTTAATGCTGAAATCTGTCAAAAATTTGATTTTGTAAACCAAAAATTTCTCGATACGGGGTGCGTTCAGCCAAACGAGGCGACTTCGTCGTGTGAAAATTTTATCGAAAGGCGCGTAACGTCAACGTGGACGTGTAAAATTTCACAAAACTTGATTTGGATGTGCGTGCACAACGGAATCTACGCGTATCCGACGAAAAATATCATATCGGCCTATTTTGACACCTTGTCATAACTTCGTGTGTGCTTGTCATTTCGCAACAAAACTTACGCCATCATATTTGCAATGTTACGCTGGTCCTGTGACCCAAATTTGGTTTGATTCTGAGAACGTTGATGAAATACCGTTTCGTGGGCCCCACGGTTCCACTTGACGGGCAATTTCTGATCGGCTCACCGGAATCCTATTTCGGATACTCCATTGAGTCTGTGTCATTGTTCTGGACTTGTAGGCACTAAGTTTGACGAATTTGGAGAACTTATCTTTGGCACATTTTTCGGTGCGAAGTGGGCCACATGTGGACCCCACTTTGACCCAAAACTGTTATTTTTGTTCCTGTATTCAAATTGGACTTATGGATAGTCAATTCTAGATATTTCAAGTATTCTAAGAACATTGGTGATATTTGTTTCAGCATCCGGAGGTGTACGTGCAGATTCTACTTTTCCAGGAGCAGTTGACGGAGTTCAGAACCCAGGCAAATGTACCTTGCCAAACTTGCAGTAGATCTTGTTATATTATTTTCTTGTGTTTCTTCTCTCTCTCTCTCTCTCTATATATATATATATATATATATATATATATATATATATATATATATATATACTCTTGAGATGTACCTGTTCAACTTAGGACCGTGAGACGTTGCTAAGCGTCCGAACAAGATTCGGGTGTCGCCGCCGTACGCGGAGTCGTGTAACGTCACTTAGAGAGTTGATTCCATGATCCTATTTTTACGTACTTGCTTCACCAAGTATGTCATACCACAGGAAACTTGACACTATTTCATGTGACAGAATCTTTCTCGAGTTATTCATGGTGATTTTGTATAGGCTTACAGGTTTCTTGATATGAGACTTGCATATTATATAGATATCATTATGACTCATTGTACTAGCTAGAGGTCATGATCTTGCGTGTTATGGACATGAGACGTGAGATTACATTGGGTGGGGAGAGACACACCATACGACAGGCTAATTATATATATATATATATATATATATATATATATATATATATATATATATATATATATATATATATATATATATATATATATATATATATACTATACTATACTATACTATACTATACTACTGGAGGTGCCTAAGACTCTGTCTCAGATCTTTGGCACATTTACTGGCCCTACGAGATATTACTTGGTGCTATGGGCTCCCTGACACAAAGCCTGTAGTGGTTTCAGCCTGAGTACGAGCGACGTTCTCACGTGCATATCACTTAGATGGTTACAGTAGTTTACCCTTGAGTATGTGGCATTATATTATTTTACTTTGGCATGCTATTTTTTGTACCTTGTTACGTCCTCTGAGGACCTGGTCCCTTGCCAGTTTTATAGCATAGACCGTTGTGGAGCCTGGCTGGAGATGCTGATGTGTGTTGCTTTGTCATGTGGGCATTAGTGTCAGGTACTTATATCATTTTACTGGAGTTATGGTTATTTATTCATATTGTTTATTCATCTGCTGATGTAGCCTAGTTTTATAGACTCATATTCCTTTCTTGAGTCTATTCGAGCTTGTGTGTTACTGGGCGGCCGACTTTAGCACATGTAGATCATTCTTGTTGTATTCTGTTCATTGTGGATTGAGGATAGATATTTGTATTTACTTGATTATTTAGTTAGTGACCATTATTATACAGCTTATACGTATTTGAGTCGGACCAGAGTCTGGTCGAATGCGTAGCTGGAATATTACATATTTATAGTCCTACGTATTTTGGGACTGGGGCGTTACAGATATCCATCATCAGGCCCGCCTTGCACAACAGACTCCCAGAAACTAGATTCTTGGTAATCATTGGTACGTGCTTCACATTCTCCAATGTAAGTGACTTTCCAGAAGTCAGCTTCAGCACTACCGTCCCGATCCCCAACACTGCAACTTGAGACTTATCCGCCATCGAGACTTTCTCAGAGGTAGGCTCATACTTGACAAACAACTCCTTCTTAGAGCACACGTGGCAAGATGCACCAGTGTCCATCCACCAGTCAGTGTCCACGCCATGTGACTCAACCTGCGCAATCATAGCAACTAGTTTAAGCTCACATTGCTCTTTCGATTTAGGCTTCGACCTGCAGTCTCTCTTGTAGTGATCCTTTTTGCCATAGTTGTAGCATGTCACATCAGTCTTCTGCTTTGGCTCAAACTGAGGTGGCTTCACCTTCAGCTGGTTGAAGTCCTTCTTCTTCTTGTTATAGGAAAATTTTGCTTCCCTTTTGAGTCACTAGCATATACTATGTTGGACTTAGCCAATTGCGACAAGGAGTCCAATTTTAATTGCCCCCTAGCTTCATCTTCAATGTGAATTCAGTGAAGAAGATCTTCGAGCTGGATCTCCATCTTTTTATGGTACATGTCAGTCTTGAACCTGATCCAGCCTGGAGGAAGTTTGGTGACGATAGCCCCCACCATAAATTTGTCTTCCTGCTTCATGTCCTCTTCCTTCAGTTTTTGCTGCATCTTCAGAAGTTCCTTAACTTGTGGTAATATCACATTCTCGTCCTCAAATTCCAAAGTGAAGAACTTCTCGACGAGATTGATTTTAGACATTTTTTTATCAGTTTTATAGTGCTTCTCAAGAGATTCTCAGACATCTTTTTCCTTCTACTTCTTGCTGTTGGACTCTGCCATCGAATCGTCCATAGCATTGAGAATCAACAACCTGCAGAGGTCGTTGTCTTCCTTTCACTTAGAGTGCGCGTCCTGTGCCACACCAACTGAAAGCTCGCTTCCATCTTCGGGAATGATAGGTTCAGGATCAACCAACACATAAGCAACTTTGACAAGACGAAATTTCAAGGAGATCTTCCACTTCCAAATGTTGTAGTGTTCACCATCAAACTTCTCAATCTTGTGAAATCTAGTATCGAGAAGGTTTGAGCGGTTGTCCATTATAACTCGGATCTTGTCTTGAGATTGTTAGTCCCAAAGTCAGATCAAAGAAGAAAAGGTAGCCACAATGTAGAGACTCACACAAGAGTTCTACAAACTCCAAAAGAGAAGTTGGCGCACTGAGATTCACACAAGAGTTCCTCAACAGTGACACACAACCCCACAGAAGTACTAAACAAGGAACATATTACAAACTAACGACCCAAAAAAAATATAAATACAACAAGAATCAGAAAACCGTTCTTCTCTTTACGTTCGCAGATGCTACACCGAGAAGAACGGGAACAAGAACAGAAATACAAAGAAGGAAACTCCTGCTGGGGTGATCAAAACTACCAGAGCTCAAGGCAAGATTCACGCTATACAACGATCTATCTCCAGGATCCAGCAAGTTCACACGAGAACTTTTGGAACGCTCTTGGTCACCTTCGGATCACTCGGAAGATCCCTTTGGAATGATGCTAACTGCTGCCGCAGGTCCTGCTGGTGTTCTCAATTTTTTTCTCTCTCTCAATTTTTTCAACACACTAAATAAAAGATGAGAGCCTCTATATAAAGAGGATTTCGGCTTCCATGCGGCCTGAGAAAAAAGTCAGGCCGCATGAGCCGCCTGCGCCATTATACTGCATAGAGCAGACAGCGCCAGACGCCGAAAGCTGCAGCCGCGTGGCATAGAGAGCCACGAGCCGCCTGCGCGGCACAGAGTAGACAACACCGAGCCACCAACAGCAGTCCCTGTCCCCTCCATATTTGACTCGCTCAAGCTAACTTGATGGCCGCATAGCTCCAGGCCGCAAGGCCCCTCGCCACATGGGCTCCTGGCCGCATTGACACCGGGCCGCATGGGCACCTGAACGCATGCGCAACAGGCCGCATGTCTCCACGAAGCATTCGCCTGGGCACCTGACCGCATGGCCCCTGGCCGCATGGGCACCTGACCGCATGCGCACCAGGCCGCATGGCTCCACGAAGCATGCGCCCGAGCAAGCAACCGTGCATGGAACTCGCGCATAAAAGGATCGCACGAGCGCCATACGACGATGCTAAGTGCAAAGTGCGCCAACAAAGCGCCACTTTGCACCCTTGAGCCCGAGTCCAAGTCCGAGTCGCTAAGCCCTTAGCTCATAAGAAAAACTTTCCAAAGGTGGTGACAAAATAAAAATTGTCATAATGGGGTTCACACTTAATCTCTCTAGAAAAGTCAACCCACATGGACCACCGTCCCATGTGTATATATCAATACTAAGCAAAGTTATATATTAAGATATACACATTGGTGATTTTCAATGTGGAACTAAAACTTCTAAAGCAAAAGTGAAAAATACCAACATTCACTTACCACATGAGCCTGGAAATATTGGCTTCTAAATTTCATGGGTGTATTAACCATATATGACTATATGAAACAGTCCTGCATGTTTCAAATAGTTTTTGCCGCAGGATAACTCTTATCCTTTTGATAAACCTCTTAAATCATCCATCATGATTCATAAATATTAAATTTTAGTTTCAACGGTTGTTTGCGTTTCAATTGGCTGTATTTAGCTTAGCTTAACAATATGTGAAACATTTACATATGATATATGTATGTCCGCCATGTGAGCTCATCAATATATTCAACCAACTGAAATCAATTGATAACCATGAAGCAGTTACATATGTCTGCATGCAAATATCTACATATTCTGAAATATTATAGGTGGCCCAGTTGATTAGAGTTCATTTGACTATTATAGAAGGTGTTCCTACAATAATTTGGATTCAGGTCAGCATCCCCAATTCTCCAGCTTAAAAATAAGTTTATTGGTACCTTCATCTTATAAAGAAAGTAAGAGTCGAATGTTTAGTTTAACTTATTATTAAGTAAATAATTTTGTTCGAACTCAGATTCGGATTGGAACGTGGACAAAGAGTGCAAATTGCGGCACACTTTGCATGTATGCAGAATTGGTGAGCTCTTGCGAGGAGTGGCGCGGAGCAGTGATGGTTTGGCGCAGTGTTGGAATTGGGTAGAATTTTCAACCTATGTGAAGAATTGTCCGAAATGCGACAAACGCTATGTGTCGAAAAAGTTTGGAGAATGCATCGAATGTCATATATTGGAACATATATGGTAAGCACATATATGATTGAATTTTCATCTTTGATTTTGACCGTATATTTATGATTTGATCTTTCATATATTGACTTTCGATATAATTGGACTTCCAATATATGATAATCCAATTTATTATTGAATTTTTTTTATATCTTTGGCCATAAATATATGATTGAATATATTGAATTTTTATATATATTGGACTTTTATATATAGATTTTCAATATATGCTAACCGCAAGAATTTATAAAAGGTTAATACAAATTGATGAATATTATATATAAATGTTACAACTTTTGAGAGAGAAAAAAAAAGAAAATTGGAGGCTATTATAAAGGAGAGATCGGATAATTCTACTCGTCATCTATTGTTCTTCGGAGTATGTAATCGGATTTTCTTCTCTTATGGATCGGTGTTAAGTCCGTAAGAAGTCGATGTACTTTCTTATTCTCAATAGTGGAGGGCTTTTCACGGTTGAACTCCGATAGTCCCGTTGTTTTTCTCATCTGAATTTTTTACGTAAAAATCGCTTGTGTCTGCGTATGACTTTTATGTGTGTGATTTTGACGATTTGATTTTGTGTGCTTTTCTTCATTTCTCTAGCACCTTCCTAGATTGGGAAACGGTTTTCGCGTTTCTTTTCCAACAATTAGAATTAAAAAATGATAAATAAACCACGGAATTAGCCCGCAGTTCTAGCCCGCAAGCCACGCGGTGCACCCCCATTGCACCCCCCCCCCCCCCCCCCCCCCCCTATTTACTCGAATCCGCCACCGGCTGACCTGGAGTTGCGCCACGTGGCGAGCGGATCAAAACTGCGCCCATTAGATTTAGGTATATCTTGGACTTAGATAAGCAGGACTATGACTTTGTTCTAATTCAATAGTATCTGTTTTGTCAGCCATTTTCCTTCGTGTAGAGAAACTCCAGCATTATTTTCAGACAGCGATAAGAACACAAGAGTACCATGACGAAGTCGCCCAGAACTGGGACGCAGCTATGTAAGAAATATGCAATCTTAACATAATAAATAAAAGGTGAAGAACTATTTAATTAGAGTACGATTTTATTAGCATACTTTTGCTAATCGAAATCATATAAAAACCAAAGCTAATTTTGTTACAAGGGACACAAACACGGATACATGCTATCTGAAATCAAATCAATCAGAGAAAAACCATACCGATAACCCCAAAAAAAAAAAAAAAAAAAAAAAAATTCAACACTTCCTCCTCCTTCCTTTTCTTAATTATTAGCTGTTGATGTTGTTTTTGAATTCATAGTATCAGGAATTCTCCTCTGAGGTTCTGTTATCCGAGTCGGAGAGCCGGACCTCCTCGATCATCCGAATCACCTCCTCCATCCTGGGCCGTTGGTCCGGCGGCTTCGCGATGCAAGCCATTGCGATCTGAAGCATCTGCACCATCTCTTCCTCGGTACTCCCTAACCCGATGAGGTCCACATCGAACACCTCAGACGTCCACTCCTCCCGGACCACGGACTGGACCCATCTCGGGAGGTCCACGACGACGTCGTCGCGCCCCGGCGACTGCACCGGAGCCTTCCCGGTCAGCAGCTCCAGCAGCAGGACGCCGAAGCTGTAGACGTCGGACCTCTGGGTGAGCTTTCGGGCCTCGACGGTCTCGGGCGCCCGGTAGCCGACCGCCGCCCGAGATGGCGCGGCGGAGGAGCTCATCATCGGGGCCAGGCCGTAGTCGGAGACGCAGGCGTCGAGGCGGTCCCGGTGAGGAGGACGTTGTTGGACTTGATGTTGCCATGACCGAACTTCGCTCCGCCTTGTGCGTGGATGTGTGCTAGGCCTCGCGCTGCTCCCAGGGAGATTCTAATCCTCGACTCCCAGTCTAGTGGAGTCTTTCCAGCTCCTCTACTCCCTGAGCATTGTATCGATAGAATTGGAGCATAATGAGTAAATTGTGAAATCAAATGAAGGTGTTATTGAAATTTTCGAACAATCCGTACAAGTCTGCAACTTGAACTAACACACATTTAATAAATCAATGCCCAAATATTAAAATACACACATGTGATTTGTATCAAAAATGGAATGATGAGACCTGATCACTAATAATCAAACCCAATAAAGCCCAACAAAAGGTTGGCTAACAAAACCAAAAGGAATGGCTATTCAAACACAAATTTAAGAAGCTGACTTGTATTTCTCCGTAGTTTTTACAGCATAATAACAAATTTGAGTTCTGCATTATTAGCTAAAGGGTTGGCTCTCAGGAAAGGCTACAATAAAGCTGCAAATATTTTGAAAAACATTATGTTATAGAAGGCAATTAATCCTATTTTCAAAAAACAATTATGTTATATAGCTTATTACCTAGTGCTGCAGAAATAAGACTGTTGAAGTATGAAATTCTTTAAAGAAATAAGGACCAAAACCCTACAAAAAATAATAATCTGGGATTCCCATTAATCCTAAAAAAAGGTCTGAACCACCAATTAGCCTTTCTAAAATATTTTGCATAATTAGTCAATTTCGCCATTCAAACTGAGATGAACAAGATAGAATCTATTTGTTCCTGATTATGACACCTTGAGAATCTTTCGACAGCCCTAAAAACTTGACATCAATAACTAAACTAAGCTGCAGAGTGCAGAGAACCAAAAGCAAATATCATTCAAACAATATTATGCATGTTTGCTAAAATTATGAGCTTTAAAAATGCTGTTATAACGTTGCAGTACCAGAAAGAAATACCATTGGCATTAGCTACTGTATGCATATGCATAAGTCACTCTCACCTATTTTCCCAATCTACAGACGATATTCTCACATCATTAACCTAGCAGCATAGTTTGCAGTATCGGCCAATGCCGATCCGATACAGCCGATACAGATGCTTACCGATACCAACATTGGCGGTCTACTTTCCAGTCAATTCACCAAGAAAAATTGAAAGAAAAAGACTAATCGACAAGGGTGTAAAAAATAGTAAGGTTGTAAAAAAAAAAAAAAAAAACTTATTTATCACAGATAAACTAATTCGCAAGAATGACTACTCTATCATTCAATTTTGAAACTACTAAGAAACAACACAGAAAATACTTAGAATTATGCCTAAATGTATAAAAATATTTTTTCTAAAATTTTATTTGTTTTTCGATACCGAAAAATTCGATAGTCCGATCCAAAACCACCGATACTATCTGTTAGAGTTATTTTATTTTGTTATTTATCATATGAGGGTATAATAGTAATTGTGGGTGTATTGCATATCAATATAAATAGACATGAGATGCAACCTAGGGTTTAAGGTCCTTGCAATCTCCTTTCTCATATTCTCTCTTCTCCTACTTTCCCTTCTCCTCTCCATCTCCAAACTTCACTTGGTATCAGAGCATATATTTTCGGCTGTTTTTCGTCTACTTTTCATGATTCGCCGTTCGTCGTTCGTTGTTCGTGGTCGTTCGTCGTTCGTTTATGAGATCTAGGGTTTCTACAGATCTCCGTTGGTTATTCGTCTTCGGTTGAGGTTCGTTGTGAGATCTAGGGTTTCAAAGATCTCGTCTTTCTGTTGCATCTGCAAGTATGATGGGGACCGAATCTTCTAGCGAGATTAATAGTGGTGGTGGTAGCGGAGGTGGTTCTCCTTTCACTGTTATTCATAATGATGAATTGGGAAAGTCGATTACAGCGGTGAAACTCAATGGTGCGAACTACCTTGTCTGGTCAAAGTCTATCAAAGTGGTGTTAAGGGCTAAGAAGAAGTTAAAGTTTTTGACGGAAGAACCCCTGCCTGAAACTTTCGCTGAGTATGAAGATTGGATAAGTGCAGATGCATACGTTATGTCGTGGTTATGGCATAGTATGGAACCACATGTCGCTGCTAATGTTCACTGGTGTGAATCAAGCAAACAGATTTGGACATCTCTGGAAGAATCATATTCGCAGAAGCGAAACGTTGCCCGTATCTATGAGTTGTACGAGTTATTGTTCAATACAAAGCAAAATGAAAGCCTGTGAATGAATATCTCGCTTCAAAGAAGGCTTTGTGGGAGGAACTGCTTCAATCTCATCTTGTTACTACTGATTTGAAGGAAGCTCGCAGACAGAAGGAAGAGTTTCATGTTTCACTTATCCTAGCCGGCTTGGATCCTGCGCTCGAACCTTATAAAGCTCAAATCCTTGCTGGAGAACAGTTACCTACGGTGGCAGATATTTTCTCCCGTCTCAATCGTTCCTTTCTGGGACAGAGTTCTGTGGTGCCGAGTACTGACTCTTCTGCCCTAGTTTCTAGTGTTGTTGGTCGTGGTGGTGGACGTGGTAGTGGACGTGGCGGTAGAGATAGTGGTCGTAGTTTTGGTCGAGGAGGAGGCCGTGGTGGCAGAGACAATGGTCGTGGTGGTGGCCGCGGTGGTGGTGGTGGCCGTGGTCAACCACGGAAGTGTAACTATTGTGGAATGCTCGGTCATGTAGAAGACTACTGTTGGGACAAGTGGGGCAAACAAGAATATGCACATCAAGTGCATGCTGAAAATATGCAGTCCCAGGTCATCACTTCTGCTCTCAGAGATGATACTTCGGGTTTCAATCAGACTTCAACGTCCAATACCTCATCTCCATTTCAACAGATCCTCCAGAAGTTGAACGCGCTTGCTAGTACCACCTCCCAACCTACTGCAACCATGACACATATAGGTAATCCTGCTTTTGTGGCAACCCAGTCACCATCCACCTCTTGGGTCATCGACTCAGGAGCAAGCTCTCACATGTCTGGTATAACATCTATCTTTCATAATCGTAGTTCCATGAAACATAATATTATCTTGGCTGATGGGTCTACTCGTCCCGTGCTTGGGAAATTTGTCATTCACCCTACTCAATCACTATCATTATTTGATTCATTATATGTGCCTAATTTTCCATTTAATTTGTTATCTGTGAGCCAGTTAACCAAATCTTTTCAATGTTCTGTGACATTTTCTTCCAATTCGTGTGTTTTTCAGGACCTCAGGACGAAGAAGATGATTGGTTCGGGACATGAAAAAGATGGACTGTACTACTTGGATCTACCTGGAAAAGCCTTCACTTCTGTTTCTACTTCTCCGTTGCAGTGGCATTATCGTTTGGGACATCCGTCTTTGGCTAAGTTGCGTCAAGTTGTTCCTAGTTTGAGTCATGTTTCTAGTCTTGAATGTGAGGCTTGTCAGTTAGGCAAGCATCACCGTAGTTCCTTTCCTCGTCGTAGTGAGAGTCGTCAATTAGAGTCTTTTGATCTTGTTCATTCTGATATTTGGGGTCCGTCTAGAGTCAAAAGTTCGAAAGGATTTCAGTATTTTGTTATTTTTATTGATGATTATTTCATAATGACTTGGTGTTATTTAATGAAAGAAAGATCTGAGTTTCCAAATGTGTTATATGTCTTTTATAATGAATTCTATGTTCAGTTTAATAAACGTATCAAAATTATGCGTTCTGATAATGCTTTGGAGTATACTCAGTCTTCTGTGAACAGTTTCTGTGTTGATCGTGGTATGATTCATCAAACCAGTTGTGTCCACACCTCTCAACAAAATGGTATAGCCGAACGCAAACATCGACACATTTTAGATGTGGCTCGAACTCTCATGTTCAATATGCATGTCCCTAAACAGTATTGGGCAGATGGCGTTCTTACTGCATATTATCTTATTAATCGCATGCTATCATCTGTAATGAATAACAAAGTTCCATTTACCATATTACATACAGATGTCGCACCCTTTTCCTTATCTCCTCGAGTGTTTGGCTGTGTCGCTTTTATTCATAACTTGGAACCTAATAGAGATTAGTTGGCTCCTAGATCTCTGAAGTGTGTCTTTCTTGGTTATCCCCGTACTCAAAAAGGTTATCGTTGTTACAGTCCACAGTCACGCAAGTATTATGTCAGTGCGGATGTTACATTCTTTGAGTCTACCCCTTTCTTTCCTTCAGGAGACCGTTGTATTCCTTTTACAACAGATTTGATATCTTCCATACCACTTTCGGTCATTCCTGAATCAATTTCTGTCTCCATTTTCCATTTACAGGTTTATCAGAGATCCAAGGATAGGCCAGTGGTTCTGCAAAATTCAGCCTTCAACCAATCATCTTCCGTGCCTGAGGTTTCTGCTCCCATCACCACAGATCCAGATGATCTTCCTATTGCTCTCAGAAAAAGACAACGTCTTTGTACTACAAAGAATAAGCATCACATTTCTAACTATGTTTTATTACACCGTGCTTCATCATCTTTTCATGCATTTGTTGTTTCATTGTCTTCTACTTTTATTCCCAAAACTGACAAGCAGGCTATGTCATCTTCTGGTTGGAAAAGTGCAATGGATGAGGAGATGTATGCTTTACATCAAAATCAGACTTAGGAGCTTACATCACTTCCTGTTGAAAAACAAACAGTGGGTTGTAGATGGGTGTACACTGTTAAGTATCACCCTGATGGTTCTGTTGAGCGCCTCAAGGCACGGTTGGTTGCCAAAGGGTATACTCAGACATATGGCGTGGATTATATGGAGACTTTCTCTCCAGTGGCTCGGCTGAATTCAGTTCAGATTCTTATTTCTGTGACGGTTAATCACCAATGACCTATATATCAGCTGGACATAAAGAATGCTTTCTTGCATGGTGACTTACAGGAGGAGCTTTATATGGATCAACCACCAGGATATGTTGTAGCAGGAAATAAAAGACTCGTATGTCGATTGAAGAAAGCATTATATGGACTGAAACAGTCACCTCTTGCTTGGTTTGACAAGTTCAGTTCAGTTCTCATTCAGTATGGCTTTCGGCGTACAACATCAGATCATTCAGTATTTTGCCATTCTTCCTCAGCAGGTATTATTGTGTTGATTGTTTATGTTGATGATATCATTATATCTGGGAGTGATCATGCTGGAATTGTGGACTTGAAGGCCTACCTTAGTCGTCAGTTTCATACTAAGGATTTGGGTCTTCTTCGATATTTTCTTGGAATCGAGGTTGCTCGATCTAAGAAAGGTGTGTATCTGTCACAACGCAAGTATGTTCTAGACTTGCTCTCCGAGACTGGGATGTTAAAGTGTCGGCCAGTTGAGACTCCTATGGATTATCATGACAAGCTTGATGCTGACAGGGGAGAGTTATTTGAGGATGTTGGATATTATAGACGTTTGGTTGACAAACTTATATATCTTACTATTACTCGACCAGACATCACATATGCAGTTGGAGTAGTTAGTCAGTTTATGCATGCCCCTCGGCAACCACATTGGGAGGCTATCTCTCGCATTCTTCGATACTTGAAGGGTGCACCTGGAAAGGGTTTGTTGTACAAACCTTTCCAGTTGCTTACGGTGACTGGATTCAGTGATGCTGATTGGGCAGGCAGTCGCAGTGATAGGAGGTCTACTTCTCGCTATTGTACGTTTGTGGGTGGCAATCTTGTCACGTGGCGTAGTAAGAAGCAGAATGTTGTGGCTCGTTCTAGTGCAGAGGCCGAGTACCGTGCGATGGCTCATACAGCTTCTGAGATGATGTGGGTGCAGTCTCTTCTTCATGAAATGGGAATCATGATTCCTATTCTGATGGAAATGTATTGTGATAATCAGTCGGCAATGTTTATCGCAAGTAATCCGGTGTTTCATGAGCGCACGAAGCATATCGAGGTGGATTGTCATTTTGTTAGTGATTTGTTGTTGAAGAAACAAATTGTCACTCCTTATGTTCGGTCAGAGGATCAATTAGGTGATATCCTCACCAAACCACTTGCTCGTGGTCAATTTTCTGATTTATGTAGCAAGCTGGGCATGTCTGATCTATATGCTCCTGCTTGAGAGAGGGTGTTAGAGTTATTTTATTTTGTTATTTATCATATGAGGGTATAATAGTAATTGTGGGTGTATTGCATATCAATATAAATAAACATAAGATGCAACCTAGGGTTTAAGGCCCTTGCAATCTCCTTTCTCATATTCTCTCTTCTCCTACTTTCCCTTCTCCTCTCCATCTCCAAACTTCACTCTATCGATACTACCGATCCCGATACTCGTAGGAAGAGACCGATACCGATTCCAATACTGCAAACCTTGTCTAGCATTTGAGTGCAAAAATTTCTTCCAATGTAATATAGATCGGGGACAGTCTCTCATTGATGAGTATGCTTCATAACTAACTCTATTTCAGTGGGAAAAAGTTGAACCACAATTATTGCTTCAAAGTTCAAACTTAATTATAAATATTATCTGGAAGCAAATGTCTTAAAATGTGAAGTAAGATTTTTTTGTTTTTTGATGTAGTCCGACATTTCGCACGGAACTTTTTGTGCATTCTACAATGCACGTCTTGTGGGCCCACTGATCTTTTGTCACTCAGTCAGGGACTTATACCTCTCATCGATAACCACAAGGGTCAGTCGAGCTCGGGTGAAGTAAGATTTGTTGTTAGAAGTATGTAACTTTCTAATCATATGGATGCCCAAGTCACCATTTGTATTATAACTTTGGAAGGAATAATGGTAAATAAATATGTAGTAAAAAGAAAAAAGAAAAGGCAAATAAATGTAAAACAGGCTTGGACTAAGTAACATACCATGCAATAGTGTTGACAAGTTGCCGGCAGGGACATATTCATAAACCAGAAGCTTTTCATCCTTGGAGTAGTAGTAAGCACGGAGAGGCAGAACGTTTGGGTGCTGACCAACCCTTCCTATTATCTCCATTTGCTGCTCAAACTCCTTCTTCCCCACCACCACCTCCCTCAACCTCTTCACCACCACCGTAGTCCCGTCCTCGAGCACAGCTTTGTACGTCGTCCCGTAGCTCCCTTTCCCGAGCACTTCCGCGGAAGCTCTCAGCAGATCCTCGAGGTCGAAGCTGTAAGAACACCCCTCAAAGAAGACCAGCTTGTTCTTCTCGGCCTCCTGCACCCCGCTGCTGGACGACTCCTTAGGCTGCTTGTCGCTCCTCCCACCGACGACCGAAGCCTTCTTCCCCTTCGACGATGCTACACCGCCTTGTGTACCGACCCGCCTCTTCGCTATGCATAGAACCAGACCAATTGCCAGAAGCAGCAGTATAACCAAAGCCCCCGCAGAGATTGCTATCATGGCCCCTAGACTGAATCTCTTCCAGAAGCTCTTCTTGTGCCCTTCGGGAGGAGTTGGAGGCGGCAGAGGCGAAGGTGAAGGAGGAGTTCCGGGACATTTTGCTAGGGGAGGGCCACAGAGGAAAGAATTCCCCAGGAAGGAGTCACTGGGGAAATTTCGGAGAGAATCCGGTATGGAGCCACTGAGGTTATTGTAGCTCAAGTTCATGTGTTTCAGCCTGGGTAACTTGAGGTCGGGGATGGTACCGGTCAGAGAATTGTTCTGGAGATACAATGCCGTCAGCTCGGTAAGGTTCTCGACCGCAAGGGGGATCTCTCCTACGAAGGAGTTGTACGAGAGGTCGAGAACTGAAAGGCCAGAGGAGAGCGAAGGCGGTATCGCCCCAGACAAGCGGTTGTGCTGAAGGTAGAGCGAATGCAACGAAGGCATCGATGGGACTTCGGGAGGGAGATTTACGGTGAGGCGGTTGGAACGGAGGCTCAAGACTCGGAGAGCGTCGAGCTTCCCTAGAGTGTCCGAAGGGATGGAACCGAGGAGCCCGACTCCGGGTAGCCGGAGGTAGATCACCCGGGGGGTCTTGTCCGAGTTACATGTGATTCCAACCCAAGAGCAGACCGGGGTGCTGGAGCTCCAATTGATTTTCGGGCCATGGGGGACTGCCGCGGTGAAGGCAAGGAGAGCTTGCTTGTCAGAATCCAAGTCAGCAGTAGTAGTCGGAATCGAGGTGGAGAGTACTAGTAGGAGAATAAGAAGAAGAAGAAGAAGAAGAACAGGAACTGATGCAAACAGTTTAAGGTGGTCCATGAGATGAACTTGGTAACCAAGAACTCACAAACTCATTTCAAAAGTAGCCTCCTCCTGTCGAATAACATTCATGATCACAAGACAAGAGTAAGTGGATGATCTGAGCACCAGTAAAAACTGAAAAGCTAGAATAGATTCAAATTGCACTTTTCATATATAAAGAAGTAACATCTCAAACTTTATTAATCTAAAAAAAGGTAATTAACATCTCAAACTTTACTGTTTTCCTAGTGAACAATTGAATGAGCACAATGACAAAGAAATTAATAGTGTCCATACAAAAGAGAGAAAAATCCAATGACACCAATTGACACTATCATTGAGTTTTAATCTCTAGAGACTCCTTCCATCTAAAACTTTATTAAAGGAAAGGGCAGTTGGAGCAACATTGGACAGGGACCAGTGCAACAACCAAAACAAGAACAGAAGGGATTCTGGTGTCATACTTTTTCATTTCTTCTCACCTAATGAGCTTGAGTGGTTTGCCTAACATAATTCAGCATGTGGGTCACAATCAAATTACTGATATGAGATTCTTCACAAGGAAAACTCCACTCTCTCCCTGGGACTACTTGTAGAAACTTACCAGCTCCCTTAGAGACACCAGCAATGGCAATAAAAGCAAAAATGCACCAGGAAAATTTTAAAATAAAAACTTTGACTAGTACACTTGAATACCTTAACTTTCACACTTTTGCATCTTGACACCCTCTATCGTTTATGTGTGCACTTTGTTATCTCAATTTTTGTAAGTTTCCAAAAGTGGTCACGTGCTTTACACGTGACTCTGCAATGCCTAGTTTGGATTGTAGTTTGGAGAATGTACGTAGGGCAGATCCAGAGATAAATCAGACAAGACTTCGAACTTGGACATCCTCTTCTGCTTAGGATAACCCTCCAGATCCATCGTGAGCTGCAAGAGGTTAGGGTCGCGTATGACCTCCTAGGACGTAAAGAAGTACCTCACAAGAGGTCCGGTCAAGAGGCAATTAAAATTAGGTCCGGCTAAGACAATCCAATCTTCCGGACCGATCTTGAATGTACGTTTGCTCAAATACCCATTTTCTTAACGTTGATTTGGCTAGCCTTCCAAATGGAGTCACCGATGAAATATAACAACATTCTAAACTGATCGCAAGTGTGACGGGAGACTACCAGAGGATAGTTAAGTACAAGGGCTCGTAAATTCATGAAAGCAAAGTGCACATAAAAATAATAGTCGTAGCTAAAGCTTCAAAATTGTAAAAGTTGAACGTAATTAAATGCAAATTAGCACAATTTTTTTTTAGAAAGTCCTTAATGGTGGCCAAAAAGAAGGGAATAAAACTCCCAAAAGGCCATGGCAAAAGCTAGAAAAAGCTAAAGACGTTGGTCTTCACTACTCCATATTAAAGTAACGGGTCATGGTAACATGCGCCAGCCAGGCTGGCTCACGTTAGCCTCTCAGTTCACTCACTGAACAACACAGATTACAACAATGTACTTAATTAATTAATGAATAACTTGAGCTCTAATCTCACCAGAATCAAATAGCTGGGCTAACTCTCCCTAGCCATCTCCACCCAAACACATGCAAAGTTTCAAAAATTACAACAAATTCGTGATATAGAGGGGCTACATTGTAAAAAAAAAGAGGAAAAAAAGAAGTGATTTTGGAAATTCTTACCAGCTTCTAGCTCCTGATCCTCCATTAGAACTTGGGAAATTATGCTAAAATTCCAATCTTTAGCCAAATTAACGCAAGAAATAGGCTAAAATATCAGAAATTTTCAGAAATGATTCAGTCTTTGGAGCTTCAGATCCGCCAACGGAAATGAAGTCGGAGCTTAACGGGTCGGATATTGAGAACGCGAACTCGGGTCGGGCATCCGCTGGAGCTAGAAAGAGGGAGAAAAATCTGAGCTTTGAGGAAGCGACGAACGGAATGGAATGAAATTTGCAGCGAGTGAGACGCTATAAAAAGGCATTTGACAAAGACACTACAAAAAAAAGGGTGTTGATAAGGGCACTACACAATTTACTTAGGACTAGTCCATTGAATTTTTTTTCAAAAATTACAAGTTTGTCACACCTCAAAGTTACTTAGGGCTAATCCACACCAATCTATATAAGTCAAAATCATTTCTCTCTTTGTTTTTCACCCTCACATGAAGAAATCTCTCATTCTCTAAGTCCAAAAATCTAAACATAACTTTGGAATTTGATAGTTGTGGTCCCAAGTGGAAGAAAATTTTGCTTTGGTGATTGTCCAACGAATATTCTTCCGGTATATCTTCGACAACATACGATGAATAAGTTTTGCGATTGTCACAAAAATATTTAGTTATATTTGACTATTGTAGGAGCGATGCATGAAATTATCTTCGATGAAGAAGTCGGGTCATGCAATCCATTAAATATACACTCCGGTCCTTCCGAAGAACATGTCGGTTGTTCCGAAGCACGTACGGTACGTAAAATGACAACCCTATTTCGACAGTCATCGTGTAAGGCTGTATAAAATTCGACAGTCCTATATAAATATAGGACTGTCAAAATTTCGACAGTCCTATATACTAAGTGGACTGTCAAAATAGTGACAGTCCTGAATCTTAAAGACTGTAAATTATTTGAACTGCCAATTATTTGAAGTTATTAATTTTTTGATTATTTTATATTGGTTGTAGGACCAACCTCGTACAGATGTTGTGGTACATCCTGCTATTGGGGTTGATGTGGAGAATATATTCTCAACGGATATTCAATTTGCATCCCAGGAAGAAGCATTAGATTGGTCCAGAGAAGTTGGAAGACGGCATAACATAGTCATTGTCATTGCAAGATCCATTAGATCTCGGCCGGGCCGAAAATATGTAGAGCTGGGCTGCGAAAGAGGAGGTGTGCTCAGGGAGCATCGTAAAAAAAAGGGTGGTGTTGAAAAAAAAATTACAAAAAAAACGTTGGGACAAGAAAATGTGGTTGTCCATTTAAGGTGTTGATTATAAAAGTAGAAGATGTGAAGTGGATAATCGAAGTTAAGAATGGAATACACAATCATCCTATTCCAGAGACACTTACGGGTCATGCCTACGTGGCACGGTTGAAGGAGGATGAGAGAAAGTGGGTTGAAGAACTGTTCCTTTTCGG
The DNA here is from genome assembly GCA_036927795.1 of Iris macrosiphon. Classification (NCBI taxonomy): domain Eukaryota; kingdom Viridiplantae; phylum Streptophyta; class Magnoliopsida; order Asparagales; family Iridaceae; genus Iris; species Iris macrosiphon. The sequence goes on from JAYESA010000004.1 coordinate 17,584,356, forward strand.
AGTTGCACCGAAACAAACTTATTGTGCCGTGAGACAAAAAAAAGATGGGAAGAAGTCAACCATGAGGACGATATATAATAGTTTGGCGAGAGCGAAATGTAATAGTATGAAAGGAAGAATAGCGATGCAACAAGTATTGAAGTTGCTTGGGGAGCATCACTACGTGGAGTATCATAGAAGACATCCTCAAAATGATGAACTTCTTTCATTGTTTTGGGCTCATCCTGATTGCACACACTTGGCTCGGTCTTTCGCAGACGTGTTGGCCCTTGATTGTACATATAAGACCAACAAGTTCAAGATGCATCTTTTTCACGTTGTTGGGTTTACGTTTACGGAAAAAATATTTTCAGTCGCTTTTTGTTTTATGAAGAGTTAGACAGTAGAGGATTACACTTGGGCGTTGAAAAAACTACAATCCCTTTACACATGTTACAAAGAGCCCTCTGTTTTTGTTACCGGCAGAGAATATGCGCTGATAAATGCTATAGATATTGTATTTCCTTATGTGCATAGACTACTATGCACTTGGCATATAAATCGAAATATCCAAGCTCAATACAAGAGGAAATTTGAAAATGTGGACGATAAAATTGACATGCTTTGCTTCGAAGAATTCTACAGTAATTGGAGTCTTATATGGCGAGCAAGTACTATAGACAGCTACGATATAGCATGGTACATGTTCAAACAAAAGTGAAAGACGAGTAACCCGACATACATATCTTATATCAAAGATACTTGGCTAGAACCACATAAAGAATAATTCGTCTTAGCATGGACGAATATGGTGAAGCATTATGGCACAATCACTACGAACCGGGTCGAAGGATCGCATTCAAGTTTAAAAAGATATCTACGGTCATCGGTCGATAATTTTGTCTCTGTTTGGAATCGATTCATTTGATGATTATTTTCACGGTGAACGAGATTGTAGCATCATTTGAGATGAGCCTCAATATTGTAAAGCATAAATATAAGCATGAACACCTCTTGGATGGTTTAATCCATGTAGTATCTCACAAGGCCTTGGGCTTATTGTTTGAGTAGATTGATAAGTCAAAGTTGGTTGGTTATGATCATGAGGTTTGCGGTTGTTCATATCGACATTCACTCGGTCTTCCTTGTGCACATGAGATTAACGAATATCGTCGTCAATCTATACCTATTCCAATAGATGTTGTTGATCAACGTTGAAGACATCTGTCGATAATGTCGACGGTGGAAGTTTATGATGATTTCTTTTCTTTTCCACAAGTGAAACTCCTGCACGCAAGGTGGGGTGTCGCATTGGAACCAGAGAGAAGATCCATTGAGGTTAAAATTCAAGAAATTGCAGTCCCGACAACAACTCGATTGCAAGAGCGATCTGTTGTTCGAACTCCTAAGGGAAGACCAAACTCAAGAATGAGTAGATCAAAAAAGAAGGAGATGAAGTCAACTAAAAGAGATCCATCCTTGTTTGAACATATTGAACGCAATTTAGATCAAGTTGAGACAAATTCGGTTATCGAAAGTGTGGTATTTTCGCAGAAAAAGAGTAAGCTTACTATTCGAAGGGGGAAGAAACAGAAAACGAACGATGCAGTCACGGTGGAGGGTTTAGATAACTTCCCTGATTCATATTCTCTATACATTCTAAATTTTCTACCTGAGATTCGAGATTTCATTTGGTCTATTGTTGATGTTCTTAAGGATGGCCATTGTGGATATCATGCACTAGCAAGACATCTAGGCTATTCAGTTGAAGCATGATGGAGACAGGTTAGGGAAGAGTTGTACGAGGAGTTGGAGTCTCGTCTACCCTTCAATAGGCAGATACTCGGCGAAGAAATTATTGAAGATTTGTTGGCAAGCATACCTTGTACGGAAACAGTTACCGGACCAGACCATTACATGGATGTCCCGCCTGCTGCATACGTATTCTCTAATAGGTATAAGATACCTATTGTAATTATCTCATAAGGCATTAATAATACTTTATTTCCAATGTGCGCTCCCCTGGTCGAACACAGACTATCCAATCTATGTTCGATAGGGCTTGTCGGACAACACTTTGTCATCCCAAGGTTGATCGGTCATTCTCCTATTCCTCCACCTTCTACGCTTTGGTATAAACACGCACCAGAGGAAGCTATCTCATGGACGACACCCTATACGGATGCAATTGCTGGATATAAGAAGATGATGAAGATGGAGGATCCAAAAAATTTGCCGAATGACTACTTTGATATTCTAATCGATTGATTCATACGTTATACTGTATGTTGTGCAATGAGCCATGTATGTTGAACTGTATATTGAACTGTATATTGTGCAATGAGCAATGTATGTTAAATTGTATATTGAACTGTATGTTTGTGCAATGAGCCATGTATGTTGAACTGTATATTGAACTGTATGTTGTGCAATGAAAGAAATAAAACGAGAACTGTATATTGAACTGTATGTTGTGCAATGAGTCAAAATCTGTATAAAACTAGGACTGTCAAAATCTGGACAGTCCCACAAGCACACTAGACTGTCATAATTTTGACAGTCCTAGTTTTAACCCACTGTGATATATATAAAACGAGGACTGTCAAAATTTGGACAGTCCCAAAAGCTAACAGGACTGTCAAAATTATGACAGCCCTAGTTTTAAACCAATGTCTGTACATTTATATACTGTGAAACTAGGACTGTCAAAATTTTGACAGTCCAGTAAGCCATGAGGACTGTCAAAATTTTGACAGTCCCACAAGCTATGAGGACTATCAAAATTTTGACAGTCCAAATTTTAACCCACTGAAAATTTTATATAAAACTAGGACTGTAAGAATTTTGACAGTCCCACAAGCAATGAGGACTGTCAAAATTTTGACAGTCCTAATTTTAACCCACTGTCTGCACATTTATATGTAAAACTAGGACTGCTAAAATTTTGACAATCCCACAAGCTATGAGGACTGCCAAAATTCTGACAATCCTAATTTTAACCCACTGTCTATTTTATATAAAACTAGGACTGTCAGAATTTTGACAGTCCCATAAGCAATGAGGACTGTCAAAATTTTGACAGTCCTAATGTTAACCCACTGTCTACACATTTATATGTAAAACTAGGACTGCCATGATTTTGACAATCCCACAAGCTATGTGGACTGTCAAAATCTTGACAGTCCTAAATCTAACCCACTGAAAATTTTATGTAAAACTAGGACTGTCAAAATTTTGATAGTCCCACAAGCTATGAGGACTGTCAAAATTCCCACAATCCTAATTTGAACCCACTGTCTCTGCAAAATTTTATATAAAACTAGGACTGTCAAAAAATTTACAGTCCTGATAGCTTTCAGGACTGTCCAGAATTTGACAGTCCAAGTTTTTAGCCACTACCTCTACACATTTAACAACTGTATGTAGCAAACTTAAAACACAAATTTTAGCAAATTGTAGCAAACTTAAAACATAACCAATCAAAATATTTCAACAATACATAATTACTCAAAGTTTTCAAACTGTAAAGTTTTACATGTCTCAAAACACAAATTTTAGCAAAATTTTACAAGTCTTGAAACATGGCCTAAACTTCATGCCGCCTCTTTGTACGTTGCTCTCTATTTTCCAAGAAAGGAAAATCTTCAGCGTTGTTGATTTGTTGTAGCTCGTCATTGATTTCCATATAATTCGTACACTGACAACTTACGAGACTTTTTTCCAACTTTTTCACTTTCCTAGCCTATTCATAAGAATTAAAAAAAATTGTTAGGTTATAAACATTTACACATATAAAACTAAAGGTGAAGAAGTTGGCTCACCATCTTGACCAATGCAGTATACAAGACAGATTTTGCGGAGAGATCTAATGGTACACGCACAATATCGCCTCCGCGTTTGAACAACGTAGGTAGTCCGATACCAGCGTAGTAGGCGAGGTAGTCGTCGCTACATTCCGTCATATTTACTGCTGCTTGCCGTTTGATTTCTCTAATAACGTGACGTTGCCACTCAGTGAAGAAGTTCGAGACCAAGTTAAACGTCGCAGGAATATAGTTTAGCGATTTTGTACCTCGCGGAGCAGTTATCATTTTTAATGTGCACTTCGGGACTGTTTGTACGTAGCCAAACTGACGGAGCACTCTATCAGGTATATAAGCCTCCTCGATTTCATGACAACTTATCAGACCGTGATATAAAGTGACTGGTTGCAATGGACGACTAGTCTGTCGCAAATCACGATATGAATCCCAAAAAATCTGCAACGTATGAAATTTAGCATAACGTCATTTAGCATAACGTAATTTAGTAAATTATTACCAAATATTAAAAAAATTAGGTCTCAATTCACCTCTTATATCGTCATATCTTCGAGTGCATTCCGTAGGACGGCCAATGTGTGTGGACGTTTGGCATCTTTCTTAGTTGGCTTCCATCTGCACATTCTAGGAAGGTGCTCGTCATACCCTCGGTTAAGTTTAGCCCGCTGCAGGGTTGGAAAGTGCTCTTATATCCATGCCTTCACGTAACCAAGTTAAAGAAATATTAGTCCAAAAATTAACAACAAATTTTTTAATTTTGTATACAAGTTGACAAAGATATATCTATACATGGAGTAGAGTCTGGCATCCGGATATTGTCTTCGAACTGACACGGGATGCCGCACCAAGCTCACGGTAAAGGTATGCTAGTATACTGCTTCCCCAAGATATTTCTTCCACTGTGTCTATGTCGTCCAAATTCAGGAGATATTTGGCATGTATGGACGTTCCAGACTTATCCGTAATGTCGACAACCCCTGAGATGAACTGCATATATCCACGGGCCACATTATCGCTATTATCCACTTCGAGGTTCGGATCAGCGAATGTCTCCTCCAAATATTTTAAAGGAAGTCCGTACAATTTCTTGAATTCTCGAAGGGTGGTAAAACTAGTGGCATCAACTCCCAGACACCCTGATACATAACCCACGATATGGTCGTAAAAGTTGATGCTCGATTCGTCAAAAGTATGATTCATCATGACTCGACCATCAACCCTAAGTCCCAATATATGATGGACGTCATCAAGGGTAATCGTCAACTCCCAGTTTGGTAGATGGAAAGTATTGGTTTCTGGATGCCATCGTTCTACAAATGCCGATATCAGTGCATTATCCGCCGTCGTATATGAGTAGTTACCCAAATATTGTAAACCGGTGGGAATAATTTTAGCCTTCACATCGTCTCCCAATAATTCAAACTTCCATGTATTGTATTTTTTGCCGTGGTTGATCACCGTTAACATACAAGAACTCTCCTGAAAAGTAAATAATTGGATGAATTTATACCTATATATAAAATGTACTTATCTATAAATAATTGGATGAACTTAGAACTTACAACTATATATAAAATTATCATAACTTAATGTACTTACCGGATTGTTCCATATTTGGTATGCAATATGGTTCTCGATCGACGGCAACATAGAGCAACCGTTTGGACGAGTCTCGACTGGACTTTCTGCCTGTTGAGAAGATCCTGAACCATCAATAGCCCGGTTTCTGAGGGTTTGTGGGAGAGTCTCGACAGGACTATCTACATGCTGAGAAAATCATGAACCATCAGTTGACCAATTTTGGACATTTGTTATATCCTCATCGGAGGAGGAAGAAGAACCAGAAGTACTAGGAGGAGCACGTCTCTTCGAACGAGTGACAGCCTTCTTCGTCAGTCGACGTTTCCTAACTTCAGGGCGTGCCTCGGGGTCACGGATAGTGAGAGCTGGTTCAATAGTACGCTGAACATTGCGTTTCTTACGCATCGACGTAGTAGGGCATCTTCTTATGATATCTTCATCCTCAGTGCCCTTCCGAGGGTCCTATATGCATACAGGACTGCATAAATTTCCACAGTCCTAAATTATACAGGACTGTTAAAATTTCTACAGTCCTTTGTACATATAGGACTATAGAAATTTCTCCAGTCCACAATGTATATAGGATTGTAGAAATTTCTACAGTCCCGCATGGTTCTGCTCCAAACGTTCGAAGAATGTCGAACTTGTATGCCCTAAAATCGGGTACGAGCCTCCAGAAAAATGTCCAAACTACATCCTAAACTATATTCAGGACTTGTATGACCTCATTTTAATATTGGAAAGATAACAACTGGAATTTTTGAAATACAATAAAAAAATTTAAAAATTTTGGAAAATTTTCTAAATACAATAGAACAAGAAGAAGAAAGAATTGTACCTTAATTGTTTCGAGACTTTGGGAGCCATCGACAAGGAGGAGGAGGAAGAAGTGGAGGAGGACGGCTCCGACAAGAAAGGGGGGAGGGCTCCGGTAGAGGTTTGGAGGGCTTGGGAGTGTCACGCCCCAGTCCCAAAATACGTAGGACTAGGAACACGTAAGCATGCCAGCCGCATGTATATGATAACTCCAATATATGAAAACAATAGCACATGCATACGCTGTATTATGAACAATAATTCACAAGTGGTATAAACTATCACAAGTCACAGGGCATAACTCTAAATCTCATCCACAGAAATCATAAATAAATAAATAACCAATAACTATGTAACTTAATCTCAATATGAAGTATCAAATGATGATAGTTGGGTGAAAACAAATCCACTACCAAACTATAATATAAGATAAATAAAATAATATAAGTACATCCATTAATAAGCAATAAGGCTCGAAGAGAAGACCTCCTCAAAGATAAGTAGCAAGTCCGGATCTGCGCTCCTGCTAAGTCATGAACATCTACACCTGGAAATGGACCAGGTCCTCAGAGGGACATAACAAGATACATAGAAGCATGCCAATAAAGTACTGAAATAAACATCCAAAGGGTCGCCTAACCATCTATGTGAATGCAGTTTGAGAACAACTTTCCAACAAGTGGGCTATCTGGCCATAAATGGGATTGGCATGATTCTCTCGGAGAATCAGGGGCCTACAAAGCATGTCGTCTTTTGAACGCCAGAGGCCGCTAGTAATATAGGGGTCATCACCGCCACGTATCTCCGGCGGAGCGTACGGGTTACAGAAAGGAAAGTGCAAAGGAGCCCAAATGCCTTACTTGTTGTTCTTCCCACCCCATGCTCTAAGCATGTCACATCCATGATACGTTTTAGCTACTACACCGAAACGGAGTGCAAGTATCGGCGTCGTAACTTTGGTTCATAGCCTATCGTTAGTATAATAGCCCAACCCTACAACCAAACAAGGACAAGGATTGGACCACCGTACTACTATGTCTATGACCATGGACTACTAATAACTGCTAAGTCTTCTAACATGCAATTTCTATCAGCAGTTATCCCCACCCAATGTAATCTCAAGTCACAGTTTCATAATATCTCATGTCCATGTCACGCAAGATCAAAACTAATGCAACAAGTCATATAATAAGATCTAAGAAAATAATGTCTATGTCATGAAACCTGTATCCTATACAGAATTACCTTGAATATTTTAGGAAGATTCTGTCTCATGATTAGTGTCAAGTGTCCTGGGTATAACGTACTTGATATGGCAAGTACGAGAATGTAAAGGGTCACGATATCCATCTCTAGGTGACATTACACAACTCCGCGTACGATGTTGGCACCCGACTATTAATCGGACGGTAAGTAAGTCACACGGTCCTAGGTCAAGCATGTACAACATATAAATAAGTCAAGAAAATATGTAGCAAGAACTGCAATGTTGGCAAGGTACACTTGTCTGGGGTTCTGGTTCCAACTGTAGCTCTGTCCTCAGTGGGAATTGCAGGTACTGCTCCGGTTGCTGAAATAAACATCACCATCAGATTCAGAAAATATCAAATAGCTAGAAACGCCTGTCCTTGAGTCCAATTTGGACACATGGGCAAAAATGACAGTTTCTGGTCAAAACGAGGTCCACAAGTGGGCCGCTTCGTACCGAAAAATGTGTCAGAACTAAAGGTCTCCAAATTTGTCAAACTTAGTGTCAACAAGTCCAGAACGATGATACGAGCCCAACGAAACTTTCAGAATTGGATTCCGATGAGCCGATCACAAAATCGCTCGTCAAGTGGAGCCGTGGGGCCCACGATATGCGATTTTGTCAACGTTCTCAGAATTGAACCAAACTTGGGTCGCAGGACCAGCGTATTGCTACGAGTCGGATGGCATAAGTTTTGTTTCAATCTGACATGTGTACACAAAGTTACAATGAGATCCAGAACAGGCAGATACGGGACGTTGTCGGCGGATACGCGTTGATTCCGGTGTGCACGCACATCCAAATCAACTTCTGCGAAATCTCGCACGTCCGTATCAACGGCTCAAACCTTTTGGTGAAGATCGCACGCGACCAAGTCGTCCTGTTTGGCGGGGCGCACTCAGTTCCGGGGGAAAATGGGGTATTATTTTTCCTGTTTTGGATCGCGGTTCGCGATCACCACAGGACGCGACACACCGAGCGGGTTGCACGGGCATCGAGAGGGTCACGCAGGGTTCGCATTACAACAGATGGAACAGAGCAACGAGGAGAGCGAAAATGCTACCTGAATAGGGCTACACAGAACGGGGTTCTCGTGTCCGCGAGGCGACTCGGCTCGACACGACACAATATCCTGTGTCCGGGCTAGGGTTCCGGCGGCTGCTGGCCGGAGCTCGTCGGGGCTGCACGGCTGTGGAGGATCTGATCTGGTCGTCGAGGAGAAGGGGAGACCGGTGAGGTGGCTAGGGTTCCGGTGGCGGAGACGTTGGTGGGTGGTGGCGGTGGCGCTGGGGAAGAAGGGTGGCGGAGGCGGCTCGGCTGAGGGCGGCTTCGTCGGGCGGAGCTCAGGGAGGAGGGACGGCGCTGAGGGGCTCATCGGGGAAGACAGGTCGAGAGGGGCGGAGCTGAGACGGGAGAGGGTGGAGACAACGGGGAGACGGTGGTCGAGGGGGCGGGTTTTATAGAGGCGGAGAGGGAGGCGGAGGGACGACCGGTGCGGGAGGCGTAGCGAGGGGTCGGGGCAACGGAGCGGCGGCCGTTGTGGGTAGCCGATGCGGCGCCAGGGAGGCGAAACGGTGGAGGGCGGCGACCGGGAATCGCCACAGTCGGGGGTTAGGTTTAGGGGTTTCGGGTTATTGGATCCGGGTCGGGTCATTGGGTCGGGCGGCCGATCCGGCCCGATCCGCTAAGTCTAGGGTGCGGGTCGGGTTGGCGGATTTGACCCAATACGGATTTGAGTTGGATTTAGTTAAACCGATCCAGTTTGGGTTGGTTTGGTTTATTTAAAATAAACCGGGTTTATTTCAGGGTTTAATTGGTTCAATTATAAACTTGGTTTTTAGGTCTTTAAAAATATTTTTGGGTCCAATAAATTCCCGGAAAATTATCCTATGTCTAGTTTTTCATTTTACACCAGAAAATATTATTTTCATAATATTTTAATATTATTTAACATCATTTAAAAATTATTTTATTTCAAAATACCTTAATTTTAATTACAGAAAAATTCCAGAAAATTCCAGAAAAAATTGTAAAAATCTATTTAAAAATTCTAGAAAAATTAGGGAGTTTATAATCTACCCCCCTTAAGAGGATTGCGTCCTCGAAATCAAAGAATAATCGGTCAACAGAGATAACACGGTTGCAAACATTGTTCGAAGCACATCACGATCAAGAAGATTCAAGGTTGAGGGTTTTGAGAAGAACACATAGGGAAAATTATTTTCCTAAGCAATGGAAGTTATAAAATTTTTAAAAGAAAGAAAATCTAGAAAACTACAGTTTTTAGAAAAACTAGGTTATCATTTATAAAAACATACTAAGTTATCACTAGGTTATCAATTATTAGCAAGTTTAAAATTACCAGGTTTAGGCTAAGGTCACGAACCAACAGGCACGAACTAAAGCAAAACTAAACGAGATAACTACGAAAACTTACGCGCATTAGCTACTCCAAGAGTCTGCGCGTCCTCTAAAGTCATCGCGAAAGCATGTCCGCGTCCTTGAGGTGGTGCCCTCTGCTGTTGCTGGGCCTGCTGGAAGGGTGCTGCTTGAGGTGCCAAGGGTGGCCTTGGTTGATACCCTCCTGGTGCTGGTAGAGCTTGTTGGTTTGCCCTAGGTGCTCTTTCTCTACGCTCAGGGCAGTCCCTCACTGCATGCTGTCTGGATCCGCAACCTAAGCATAGTCCAAATTTACGTCTACACTCTTTCTCAACATGGCCTATCTTGCCGCAGTAGTGACAAGTAGGAAGAGTTAGGGATTTGGATGCAGCTCCCTGTGGTGCTTGATGCAGATAAAGTTTCTTGGCAGCTTCTCCATGCGGTGCTCTGGCTGGTGCTGATGTGAGAGGCCTCTTCAGGTTGGACTCTCGTCTGGTGACACACTCCATACGTCGAGCTGCAACAAGGACGTCCGTGTACAAAGTAGGTGCAATGGATCCGATCATTCTTTGTAGCTCGAAGTTTAGTCCATCGAAGAACTTCTCAACCTTCTCTTCTTCTGTCGGGATCAAGGTAGGGGCGAAGCGACTCAAACGAATGAATTCTGCGTTGTACTCTTCCACCGTCATAGTATCCTGAATGAGGCGATTGAACTTGTCCCGCAGTTCTGATCGAGCGATAGCTGGAATATACATCTCCTGAAAGAGTCTGGAAAACTCTTCCCAAGTGACTAGGTCTGGTCTGAGTCGTCTCTCCTCAGATAGCCACTAGTGATGTAGATTGTCCGTCAATTGCATTCTGACGGCAGTCATCCAACGTTCCCGTGGAAGCTCAGCTGCTTCTAATTGATGTTGAATATTAGTGAGCCACTCATGAACTTCTGTGGGCTCCTCCTTGCCTGAGAAGGTACGGGACTTCAGCTGGCGAAAATCGGTGATAGAGCCCGTCGAGCCGGTAGGTTGGCCTGCTCCAATGCATTTACTAGGTTGTTTCTCAACTAATCAGCCTCGCGACGCTGAGCCTCGTGTTGGACTTATTGCTGGGCTTGCATCATTATGTAGATCATTTGGAATATATGTTGCCCGTCAATAGGCTGCCCTTGTGGGAATACGGGCATTGGTGGAACAAACTACGGCGGAGGTGGGATGTCATCACGCCGGAACCTTGAATTATACTGGGATGTTTGATCGCTTTGAGAATATTGTCCTCTATTCTCCGGTGTTACTCCTTCATCGTAGGTGACCACAGCATTATGCGGGGTACCTAAGGGATTCTCATCGCTGGTTCTCGGATCCATTGCTCTGCATCAAAAATAAACTATAAGAGGCGTACAGAAATCAAGGCAAGATGCAAGTCAAAATTTTAATTCGAATTCGATACAGATATCAAGAACGTTTCAAGCAAGTGGATGAGATCCTAAAAACTTATCCTATTCTTATTGTAGGCTTGCTTGGTCCCTAAGTTGAAACCGAACAATTTAGTCGTTGACCTGCATGGGCCACCACAAAAACCATGTCACACCCCAGTCCCAATATCGAGGGACTAGACACATGACAATGGCCAGCAGCACACACCGATGGACAAACCTAATTTAATTGATCTATCGGGGCGTACTTAACTTGTAATATAACAATAAGGTCTACTAATCTCATCCACAGAATAAATACAGCAATATCAACAAAAGAAAATAAGCTTCATCCAGTCACAAGTAAATAAAATCGGAGAACAACCCGATATTAAGTCTGTTACAATTGTTCATTTAAAACAAGAAATAAAAGAGTTTTAATTGCCATTAAAAATTGAGCATAGACGAAGATATTCAAGAGAAATCTTCTGTAATCATCTCGTCCTCGGTTTCTGGTTCTGCTCCTGCTAATGCTCCTCTTCCGTAGACCTCACGATAGATATCCTCTGCTAACCCTGGGGACATAATCCATATCCAGGTCCTCAGGAGACATAGCAAGGTACAAGATAACTTATGCCAATATAAATACAGTGCAGCAATAAATAAAACAATAAGGTAAAAATATAACCAACTAAGTGATATGCAAGTGAGAGTTTTAGTCATACTCAAGCTGAGACTACTATAGGATCGGTGTTGGAGAAACCCATAGCAGTATTCTCTCGAAGGACCAGTATGGTACCAAAGCTCTGTGTCAGAGTCTAAGGCACTTCAATTAAAGTATTATATATATATTCAGCCTTTTGTATGATAAATCTCTCCCCACCCAATGTAATCTCACGTCACAGTTTCATAATGTCTCATGTCCATGTCACGCAAGGTCAAAACTAATGCAACAAGTCATATAATAAGATCTAAGAAAATAATGTCTATGTCATGAAACCTGTATCCTATACAGAATTACCTTGAATATTTTAGGAATATTTTATCTCATGATTAGTGTCAAGTGTCCTGGGTATAACGTACTTGATATGGCAAGTACGAGAATGTAAAGGGTCACGATATCCATCTCTATGTGACATTACACAACTCCACGTATGGTGCTGGCATCCGACTATTAATCGGACGCTAGGTAAGTCACACGGTCCTAGGTCAAGCATGTACAACATATAAATAAGTCAAGGAAATATATAGCAAGAACTGCAATGTTGGCAAGGTACAATTGTCTGGGGTTCTGGTTCCAACTGTAGCTCTGTCCTCAGTAGAAATTGCAGGTACTGCTCCGGTTGCTGAAATAAACATCACCATCAGATTCAAAAAATATCAAATAGCTAGAAAGGCCTATCTTTGAGTCCAATTTGGACACAGGGGCAAAATAACAGTTTCTGGTCAAAGTAGGGTCCACATGTGGGCCGCTTCGTACCGAAAAATATCGAAGCGAAAAATATGTCAGAACCAAAGGTCTCCAAATTCGTCAAACTTAGTGTCAACAAATCCAAAACGATAATACGAACCCAACGGAACTTCCAGAATTGGATTCCGATGAGCCGATCACAAAATCGCCCGTCAAGTGGAGCCGTGGGGCCCACGACATACAATTTTGTCAACGTTCTCAGAATCGAACCAAACTTGGGTCACAGGACCAGCGTATTGCTACTAGTCCGATGGCACAAGTTTCGTTTCAATCTGACATGTGTACACAAAATTACAACAAGATCCAGAACAGGCGGATACGGGACGTTGTCGGCGGATACGCGTTGATTCCGGTGTGTACGCATATCCAAATCAACTTCTGCGAAATCCTGCATGTCCGTATCAATGGCGCACACCTTTCGGTGAAGACCGCACGCAACCAAGTCGTCCCGTTTGGCGGGGCGCAATCAGTTCCGGGGGAAATGGGGTATTATTTTTTCTGTTTTTGGATCGCGGTTCGCGGTCACCACAGGACGCGACACACTGAGCGGGTTGCACGGGTATCGAGAGGGTCACACAGGTTTCGTATCACAATAGACGAAACGGAGCAACGAGGAGAGCGAAAATGCTACCTGAATAGGGCTACGCAGAATGGGGTTCTCGTGTCCGCGAGGTGACTCGGCTCGACACGACACAGTGTCCTGTGTCCGGGCTAGGGTTCCGGCGGCTGCTGGTCCGAGCTCGCCGGGGCTGCACGGCTGCGGAGGAGCTGCTCTGGTCATCGTGGAGGAGGGGAGACCGACGAGGTGGCTAGGGTTCCGTTGGCAGAGACGTTGGTGGGTGGTAGCGGTGGCGCTGGGGAAGAAGGGTGGCAGAGGCGGATCGTCTGAGGGCGGGTTCGTCGGGCGGAGCTCAGCGAGGAGGGGCGGCGCTGAGGGGCTCGTCGGGGAAGATGGGTCGAACGGGGCGGAGCTGAGATGGGAGAGAGTGGAGACGACGGGGAGACGGTGGTCGAGGGGGCGGGTTTTATAGAGGCGGAGAGGGAGGCGGAGGGACGACTGGTGCGGGAGGCGGAGCGAGGGGTCGGCGCAGCGGAGCGGCGGCCGTTGCGGGTAGCCGGAGCGGCGCCAGGGAGGCAAAACGGCGGAGGGTGGCGGCCGGGAATCGCCACAATCGGGGGGTTAGGTTTAGGGGTTTCGGGTTATTGGATCCGGGTCGGGTCATTGGGTCGGGCGGCGGATCCGGCCCGATCCGCTAAGTCTAGGGTGCGGGTCGGGTAGGCAGATTTGACCCAATAAGGATTTGGGTTGGGTTTAGTTAAACCGGTCCGATTCGGGTTGGTTTGGTTTATTTAAAATAAATTGGGTTTATTTCAGGGTTTAATTGGTTCAATTATAAACTTGGTTGTTAGGTCTTTAAAAATATTTCCGGGGTCCAATAAATTCTCGAAAAATTATCCTATGTCTAGTTTTTCATTTTACACCAGAAAATATTATTTTCATAATATTTTAATATTATTTAATATAATTTAGAAATCATTTAATTTCAAAATACCTTGATTTTAATTACAGAAAAATTCCAGAAAATTCCAGAAAAAATTATAAAAATCTATTTAAAAATTCTAGAAAAATCAGGGGGTTTACAATTTACCCCCCTTAAGAGGATTGCGTCCTCGAAATCAAAGAATAATCGGTCAACAGAGATGGCACGGTTGCAAACATTATTCGAAGCACATCACGATCAAGAAGATTCAAGGTTGAGGGTTTTGAGAAGAACACATAGGGAAAATTATTTTCCTAAGCAATGGAAGTTATAAAATTTCCAAAAGAAAAAAAATCTAGAAAACTACAGTTTTTAGAAAAACTAGGTTATCATTTATAAAAATATACTAAGTTATCACTAGGTTATCAATTATTAGCAAGTTTAAAATTACCAGGTTAAGGCTAAGATCACGAACCAACAGGCACGAACTAAAGCAATACTAAACGAGATAACTACGAAAACTTACGCGCATTAGCTACTCCAAGATTCTGCGCGTCCTCCAAAGTCATCGCGAAAGCTTGTCCGCGTCCTTGAGGTGGTGCCCTCTGCTGTTGCTGGGCCTGCTGGAAGGGTGCTGCTTGAGGTGCCAAGGGTGGCCTTGGTTGATACCCTCCTGGTGCTGGTAGAGCTTGTTGGTTTGCCCTAGGTGCTCCTTCTCTACGCTCAGGGCAGTCCCTCCCTGCATGCTTTCTGGATCCGCAACCTAAGCATAGTCCGAATTTACGTCTACACTCCTTCTCAACATAGCATATCTTGCCGCAGTAGTGACAAGTAGGAAGAGTTAGGGATTTGGATGCAGCTCCCTGTGGTGCTTGATGCAGATAAGGTTTCTTGGTAGCTTCTCCATGCGGTGATCTGGCTGGTGCTGATATGAGAGGCCTCTTCAGGTTGGACTCTCGCCTGGTGACACGCTCCATACGTCGAGCTGCAGCAAGGACGTCCGTGTACAAAGTAGGTACAACGGATCCGATCATTCTTTGTAGCTCAAAGTTTAGTCCATTGAAGAACTTCTCAGCCTTTTCTTCTTCTGTCGGGATCAAGGTAGGGGCGAAGTGACTCAAACGAATAAATTCTGCGTTATACTCTTCCACCGTCATAGTATCCTGAATGAGGCGATTGAACTTGTCCCGCAGTTCTGATTAAGCGATAGCTGGAATGTACATCTCCTAAAAGAGTCTGAAAAACTCTTCCCAAGTGACTCGGTCTGGTCTGAGCCGTCTCTTCTCAGATAGCCACCAGTGATGTGCATTGCCCGTCAATTGCATTCTGACGACAGTCATCCAACGTTCCCGTGGAAGCTTAGCTGCTTCTAATTGATGTTGAATATTAGTGAGCCACTCATGAACTTTTGTGGGCTCCTCCTTGCCTGAGAAGGTACGGGACTTCAGCTGGCGAAATTCGGTGATAGAACCCGTCGTTGGCCGTCGAGCCGGTAGGTTGGCCTGCTCCAGTGCATTTACTAGGCTGTTCCTCAAGTAATCAGCCTCGCGATGCTGAGCCTCGTGTTGGACTTATTGCTGGGCTTGCATCATTGCGTAGATCATTTGGAATATCTGTTGCCCGTCAATAGGCTGCCCTTGTTGGAATACGGGCATTGGTGGAACGAACTGCGGCGGAGGTAGGATATCATCACGCCGGAACCTTGAATTATACTGGGCTGTTTGATCGCTTTGAGAAGATTGTCCTCTATTCTCCGGTGTTACTCCTTCATCGTAGGTGACCACAGCATCATGCGGGGTACCTAAGGGATTCTCATCGTCGGTTCTCGGATCCATTGCTCTGCATCAAAAATAAACTATAAGAGGCGCACAGGAATCAAGGCAAGATACAAGTCAAAATTTTAATTCGAATTCGATACAGATATCAAGAACATTTTAAGCAAGTGGATGAGATCCTAAAAACTTATCCTATTCTTATTGTAGGCTTGCTCGGTCCCTAAGTTAAAACCGAACAATTTAGTCGTTGACCTGCATGGACCACCATAAAAACTATGTCACGCCCCAGTCCTAAAATATCGAGGGACTAGACACGTGGCAATGGCCAGCAGCACACACCGATGGACAAACCCAATTTAATGGATCCATCGGGGCATACTTAAGCTGTAATATAACAATAAGGTCTACTAATCTCATCCACAGAATAAATACAGCAATATCAACAAAAGAAAATAAACTTTATCCAGTCACAAGTAAATAAAATCGGGAAATAATCCGATATTAAGTCTGTTACAATTGTTCATTTAAAACAAGAAATAAAAGAGTTTTAATTGCCATTAAAAATTGAGCATAGACGAAGATATTCAGGAGAAATTTTCTGCAATCACCTCGTCCTCGGTTCCTGGTTCTACTCCTGCTAATGCTCCTGTTCCGTAGACCTCAGGATAGATATCTTCTGCTAACCCTGGGGACATAATCCATATACAGGTCCTCAGGAGACATAGCAAGGTACAAAATAACTCATGCCAAAATACTGAGCGGGTTGCACGGGCATCAAGAGGGTCACGCAGGGTTCGTATCACAACAGACAAAATGGAGCAACGAGGA
Source organism: Iris macrosiphon (assembly GCA_036927795.1). Classification (NCBI taxonomy): domain Eukaryota; kingdom Viridiplantae; phylum Streptophyta; class Magnoliopsida; order Asparagales; family Iridaceae; genus Iris; species Iris macrosiphon. The sequence continues at coordinate 17,601,141 of JAYESA010000004.1, forward strand.
GAGCGAAAATGATACCTGAACAGGGCTACGCAGAACGGGGTTCTCGTGTCTGTAAGGTGACTCGGCTCGACACGATACAGTATCCTGTGTCCGGGCTAGGGTTTCGGCGGCTGCTGGCCGGAGCTCGCCGGGTCTGCATGGCTGCGGAGGAGCTGCTCTGGTCATCGTGGAGGAGGGGAGACCGACGAGGTGGCTAGGGTTCCGTTGGCGGAGACGTTGGTGGGTGGTGGCGGTGGCGCTGGGGAAGAAGGGTGGCAGAGGCGGATCGTCTGAGGGCGGGTTCGTCGGGCGGAGCTCGGCGAGGAGGGGCGGCGCTGAGGGGCTCGTCGGGGAAGACGGGTCGAACGGGGCAGAGCTGAGATGGGAGAGAGTGGAGACGACGGGGAGACGGTGGTCGAGGGGGCGGGTTTTATAGAGGCGGAGAGGGAGGCGGAGGGACGACTGGTGCGGGAGGCGGAGCGAGGGGTCGGCGCAGCGGAGCGGCGGCCGTTGCGGGTAGCCGGAGCGGCGCCAGGGAGGCAAAACGGCGGAGGGCGGCGGCCGGGAATCGCTACAATCGGGGGGTTAGGTTTAGGGGTTTCGGGTTATTGGATCCGGGTCGGGTCATTGGGTCGGGCGGCGGATCCGGCCCGATCCGCTAAGGCTAGGGTGCGGGTCGGGTAGGCGGATTTGACCCAATAAGGATTTGGGTTGGGTTTAGTTAAACCGGTCCGGTTCGGGTTGGTTTGGTTTATTTAAAATAAACCGGGTTTATTTTAGGGTTTAATTGGTTCAATTATAAACTTGGTTTTTAGGTCTTTAAAAATATTTCCGGGGTCCAATAAATTTTCGGAAAATTATCCTATGTCTAGTTTTTCATTTTACACCAAAAAATATTATTTTCATAATATTTTAATATTATTTAACATCATTTAAAAATCATTTAATTTTAAATTACCTTGATTTTAATTACAGAAAAATTCTAGAAAAAATTTGTAAAAATTCATTTAAAAATTCTAGAAAAATCAGGGGGTTTACAGTACTTGCCTGGCAAGAAAGCTGCGTAGTACCAATAACCTGATCCTGAAGTCGCACAGAACAATCCGATAGTCCTATATACATATAATATAATACAATACAATATCAGCCATTACACTAGCACATACACAACCATAAATACACTGGACTCAGAGGTTACGCTAGGGGTGATACTGGTCAACTAACAGGGTCAACTGTCCGTCTAATTACGCGGGTGTCATATCTTTGATTTGATGTGCATAATAAGACAGTCAATCACTAACATGTCTAAGCCAGTACGTCAATGTACATAAGGCAGTCAACTCACAAGTTCTTAGGGTCACTTGGTCAAACATAAATATACGAAAAAATCCACAGTGTCCTAGGGCCGTACAGCAAATAAACAAATATATAGTCATAATTAGGTTTAGCATTTAATTACTTATATATATATATATATATATATATATATATAACAATATGATTATATTACTCATATGCGTACGTATACGCATACGAGTTTGGGTTTACCGATACGGTCTGAAATCAACCAACTAACTAAACTGAACCGATATGCTAACCTAGATGTTATTCACACAAACACGCATATAAATGAAAGGAGGGGGACAGGTTCGAACCTCGGGGTTAGCGTGCACGGGCACGAGGATCGGGGTGACTACTGTAGGTTGTTTTCGGTGAGGGTGACGGGTCCACGATGACGACGATGATATCGATGTTGACGAGGGTAATAATGATTGGGTTAATGATTGTGATGATGATGAGGATGATTAAGGGGGTGGTGGTGATTGGTGATGATGATTAAGGGATGATGATGAAGATGAGGGTGATGATGATTGTGATGATGAGGGTGATGATGATTGTGATGATGAGGATGATGATGAAGATGGTGATTAAGGTGATGATGATGATGATGATTAGGGTGTATAATGATGATGATGAGATGATGAGATGATGATGATGAGATGATGATGATGATAATGGTGATGTTGATGATCATCATGATGGGGATGATGATTAGGATGTTAATGGCCGGAGGCTGCTGGAGTCCGGCGAGGGAGTGGCGGTTCAGGCGGAGGAAGGAGGACAGGGTAGAGGAGGAGGTCAGGGAGGAGATGGGATGTGGAGTGGTGGTGGTGAGCGGCTCAGGGAGGCGTCGAGGTGCAGGAAGGTGATGATGGGAGGAGATGGGTTGAAGTCATGGTGGTGTGTAGATGAGTCGAGGGGAGGTGGAGATGGCCGGGGATGAGCGGTGAGAACGTGGGGACGATGGTGGTGGTGTAGCGTTCAGTCGAGGAGAATGGTGCTCGGTTCAGTCATAGACAACGGCTTCTCCGGCAAGTTCTGGCCGTGACGAGGGTGGTCAGGGTATTCTCAGGCGCTGGGTGGTTCAGTTCAGACGAGCGAGTCGACTCCGGCCTGTTTGGCGGGATGACAGCGTCGGGTGCAGCGGCTTCTCCGGCGATCAGCGGCTCGGGGTGCAGCGGGTCAGCTGCTTCAGGCGAGCGGCAGGTGGTGTCATTCGGCATGGTGAAGGAGAGGCGGGGTGGAGTGCTGGGTTGCTGGCGGTGAACTCCGGCGAGGGGTTTCGTTCCGGTCGGGTGTGGACAGGGAAGGAGGATGCACAAGAGATGGGGGAAGGAAAGTCGGCTGTAGCTAGTTTAGGTATTAGGGAAGAAGAAATAAGAAGAGATGGTATATATATAAATGTGTAAAGAGGGTTGATGTTGACCTAGAAATTGGGCTTGGTCAACATCCTCCTTGGGATTGGGCTTGGCTTCTCATGTAGAAATTTGGAGGCCTAGAATTGCATTGATTCAAAATGGAGGGCTATGGTTTGAGGAGGGTTGATGTTGAGTGTTACACACTCCAAAATTTGGAGAAAATTTACATAAAGGAAAATAGGGGTTTCTTCATGTGTTGTGTCCAATGGGGTGGACACCTTAATGCACTTTTGCATAAAAGTGCCCAACAATTGGAAAATTGCACAAAGTTGGGTTTTGGGATTAATTAAATTAAAACTAATATAATTGGTGTTCTAAAATTAATTAGAAGTACATGAAATTAAAATTAGGTAGGACACAAGTGTCATGAATGAAGAAGACTCAGAATAGAATATTAACATAATTTGGGTTGCACAAAATGGGTCAAGATTGTGTCTCCAATTTTGATTGGAACGCACAAAGATAAAAAGTTAGATTTATTTAGAATTAAAAATAAACGTTCGCGACGAATATTGTGCGACTAAAATGAAGCACAAGAAAGCATATTTATGAGTTACACAAGGGTCCGAATAGAAGACGGGCACGTCTAGGACAAAGATGTAAAATTTGTAGGAAGGCAATGGCTAGTGTAGTGCTCCAATTATCAAAGCAACGGTAAGGTGCACTAAGTGATATAAATATTATAAAATTATTTAAAACACAATGTTCTATTTCTAATTGGATTCAAAACTAGCCCTAGTCTCACTATCTAAGCCAAGTAGGCCTATTTTGGGTGAGGGAGTTTACAGGGAGGAGAGTTTAAAATTTGGGCTAGTATGAGTAAACTTTTTGGCTAGTATGAGTAAACTTCATTCATTAATGGGCTAGCCCCAATCCTGGGCTAACCCTAAGTAAATTATGTAGTGCCCTTATCAACAACCCAAAAAAAATACTCATGACAGTCCAAAGTTTTATCTTTGATAATTACAAGTTTGTCACACCTAAAAGTTGCTTAGGGCTGTCCATACCAACCTATATAAATTATAACCATTTGTTCAATCCAAAAATATGAGAAAAATCTAAAACCTGGTTCCACCATTCTCTCAAGTTCCAAAACCTAAACTTAAGTAGGAATTTGATTGTTGTAGCCCAAGTAGAAGAAAATTCAGACTTAGAAGAAAATTATTTATTAATTTCTGTATATTTTCGATAACATACGATGAATTAGTTTCTCAAGCATTCGATTATCACATTATTCTTCATATTTATTCGAAAATTGTAGAAGACATGTATGAAATTATCTTCGACGAAAAAATAGGATCATGTAAACCATTAAATCTATACTCCGCTCCTTTCGAAGAACACCCTGGTTGTTCCAAAGCACCTTCGGTACGCGAAATGACAACCATATTTCGACGTTGATCGTGTTAGGACTGTTAAAATTATGAAAGTCCTATATAAATATAGGAATTTCATAATCTATACAGTCCTTTATACTGAGTGGACTGTCATAATTACTACAGTCCTGATTTGGATAGTCATATTATCTTCAGGATTGTAGAACTATTGACAGTCTATTCAGTACATAGGTCTGTAGAAATTATGATAGTCCTAATTTGGACAGCCAATAATTTACAAGTTATTAATTTTAATTTATTTTATATTGGTTATAGGACCTACATTGTACATATACTGTGGTACATCCCGTTATTGGGTTTGATGTGGAGAATATATTCTCAACGGATATTTGCTTTGCATCTTATGAAGAAGCATTGATTTGGTACAGAGAAGTTGGAAGACAACATAACATAGTCATTGCAAGATCAATCAGATCTCGGCCAGACAAAAAATATTTAGAGCTGGATTGTGAAAGAGGCGGTATGTTTAGGCATCATGGAAAGAAAAATCAAGTTGTTGACAAAAAAGTCCCTAAGAAAAAAATTGGGACAAAAAAATGTGGTTGTCCATTTAATGTGTTGATTGTAACCGTAGAAGATGTAGAATAGATAAACGAAGTCAAGAATGGAAAACACAATCATCCTAGTGCAAAGAAACTTACGGGTCATGCCTACGTGGCACGGTAGAACAAAGATGAGAGAAAGTTGGTTGAAGAATTGTCCCTTTCCGGAGTTGCACCCAAACAATTTTTTTTTGCCGTGTGACAAAAAGAAGATGAGAACAAGTCAACCATGAGGACGATCTACAATACCTTAACGAGGGCAAAATATAATAGTATGAAAGAAAGAATGATGATACAACAAGTATTGAAGTTGCTTGACGAGCATCACTATGTGGAGTACCATAGAAGACATCCAGAAAATAATAAACTCCTTTCATTATTTTGGGCTCATCTTGATTGCACACACTTGAACAGGTCCTTCGAAGACGTATTAGCCCTTGATTGTACATATAAGACTAACAAGTTCTAGATGCCTCTTTTTACATTGTCGGATTTACATCTATGGGAAAAATATTTTCAGTCGATTTTTGTTTTAAGAAGAATATACAGTTGAGGATTACACCTGGGCGTTGAGAAAACTACAATCCCTTTATACTGGATACAAAGAGCCCTCTGTTTTTGTTACCGACAGAGAATATGCCATGATAAATGCTATAGATATTGTATTTCCTCACGGGCATAGACTATAATGCACTTGGCATATAAATCAGAATATCCAAGCTCAATGCAAGAGCAAATTTAAAAAGGTGGAAGATAAAATTGACATGCTTCGCTTTGAGGAATTCTACAGCGACATAAATCTTGTATGGCGAGCAAGTACCAAAGACAGCTACCACACAACATGGTACATGTTCAAACAGAAGTGAGAGACGAGTAACTCGACATGCATTTCTTATATCAAAGATACTTGACTATAACCACATAAAGAATATTTTGTTATAGCATTATGGCACAATCACTACCAACCGGGTCAAAGGGATCACACTCAAGTTTGAAAAGCCATCTACAGTCATCGTTCGGTAATTTTGTTTCTGTTTGGCAATTAATTCATTTGATGACTATTTCAACGGTGAATAAGATTGTAGCATCATTTGAGACGAGCCTCAATATTGCAAAGCATGAATATAAATATGAACACCCCTTGGATGCTTTAATCCATGTAATATCTCACAAGGCATTGGGCTTATTGTTTTAGAAGATTGGTAGGTCAAAGTTCGTTGGTTTTGATCCCGAGGTTTACGGTTGTTCATATTGACATTCGCTTAGCCTTCCTTGTGCACATGAGATTAACGAATATCGCCGTCAATCTATACCTATTCCAATAGATATTGTTGACCAATATTGAAGACAGTTGTTGGTCATGCCTACAGTGAAAGGTCACGATGAATTTTTTTTTTTGCCACAAGTGAAACTCCTTCACGTAAGATGGTGTATCGTACCGAAACCGGAGAGAAAATCAATTGAGGTTAAAATCTAAGAACTTGCTAGCCCGACATCCACACAATTGCAAGAGCCATTTGTTGTTAGAGCTCATAAGGCAATACCACATTCAAGAATCAGTAGAGCACAAAAAAATAAGTTGGAGTCAACTAAAAGAGATACAGCCTTATTTGAGCATATTGAACGCAATTTAGAGCAAGCTGAGTCAACGTCGGTTGTCGAAAGTATGGTAATTTCGAAGAGGAAGAGTAAGCAGAATATTCAAAGGAAGAAACATAAAATGAACGATGCAGTCACGACCGATGATTCATACGGTCTATACATTCACCATTTTTTTCCTGAGATACGAGATTTTATTTGGTCTATTATTGATGTTCCTAAGGATGGCCATTGTGGATTTCATGTACTTGCAAGAGATCTTGGATATTCTGTTGAAGACGGATGAAGACAGGTTAGGGAAGAGCTGTATGAGGAGTTTGAGTCTCGTTTTCCCTTCCATAGGGAGATACTCGACGATAAAATTATTGGAGATTTATTGGCAAGCATACCTTATACTGATATTGTTACTAGACCAGACCATTACATGGATGTTCTGTCGGCTGCATACGTATTCTCTAATAGGTATAAGATACAAATTTTAATTATCTCAGAAGGCATTAACAATACCTTCTTTCCAATGTGCGCTCCGCCGACCGAACACAGACTATCCAACCAATGTTCAATAGGGATTATCGGACTATACTTTTTCATCCCGAGTTTGATCAGTCATCCTCCTAATCCTCCACTGGCTAGGCTTTGGTATAAACACGCAATGATCGAAGCGATCGCCTGGACGACACCTTACATGGATGCAATAACTGTCTATAAGAAGACGATGAAGATGGAAGATCCCAAAATCGTAGCGAAGGACTACTATGATATTGTTCGACTGATACATCTTACACTTTTGTATCATTTTGTACTTTTGTATGCAATAAATATGACATATAACATTTTGTACTTTTGTATCGTGATAGTACAATAGATAATGACTATCAAAGAAATAAAATAAAATAAAATAGATCATTTTGTTCTTTTGCCTGTATGTTGTGCAATGAGTCTTGTCTTTAGAACTTTTATATGTATGTTGAAAGAAAGGTAGTAAAAACTAGGACTGTCAAGATTTTGACAGTCCAAAATGCTATTAGGACGGTCACAATCTTGATAGTCCGAGTTTTTATTTTCTTTCATTCATCATATATATATATATATATAATTTCAAAATTCACACATGTAAAAACTAGGACTGTCAAGATTTTGACAGTCCTAATAGCATTTAGGACTGTCAAAATTTTGACAGTCCTAGTTTTAATTTCCTGTCTTTCATCATATATATAAAATTTCAAAAGACACCCAGTAAAAACTAGGACTGTCAAGATTTTGACAGTCCTAAATGCTATTAGGACTTTCAAAATCTTGATAATTGTAAACCCCCTAATTTTTTTAAATATTAAATATTTTTATTTTTACTATTTTATTGTTGGTATTATGTAATTATTGTGATTAAGAGAGAATTTTTTATTATTTTTAGCTAATTAGAATATATTATATTCATGGATTGATAATTATGTATATTTAATTAATTGCTAATATTACACAAAAAAAATATTTTTGGGTGTACAACTATTAATAGACTATTGTAGAATTTTTCTGAAATTTATTTGGGGTTCAAAATTATTTATATATATATATATATATATATATATATATATATGGTTATTATATAATTATAAAAATCAAACCAACCCGCACCCAGAACCCTAAACTAAACCCGAAACCCACAAACCCACACCCGTTCAGCTGAAGCCCCGACCCATCAGTTCATCTTCCCTGAAAACCCCTGTAGTCGACCGCTCCCTTCCTCTCCCCGAAACCGTCCCCGACCCATCCTTTCCCATTCTGAAACCCCCCTTCACACCCCTATATATACATCAGAGCAGACCACCACCACCAGCATCTCCCCTACGTCCAGACTATCACCGTCGACTACCATCGTCGCCGTCAGCCGCCGCGCGAACAACCAGTCCAAATTCAGAGCAGCAGAGACTAAACGAGGTACCCTTCTTCACACCATTGTTCCTCCCTGCACAGTAAACTAAACAGTGACCCGTCGAATCCTATATGAAGACCACATGATCCCTATGAACCCTGTTTAATTAGTTTAGCTTATCGTGTCCTGTGTCGATTGCAAATCGTGACACAAAACATGAAAATAATGACTTAATTTTAGGAACAGAAACTATTCCAACCGCCCATGTCCGTGTCTAATTTTCTTTCAACCTAGTTAATATTTTAAAATTCTACTTGAACAGTAATTTAGATAACATAACCTATTTTTAATCCCTTTAAACACTTTATTTTAATTCGATGTATGCTATGATTTATTTACTGCTGAAATCTGTCAAAAACTTAATTTTGTAAACCTAAATTTTCTTGATACGGGGTACGTCCCGTTAAACGAGGGGACTTCATCATGCGAGGATTTTACAGAAAGGCACGTATCGTCAACGCGAACGTGTGAAATTTTGCGAAACTTGATTTGGATGTGCGTACAAACCGAAATTAACGCATATCCGTCAAAAAATACCGTATCAGCCTATTCTGACACTTGTCATAACTTCGAGTGTGCTTGTCGTTTCGCAACGTAACTTGCGCCAACGGATTCACAGTGTTACGCTGGTCATGTGACACATATTTTGTTCGATTCTTAGAATGTTGACGAAACACCATTTTGCGGGCCCCACGGTTCCACTTGACGGACGATTTTATGACCGGCTAATCAAAATCCAGTTCTGGAATTTTCTTTGGGTTCGTATCATCATTCTAGACTCTTAGACACTAAGTTTGCTAAATTTGGAGAACTTTGTCTCTGTCATGCTTTTCGGTGCAAAGTGCGTCACTTGTGGACTTCCCTTGACCCGAAACTGCTATTTTCTGCCCCTGTGTCTAAATTGGACTTATGGGTAGTCAATCCTAGCTATTTTAAGTATTCTAAGAAAAATAGTGATGTTTGTTTCAGCATCCGGAGGCATACTTGAAGATTCCACTTTTATAGGAGCAACTGACGGAGTTCAGAACCCAGGCAAGTGTACCTTGCCAACTTGCAGTAAATCCAGTTATATTTGTCATTCCCCGATCCCGTAAGGGCCGATCGTCCTCGCTTGGTCCCTACGGAACCGATCGTACATGCTTGGGGACGATGTCGTGCAAGCCTAATTTGCGCTTGCACATAGCCAAAGCTTGAACAAGGACAAGTAAGCTATTCAAGACGAAAGCAGCGGAATAATTTGCAAAAAAGAAAAGAACACAATGGCATAAGAAAATAAGCATCTTTTATAGATATTCAAAAGTGTTATAAGCGGCGCTTGGCCAAGGTTACAAATCGCTCAAGCACTCTCTCGAATATAATGACATCATTTCATACATTACATCCCTTTATACAAACGCTGCTAAAAGCAAATCTCGATACGGCTCAAGGCATCGACTCCAGATTTTCAGGTCCTGGGGATGAGGTACGGCTATCGCTTCCTTGGATGATCCAGCACATGAGAACAATCAAACTGTTGGTGGGTCAGCACTTTAGAGAAAGTACTAGTGAGTATAAAATCAACAAACATAAGCAACACTCCCTGAAATCCACACTAACTAAGCATGTGGCAAAATATTACATTACTAACGATCTTGCTACTTTTACCTAAGTCTATTTCATGCAGCACAAGATTAGAGTTAGTTTACTACTTTCAAAAATATAGCTTTGGAAATAGTTTGCATATTCAAACAATAAGCATATAATCGGGACAGTGTTCTATCGTGCAGTGCGCAACATGTGTCGTACCCCATATTCGATCTCTTAGGAACAAAAGTTATCTCTAGTGGACTATTTATCTTGAATCAAAACAAGTGCATCAAGTGGACTATCATTCTATCAAGCAAACAAGATGACATATCTATATGATTTCGGCCCCCGAGAAACTCAGGACCAGTACTAGCGGTAAACCAGCTAACTAATGACTATTTTATCTGATGCTATTAGAAGCTGTGACTCGTGGTTGCTCTTCACTAACATAATAGCAGCCGGGACCAAGATTCAGCTCTACACTAATAGCCATTATCCAACCGATGTGAATACACGAAGCACTATCAGATAAACTCTATGATGCAAATAAAATGAACAAGCAAGCTATAAATGTATACTCTTTGTATTTCTTACCCCTTGCCGAACGGTTATCCTTGTAGCAGACATACAAGTTAGCAATAATTTACATAAATATATATGTATAAGGTTCTTTTTCCCTGTCCGTCTCTGCATCAAACAGTTAGGTATGTAAGAAGGCTAGTCTAGCATGCGCCCTAACTATATGATAATCCATGGCTAGCCCCATGATTAGCAGCGGTGACTCAAGGTTTAGCTGTTCACTAGCACGCGCATGTGTCAACAGCTGTGACTCATGGTTCAGCTCTTCACCAACACACACGAGTACTAGCAACTGTGACATCATGGGTTCCGCACAACACTAATAGACACATCACCCTACTGGACCCCATAGAGCCGTATCCTCAGGGTAAAATAAAAATCTCTTCCGGACCGAGCGATTTCCAGTGCCCTATGAACCGTTCGAGAGACAAGACATTCTGCACAAGTTATCCGAGACCAATGCAATGATATGAATCATCTATAATTCAAGCAAACAAATGATCAAGCAAAACATATATGGTCGAGCAAAACACATCTTGTCAAGCAAAACACATCTTTCACATATCTAATAGCACACCCCACTAGATCATAAGGACCGTACCTCAGGGCGCACTATTAGTCTCTGCATATACGAATCAAAGAATTATAGCAGTTCGATATAGCAAAACAGGCAAGTAAAACATATAATAGCAAGCACGATTCTAATTTCATAACTAGCATGCAATATCTACCTCTTTCTTAGCAGATTACAAAGGGACTTATTCAAGCAATTCCTTTATTTATCTTTTTAGCATGTCAATGGTTCATTCGATAGCTGTGTCAGTGTAACTAAGCATGCAACATTTCTTATACTTCTTGACTTAGCATAGCAAGGCTCTCTCTCTCTTTTCAGATGAGCATACAAGTTCTCTTATTAAGCAAGCAGGTTCTTATTAAGCAAAATAAGCATAGCAAAAACTCATATTCATTATTAAGTCGTACAAGAATCAGAGAAAGAAGTTTTGCCCACTCACTTAGATCAATAGTCTTGGGGTTCGATCGGGAACTCTCCGAGAAGACTTTCGTTCGAGCAAGCAAAACGATATCACTTGTACATAATGCCTACGCGGAGCGGATCACTACAATATTATCGACTTAATTTTATTTTTATATATTCTTGTGTTGTGCCTGTTCAACCTAGGATCGTGAGACGTTGCTTAGCGTCCGAATAAGATTCGGGTATCGACGTCATATGCGAAGTCGAGTAACGTCACTTAAAGAGTTGATACCACGATCCTATTTTGCGTGCTTACTTTACTAAGTATGCTATACCATAGGACTTGACACTATTTTATGTGACAGAATCTTTCTTGAGTTATTCATGGTGATTCTATATAGGCTTACATGATTTGTGATATGAGACTTGCATATATAGAGATATCATTATGACTCGTTGTACTAGCTAGAGGTCATGATCTTGCGTGTTATGGATATGAGACATCGTGGACATGAGACGTGAGGTTACATTGGGTAGGGAGAGACACAACATACTATAGGCTGATTATTTATATATATACTATACAACTGAAAGTACCTTAGACTCTGTCTCAGATCTTTGGCATATATACTGGAGTCGTAATACTACTTGCTTTGGCACATATACTGGAGTCGTGATACTACTTGGCATATATACTGTATTCGTCATACTACTTGCTGCTATGGGGTCCCCGACACAGAGCCTGTAGTGGTTTCAGCCTAAGTAGGAGTGATGCTCTCACGTGCATATCACTTAGATGGTTACATTAGTTTACCATTGAGTATGTGGCATTATATTATTTTACTTTGGCATGTTGTTTCTTGTACCTTGTTACGTCCATCTAAGGACCTGGTTCCTTGCCAGTTTTACAGCATATACCGTTGTGGAGCCTGTCTAGAGTTGTTGATGTGTGTTGCTTTGTCTTGCAGGCATTGGTGCCAGGTACTTATATTAGTTCTTCCGGAGTTATGGTTATTATTCATATTATTTATTCATCTGCTGATGTATCCTAGTTTTATAGACTCATATTCCTTTCTTGAGTCTATTCGAGCTTATGTGTTACTGGGCTGCCGATTTTAGCATATGTAGTTTATTCTTGATATTTTATTCTTTATGTGGATTGAGACATAGATATTTTCAGTATTCTTAGATAGTTACCCTTATTATGCAGCTTATACATATTCGAGTCAGACCAGAGTCGGGTTGAATGCGTAGCTGACATGTTACGTATTTTTAGTCCTACGTATTTTGGGACTGGGGCGTTGCAACAATCCTAGTTTTAATTTCTTGTCCTTCATCATATATTAAAAAGTTTCAGTAAAAACTAGGTCTGTCAAGATTTTGACAGTCCTAAATGCTATTAGGACTGTCAAAATCTTGATAGTCCTAGTTTTAATTCCATGTCCTTCATCATATATATAAAAGTTCAAAAGACACAGTCATAGTTTTTATTCCCTGTCCTTTATCATATATATAAAAGACATCCATTAAAAACTAGGACTGTCAAGATTTTAACAGTCCTAAATGCTATTAGGACTGTCAAAATCTTGACAGTCCTAGTTTTTATTCCCTGTCCTTTATCATATATATAAAAGTTCAAAAGACACCCGGTAAAAACTAGGACTGTCAAGATTTTGATATGCCTAAATGCTATTAGGACTGTCAAATTCTTGACAGTCCCAATTTTTACTCCATGTCCTTCATCATATATATAAAAGTTCAAAAGACACCCAATATTTTTAAGTAAAAGACCCAAAATTTCAAGTTACAACCAAATTTTTAACATAAAAGTACAAATATAAGATGATCCAAATGTAAGATGCTAAAAAAGACACCCAAATTTTCAAGTTACAATAAAAATTTTAACTTAAAAATTTAACATGTCAAAGTTATAACAAAATTTTCAAGCTTGCTAACAAGTTCAACAACACCCACATGATGTCACGCCCCGATCTCCCGTAGTCTAATCGGCCGTCCCCGCTATGCGAGAATCACCATGCCAGCGCTCCCGCGGGACGATCGCTTCGGCCCATCTGGGCGTGATGCCGCACGAGCGTGAGCCGCACCCGTCCAAGGCCGTGTTTATTGGATAGCGGTAAGAGGTCTAAGCCACAGAGTCGCACAGATTGTCCTAGTGCAGCAAAATTATAAACGCATAGGCCATTGATAACAAGTTCACTGAGTCGTCAATAGCGGAAGTATTGAATAACACACATTGAAGTAAAACAAACTCTTTATTGATATTGAACAAGTGTTACAAGTGGCGTATAACCGAGATTACAAGTCGCTCAAGCCTCCCTCTCTCTGAAACAGTAAAAGCGTGCCAAGTAGCTACATTTATGGAATGATACATAGGCGATGTTCCAACATTATGTCTTGTATATGGATACCATAATACACACGTACGCTGTAATATGAATAATAACTCACATGTGGTATAAATATTGTCACAAGTCACAGGGTATAACTAAATCTCATCCACAGAATCAAATAGAAATAAATAGCCAATCTACTATATAACTGAATCTCAATATGAAGTATCAGAGAATGATAGTCGGGTAGAAATAAATCTACTACCAAACTAGAATATACGAGAGACAAAATAGGTACATCTAATGAACCATGAGACTCGAAGAGAAGACCTCCTTGAAAGAGATAAGTAGCAAGTCTTGATCCGTGCTCCTGCGAATAGTCATGAACATCTACACCTGGAAAGGGACCAGGTCCTCAGAGGGACGTAATAATATACACAGAAGCATGCCAATTTGAATACAGTAAACATGCATAATAGGTAGAAAATATGTAAGTACGCTGTACAAGACAATCTATATGAATACATAATGAGGACAACTTTTCGACGTATGGGCATGGGTAGGCTACTCGATATAAATCTCATAACTCACACACACGTCAGGGATATCAGAAATCGACATACCGCAGGGGTAGCGACCAGCGCGACACACTATCGTAGTGCGTGCTAGATACTACGGTTTACCAGAGTGGTTATAGCCCATACGCCTAATGATTGTCCATCCCTCCCATGATACTAGGTGTCAAGTGTGTGTCAACATATATATATAGCATATACTTATGACTGAAAGAAAAGACACATGCAATGAATATACAGAAATACAATAAGCATGCAAAGTACTGTAAGCAATTTGGCAAGGTATCTTGCTTGGTAAGAAAGCTGCAAAGTGTAATGTCCAAGAGTCAGGCACACAGGATCAGAAGAATGAACGTCTCCGGATGCTGAAATAAACATCACCAACGTTCCCAGAATAAGCGAGATAGCTAAAAAATACTACACTTTCGTCCAATTTGGACACAGGGGCAAAACGGTAATTTTGGGTCAAAGCGGGGTCCACATGTGGCCCACTTTTCATCGAAAAATGTGTCAGGGATAAAGATCTCTAAATAGGACAAATTTTAAGTCAAACCAATTCTAAACGTCAATACGAACTCAACGTATGTCCAATTTTGAATTTCGGTGAGCCGAACACAAATTCGCCCAAAAAGTCAACCATGGGGACCACAAATAGGCGGGTTGGTCAACTGTCTCAGAATTGCGTGAAACTTGGGTCAAAGGACCAGCGCGATACCACGAGTCCAATGGCACAAGTTTCGTCGCATTTTGACGAGCGTATAATAAATGTTACAGTGTTTTGCAAAAGTCGCGATACGGGGACTTTTCGCGGATACGGGTTGATTCCGACGCGCACACGCGTTCGAATCAATTTTCGTGAAAACCCACACGTCTGGATATACCATACACGCCTTTCGGTATAATTGGTATGCGACGGGGCGGTCCCGTTTGGCGGGGCGCGCTCCGTATCACAATTTTTAATATTTTAAAAGTCAAGTTTTTGGTCGATTTGGAGGTTGAATAATTTTACACATAGAACAAATTAACAAAAACTAAAAGAACAGAATTTTTTTTGATTATATGGTGAAGAAAAACCCTTTAATTAGTTTTCAAAAATAATGAACAGGTTGGCGGCAAATTGGGTGTGAACATGAGGGTTTGGTGTTAAATTTTGGGACTGTTTGGGTCAGTTTTTTGGTCATTTGGACTAATCCAGGGAACGAAAACTCATCCCGCTTGAATGAAAATCCTAGAGGGTTATGTTGTGAACGTGTCACTGCCCAATTCTAGAAAATAGGGTTATTTTTTATTTTTTATTTTATAAATTGTGAATTATATTTAATTAATTATATTTATATTTAAATAGTGATTGTATTATTTTTTTAATGATTGTTTTAGGGTTTTGGCTAGCCTGGACCCATGTCCGACCCTAGTGGACCCATGTTCGACCCAGCCCACACCCTTGTGAGAATTATTTTGGGGCTTAGATTTATTATTTTATTTTTAGGAGGTTAGTTGGAGAGATTTGGAACTAGTTTGAGCGCATTTGGAACCCGGAACCCAAAACCGAGTGAGTAGGGGCGTTTTGGGAATATGGAACTTAGTGGAATCCCCTTTAATTCACTTGGCCGGCCCTATTTTCCACACCCACCCGTGAGACCAGCAACACAGCAGCCCCCTTGTTCCATTTTCCACTTCTTCTTCATTCTTCTTCTTCTCCACTGCTTCTTTCTTCTTCCTTCCTTCTCCAAGTAAGCTTTTCTCCATCTTTCTTCTTTCTTTCTTCCATTTCTTCTTCTTTAAGCTAACCCTCACCTTATATTTTCTCTAACCTAGGTGTGAGGAGCTTAGATCTAGTGTGGGAGCTAGAATTGGTGGCTTGGAGCTTGAGGGAGGTGAATCCTAGGAATTGTGAGACTTTGGCCTTGGGATTCCAACTCCCAAGAGGTAAACCTAACTTTCTCCTTGCTAATTATTTTTATGTAGTGTAATTAGTGTTTTAGAACCCTCCTAGACCCTAACCCTACCCGTAGGAGGAAGTTGGAACTAGTTTGGGTGAGTTTAGAGACTTTGACATTAGGTTTTGTGTCGAATTCGGGTGGAATCCGAATTTGGCCCAATTTTGGGTGATGTCCTAGGTTAGATGGACCTAGGTAGACGTTGTCGGGTGTATAGAGGGTGAGTGTGTGTCTCCGTTCGGACACGGGAAGCCGTGTCGCGGAGAAACGGGCGTTTCGGGCAAAATTGGGGCTTTTCGTCGTCGCCGATTCTAAGTGCGTGTGCGTTTCCGCCACGGGCCTAGAATCGACGTGGGAGTGCATTTTCTAGGATCTAGACATCGTGTAGAGCGCGTGGGTAAATTTTGGGCCGATTCCGAGTTCGTTTGGTGTGCGTTTTAGGAGGTTTTCCGAGCCGCGCACCACGTGTTCGTCGAAATGACCGAACGGCCATTTCGACTTGGTTTCCTCGTTTCGGCTTTGTGCGCGCGTTGGATTAGTATCGGGGAGTGTGTGCTAGAGGTTTCGAGTTATATTTTATATATTTTAGGGTATTGGTGAGTGTCGGGGTCGTTGGGCGTGAGTGGGACGCGTTGTCGTGTGTTGTTGTGTGTAGTGTTGTGTAGGTGTGTTTGTGTCTTTATATATATATTTATAAGTGTGTCTATATATATATATGTATATATTTATATGTATGTGTGTTTATGTATATATATTTATATATATATATGTGTGTATTTATATCTATGTGCTTGTGTGTGTATATGTCTATGTATATATATATGTATATGTATAAGTGTGCTTGTGTGTATATGTATATATATAGATGTGTATATATATATATATCTTAGAGTGTGTGTGTGTAGTGATATGTATATATATAATTGTATGTGTGTATATATATATATTAATATAGGTATTTATATATATATATATAGCTATGTATATTTGTGCGTGAGTGTGTGTATTAGTGTGTTTGTGAGTGTGTAGGTGTGTGTGTTAGTGAGTGTGTTAGAATAGATATAAGTGTATATATATATATCTAGTTATATATATATAGAGATATGTGTATATATATATATATATATATAGTGGTATATATATATATAAGTATATAGGCGTGTGTGTGTGTGTGTGCTTGTGAGAGCGAGGGGGGTTTTCAGCCACTGCAGCAGGACTGCAGCAGCAGCCAACAGCAGCTATATGCTGCAGCAGCAGCAGCAGGATCAGCCAGCAGCAGCAGTAGCAAGAGCAGCAGCAGCAGGATCAGCACAAGCAGCAGCAGCAGCAAGCTCTAGGCAGTAGCGAGGGGTGTTGGCGAGGGATAGATACATAGATAATAGATATATCTATATAGATAGATAGATACATAACTAGTTAGATAGATAAGTTATTAGATAATAAGTTAGATACATAGCTAGGTATTTAGATAGATAGATATATAGTTAGATAGGTAGCTAGATAGTTACCTAGATAAGTAGATATGTGATAGATACCTACATCTATATGCATAGATGTATATATATACCTAGAGATGGATATATATATTATAGTTAGTAATATATATTTATGCGTAGGGTAAGGTAAATGGGTATTTATGTATATGTGTGTGGATATATATGTATATAGGTAGATACCTACTTAGATATATATATATATGATAGATATCTATATTACCTAGCCTAGATTAATAACTAGGTGCATAATTAATAGCTAGATAGCTAGTTAGAGGGCCTTAGGGCGAAACCTCAATACCTTGAGATACCGAGGTATCTCGATACCTTGAGATATTCAAGGTATTGAGTTTCGAGCAGGGTATTTGAGCATTAGCCTAGGAAATGCTTGGGAGTGATTTTTATATGTTTATATATATATAGTTACGCGTGCTAGCATAGGTTTTAGCGGGTTTAGGCGGGGTGCGTGGCCTAGGGCGAGGTATCGGATACCGAGGGTATCCCGGTATCTCGATTAGGCGAGTTTGTGAGTTTAGTAGCTTTATGAGCTCGGTTTGACCTAGAATTTCAGGGGCACCCTAGTTTGACCTAGCTTTGACCATAATTGTCCCCGTTGACCGTAAAAGTCAACGTTTGACCTAGTTTTGGCCTAGAGTTGACTTTTTGGACCCCGGGTTGACTTTTTGACCCGATTTTCACCGGTTTGACCCGTTCGACCTATAATAGCCCTAGAAGCCTGTTTTTAATTATTTTATATCAGTTTAAATGCTTAGAACCCT
Organism: Iris macrosiphon; assembly: GCA_036927795.1. Taxonomy (NCBI): domain Eukaryota; kingdom Viridiplantae; phylum Streptophyta; class Magnoliopsida; order Asparagales; family Iridaceae; genus Iris; species Iris macrosiphon. The sequence continues at coordinate 17,619,603 of JAYESA010000004.1, forward strand.
GTTTAATTCTGCTTTCCGTATTAGGTCCCTGCGATACCGGTCCGGACCTCGATCCTCATCAGTTGCTCAGGACATCAGGCGAGTACCTACCTCTGATAGTTTCCATTTCATGATAGCGTTTATATCACCTGTTCTAGAACTGTAATACTTGATTCTGACACTTTATTACACGAGCTGGTACTAGTGGATCCCGTCATGAGGTGCTATCCCCCTTACCGTGTTCAGCGGGTACTCTATCACGTGTATTTCATCATGCGCTTCGGGTATTGATTATCATGTGCTATCATGTGCTTCTTGTGCTCTCGCCTTCGTGTGCGCGAGCTATTATCATGTACGTAGCGTGTTGTGGTTGGATCCAATGGTATTAGTGGGGGAGGGGAGTAGTGAGTTGGTTATATGATCAAAGCCAAACAGTATTCATGTGTATGTCGGTTATGCAACTCACGCATAACGGAGTTATCGTAGTGTTCTTCATGTGCAACCTAAGCCGATCATATAACGAACTTGTGCTCAAGGCACTTAGCTAGTATTCATGTTTCTCACCTGCAGTTACTTTTTTACTACTTGTATTGTTCTCCAGTTTACATTGCAGCTACTTATTGTGCTCCAGCATATATTTATTTCCTGTGCATCTTGATTACTTTTCTATTGCTCGTCATATACACCTTACCATGTATTTGGAGTTGCTTTCAGAGTTATGTACTTCGCTCCAGTCCTGACTGGGCATATTTTTTCCAGAGGATCCTGAGGACTATTGCCCTACGTTCTACGGGCCTGGTATTGACGACTGTTGTGACCCCGTGATCGAGGAGGAGTGCGCCGAGGAGACGCCTATAGCACCCTAGTTAGCTAGGTGGGTTTCCTGGGTTTTTCAGTGGTTTGTATTTTGGATGACTGTACTTATTCTTTTGTTGCTTGAGATGTTGTAGCTATTTGTAGACTTGGACTGTATTATTTTGGATTGCCTTGCTCTCTTGGTTCTGTTTCTGGTTTATATCATATCGTGCTTATATTCTTCCTCTAGTTTTGTGATTGAGATTATTGTCATATATATATTGCGTGGTTGCCCTCCTGTTGGAGAGGATTTTATTCACATATATATATTGCGTAGTTTTGCCCTCCTTTTGGAGAGGTCATGCCGGATTTTTCTGTGAGTTATCTAGATGGTTGGTTGACCTAGAACGGACCTTTACAGCGTTCTACCGCCGATTCTGCGGCGTAGGCTAGACGTACCCACGGCTCATGCCCGATTTTCGGGTGCGGGTCGTGACAGAACGCATACGAACAAACCGCATACAAAAAGGATCAAAATTGAGAGAGATATGATACCGTGAAGATGGATCCAAAATTGGACTGTGCGTATGCGCGGGGACGGCGGCGACAGTGCGGCGGCGGCCCGCAGGGTGCGGCGACGGCGCGGGGGCGGCGGCGTCAAGGTCGGCCGGTCGTCTACCGGAGGTGGTTTCCGGAGGGGGATGGCTGGAGTTAGGATTAGGGTTTAGGAATTGGATTTAGTTTGTATATGTGGGTATATATATATATATATATATATATATATATATATATATATATATATATATATATAGAGAGAGAGAGAGAGAGAGAGAGAGAGAGAGAGTTAGGGAGAGAGAGGGGGATATTGTGCGCGGGTGGGGGGTTCTGTTGCCAGCGGGGGGGAGGTTCTTAGAATTAGGATTTTTCTATTTCTTATTTAATTACATTATTATTATTACTAATAATAATAATAATAATAATATCATTATTATTATTATTATTATTATTATTATGTAAATATTATTTACATATATATATATTTAAGGTATATAAAAATACATTTGTACCCAAAATAAATTCTAAAAAAATTCTATTACCCTTCTACAATTATTCTTAAAATAAAAATAATAGATTTTGTGCAATAACTTTAAATGAATATTTATCTAGGTAATTAAATCGCTACGTATATATTATCTAAATAACTACGAAAGAATATAAATAAATTCAATAACTAATTAATTAAATAAATATAATATTTAAAAAATATGGGATTTTACAATATATTAGTAACTAGAACTGTGATGACCCTAGTTAGCTAATGATAGCAAGCCGTAGGACATAATTTGTCGTAATTGCTTGATTTTCAGTCTAGTCTAGTCCTATCATGATTTGTTTAACAACTGATCTGGGAACTATAACATGAATACTGATTTCAGATATCCTTGTTTAAATTCTCCCGAACTGTTTAACTGTTATTTTACCTGTTGCACTTATTTAACTGTTTCTTGTGCTATTTTCTACTGATTTGTTTGTATGCTGGTTTTAGTTGCTAAGTTGGCTCCCTTGTGGTACTTTTTGTTTTGCGGTCTGACCCCACTAGTTTCGTATGGCCAGTTTTTGGAACAGGACCGCAGGATCTTTCGTATTTCATGCCTTAAGATGGTGAACATCAGGAGCACCCGAGAACATGAGTGAATTTCTTTTTCATCACCGACTTGATCTTGTACTTATACTTTTGAGGCGTTTAGCCACCGAGCACGTATTTAGATCGTATCTTGGAACTTGACATTCTAGCCTGCGGTCCTACATGTAAAGCATATTCTAGACTATAGCTAGAGCTGATCATGTAATATTGTACACTTGTCGGTTCTTCATTTTATAACTAACTTCATGATCATCTATGTATGTTTAGTTTGGGACGCCTTACTATTATATGTTTGGTGATCATACATCTTGTAACTTGTTGCTTGCTTGAGATTGAGACACCTAGGACCCTTGACCCAGGAATGACTGTTGGATTATAGAGTAAACTCTCACATGTCTAGACAGTTGTGACCTTATCTCGGAGTATTAGTACTCTAGTGTACTTAGCTGGCTTTGTCCGCCTCCGCTCTCCAGTATTATGGTTCTGGGACATGACAGAATAGACGATAGTGAGGGCGGTCTGAACATCACGCTCAGCATTGCTGTAAACTCCCTCGACCAGATTCCAGCATTTTAGGATTATTTTTAGCAATTTAGGATTTATGGCAATATTTTAATTTATTTTGCTTACATATCCTATTGATTTGTGCACCTGTCCATCACCTAAATATTTAGAGCGTTACACTGACTGTTATCCCCAAACAAAGTTCACATACCTCTCCTAGACATGTCAGTCTACTATCCTGCACTTTGTGCAACTCCCAGATATGCTGGCATGAGCCTCGTTTTAGTCGCACAAATATCGTTACAAACGTCCGTATTATTTATTAATTAAATTCCCAGATCTGTACCCATCCCTGTTCAAATAGAGAATAGAGGCCCAACAGTTACCTGTTTTGCCCAAACAAAAATACGTTATTATTCTACCCTGAGTATACTACATTTAGTATATTGACACCGTACTAAAATTATGGCCCTACCTGCCTCTAAATAATTAGTAAACACCGTGCGCATTAATTATTAAATTAAATTAATACGGTGACCCGTATCACCCAAAACCAGGCCCATCCCCTGCCCAGACTCACCCCCATCCCCTCAGGGCCTTCACACAGCCATTCCCCTCATTTCTGTACATTTTAGCATTTTCAGGAATCGGATATTTTTCCCAGACAATTGCGAAATTGCGCAATTGCCCAAAATAGGACCTCTGTATAATTTATGAAATTACAAGGACTTTTCTGCAAATTCCAGTGTGAGGTGTCACCCTCTCATTGGAGGGTGAACCTGAACCGTCCATTTGTAAGCGGGACCCACCTGAAAATATCCACAAATATCCTAAATGTGAATTTACCCATTTACCCCTAAAAATAATTTCTATAAAAAGAAATCCCAATCCCTAACCCTAACCCTAACCTTAGCCGTCAGCCGATCCCCCACCCGTCCGAGCAGCTACAGCCGATCGCCCTCCGCCACTCGCCACCAGCAGCAGCCCTCCCCCTCTTCTTCTTCCCTGTTTCCTCCTCCACTCCCCCCTTCCCCGACCTCGACCTCGCCGGCACAGCGGCGAGCCGACCCCCGCCGGAGAGCTCCGCCTGACCTCTCCCCTCTCCCAGCCCTCAATCCCGCCGCTCCTCTCCTCCCCCAAGCCCCATTTCCCCTCCGCTAGCGTAGCCCCCCCCCCCACGTCTCCACCGACACCCTCGACCTCCTCATCCTCCTCCTCCACTCCGCCCTAGCCGCCCTCCGCCTGACCCTCTCCCCTCTCCCAGCCCTCGACTTCCGACCTCCACCTCCTCCGCCACTCACCACCCTCCACCACCAGCACCAACACCAACCCCTCTCTACCGTCTCCTCCCCTTGACCCGCTCGCCTCCGCCATCTCCCCGACTCCGGCTGCCACCACCACCCTCTACACCACAGCTACAGCCCCAAGCCGCCGTCCTCCGGCTGAACTCCCCCGAACCCCCATCACCTCTTCTCCTTCCTCCTCCCTGACTTCCTCCCCGACGATCCCCTTGCGGCCTCTCTCGTCCGGCCGGCTGAACCGCAGCAGCTCCGGACCATCCCGCAACGATCCCGACTCGAGCAGTACCAGACACGGCGCAGTACCGGACACGACAGTACTGGACATAGCCGGGACATAGCCCGGACACTGTGTCGTGTTGTGTCAAGACGACTCGTGGACACGGAAAAATTTATTCTACGGAGCCCAGTTCAGGTAACCCGTTCTCTCTCTTCGTTGTTCCGTTTTTTATTCCGTCAGTTGTGACACGTAGGCTATGTAACCCTCTCGATGCCCGTACAACCCGCTCGGTGCATCGCGTCCTATGGCGATCGCAAACCGCGATCCAAATACAGGAAAAACAATGCCCCGTTTCACCCCAGAACTGAGTACGCCCCGCCAAACGGGACGACTTGGTCGCATGCGGTCTTCACCGAAACGTGCTCGCCGTTGATACGGACGTGCGGGATTTCGCAGAAGTTGATTTGGATGTGCGTGCACATCGAAATCAACGCGTATCCGCCGACAACGTCCCGTATCCGCCTGTTCTGGAATATGCTGTAACTTTGTGTACACACGTCGGATCGAAACAAAACTTGCGCCATCGGACTCGTATTAATACGCTCTGGTCCTGTAACCCAAGTTTGGTTCAATTCTGAGAACGTTGATAAAATCCCGTATCGTGGGGCCCACTGGTGGACCCCGTATTGACCAGAAACTGTATTTTTGCCCTGTGTCCAAATTGGACGAAAGGGTAGTATTTTCTAGATATTTTACTTATTCTGGGAACGTTGGTGATGTTTATTTCAGCATCCGAAGACGTTCATTCTGAGGCCATAGTTTCTGGCTTTTGGTATTTGACATCTGGACGTTATATTTTGCAGCTCTCTTGCCAGACAAGTATACCTTGCCTTGTTATACTGTTTAATTTATGTATTTCAGCTGCCTGTTCATTATTTTAGCTATGATAACTGTGCGCGTCCGAGAGAGACTCGGGTGCAGTCAACGAATGCGTTGACGTTAGGACTTGTGTCTGACCTAGTGTCTAGTAGACCCACCTAAAGTTGTGGAGTTATTGGTATGACTCCCAGGCCTTGACACATTCCGTACACGTGTTGTGAGTCTCATATAGGGCATGGTCCTGCGTATGTGGTTGGCCACCTGTGTGTGTAGGCGTACGACGGATAGGGTATAACTGCTAATAGTGATGCATGTTAGAAGACTTAGCAGTTATTGGTAGGCGAAGCATAGACTAGCGTGGTACGATGGTCCCATCCCTGTCCTTGTTTGGTTGTAAGGATGGACCCTTGCTCTAACGATAGTCTATGAGCCAGAGTTACAACGCCGAGGCGTAGTAGCTGACGCGTGTTGTGGATACAATGTGCTTAGATCATTGGGCGGGGAGGACGACTAGTAGGCGTATGGGACACCCACTCCTTCTATACAGATACCGCACTCGACGGAGTGATACGGACGTATATATATATTGCAGATACCACGTTCTTTAGAGTGTTGGACGTCACTTGTTGTTTTTGCAGATACCACACTCTATAGAACGTTGGACGTTATTATTCAGATACCATGCTCCTCGGAGATGGACGTTATTATTGCAGGTGCCCTCGAATGGGGGCATATGTGGCATATACTAGCCGGTTGTCACGATTGGTGAATTACGTCAGCATATGTCTAGCCTACACATTCCCATACACTAAGGTTGTCCTCAAGTTGTATTTCACTTAGATGGTTAGGTCGCCCTGAAGTTTTACAGTATTTACTTTATGGCATGCTTTTATGTATCTTGTTATGTCCCTCTGAGGACCTGGTACCTTTCCAGGTGTATTGTTCTTGAGTATTTGCAGGAGCGCGATTCCGGACTGGTTACCTATACTTCGCACAGGTCCTCTCTTCGAGTCTCAGTAGTTGGTAGTTGTTGTACTTATATGGTATCTATCTCGTTATTCTTTCTTCTAGTCCGGTAGTGGATTTGTTTCCATCCGACTACCAGCTTTAGATACTTTTCATTTGAGATCTAGTTTCATAGCTGCTGGTCATTTATTTATTTGATTTCTGTGGATGAGATTTAGATATTACCCTGTGACTTGTGATTAGTTATATCACTTGTGAATTATTGTTCATTATACAGCGTACGCATGTATTATGGTTTTTATATATTGGAGTTGCCATATATACAGGCGGCTGGCATGTTTACGTGTCCTAGTCCTACGTATTTTGGGACTGGGGCATGACAATTGCGTTCCTTACGCATCGACGCAGTGGGACGTATTCTTATGATACCTTCATCCTCAAGGCCCTTCCGGGGGTCGTGGCTATAAGATAAACAAGATATATATTTTAACAGTCTAAAAATAATTGAACAATCAGGACTGTAAAAAATTTTACAGTCATATATGTATACAGGGCCGGCCCTGAGCTCACAGGGGCCCGGGGCAAACTTTCAAAATGAGGCCCCATCCATAATGTAAAAAAAATAAAACTTTTGTAAAATAAAAAATATGCCTCCACCAAGATTTGAATTAGGAACCTCTTGTATGCAAGTCTAATGTAATAACAACTACACAACAATTGCTTTGTGATAAGAATAGTCAATGGTAAATACTAGTTCTATTTTCGGTACAAAATTATTTATATATTTAAACAAACAAACAAATTTGGCCCTTCTGGCCCATGGGGCCCTGGGCGGTCGCCCTGCCCGCCCTGGGCCCGGGCCTGCCCTGTATGTATATAGGACTGTTAAAATTTTTACAGTACTCTATACATAAATGATTGCATATACTTCAACAGTCCAGAATATATATAGGACTGTAGAATTTTCTACAGTCCGGCATGTTTCTGTCCCGACCGTTCGACGAAATTCGAACTTCTATATCCTAAAATATGGTTTGAGACTCCAAAAATACGTCGATACTACATCAAAAACCTATTTTAGCTTATTACACTATAATTTTAAGCCATTAATGAAGATTGAAAAGAAATATTTTGAAATATTTTCGAAATGCAATAAAAAATGAAAAAAATTAGAGAGGGAGGGAAGAGGAAGAAGAATTATACCTTGATTTTTTTGAAGGTTTGGGAGCCATCGATTAATGGTTGAAATATGAGGAGATGGAGATTGTAAAATTTTAGGTCTTCAAATGAAAGGAGTGGGGGAGGAGGGCTCCGACCAAGTGCAGCGGTGGTAGAGGTTTGGAGGGTTTGGGGGTGAGGTTGTGCTAGTATGAGTAAGATTTGGACTAGTATGAATAAAATTTGTTCGTTAATGGGCTAGCACCAATACTGGACTAGTCCAAAGACTTTTTTTTTTATTGCCTTTGACCCCGTAAGTTTGTGAAAATACGGTTGTGCCCCTACTTTCTTAGTCCTAGTCCAGTCCACAGTTAGTTAATATAGGCTCATGCGGATTTGGGGGGGGGGGGGGGGGGATGTTAGTGCAAGATGTCATAGTGGGCCCCACTTCGGGCTGGCATTGGTAACCCGATGACTCGGTAGAGGATTGTTGAGGCTCATGCGGATTGGGTGTGTTACTGCGAGATATCATAGTGGGCCCCACTTCGGCCTAGAATTGGTAACCCGATAACTCGGTAGAGGATTGTTGGGTTTGGATTTGGAAAGTAGAATACCGGATCCTTAATGTTTCGAGTTTGGACATAACCACAACCCCATTTACAAAGGTTTATGAGACAATAAGTACGGCCGAACTATACACACCCCACCCTCTACTTGACACATCACATATTAAATTAAATAAAAAATAAATATATGTTAAAAGATATAATTATCCACATTCCAAACACTCCCACCTAATATCTACATTCCATCTGTCCCGCCCTCGCCTTCCACCACGCCACCACCGGTTCCTTCGATCCCCCGAACCCGGTCCAGTTCCACGCCCCCCACGTCCCGGTCCGATCTTGGTCGGCCCCCAGATCCTCCGGTCCGAGGGCTCCGCCGTTCTCTTCTCCGGCGTCTACGCCACCGTGCTCCGCCAGACGCTCTACTCAACCACCTGCATGGGACGCAACTATCGGCCCGTCGATGACGCGATCTCGCATATGGTGCGGTCGGAGGGGGTCGGGTCACTCTGGCGTGGGAGCTCGCTGACCGTGAATCGTGGGATGATCGTGACCGCGAGCCAGCTGTCGACGTACTACCAGATGAAGGAGACGATGTTGACGAAGGGGGTGATGAGGGACGGGCTGGGGACGCACGTGGCGGCCAGCCTGGCGGCGGAGCTGGTGACCCCGGCAGCGTCGAACCCGGTGGACGTGGTGAAGACGAGAGTGATGAACATGAAGGTGGAGAAGGGGATGCCGTCTCCGTATGCGGGGGCGCTGGACTGCACAATGAAGACGGTGAGGATCGAGGATAAAATGTGTTAAGTAGAGGATAACAATATCTTTTAATATTTTTTTATTTAGTTTAATATGTGGTGTGTTAAATAGAGAATGAAATGTGTATAGCCGGATCCTAAGGACACGTCAAATATTTCTGTTTGTTATATTATATTTTGGAGTGTTTGAGCTGTATTCGATATATATTCAATGCGATATGGCCCACACTTTTTGTATTAGTACTTCTTAACATGTTTGGTTCATAGCATTTTTCGTTTTTGCCATAAGCCATATGTTTGATTTAACATTTTTTCGTGTTAAAATGGAAACCGAACTAGTATTTATAACGAAAAGTATATTCTTGAATGATAATTTCCACTAGGGAAGAACCGAGTCTGCTCAAATCGAATCGATGGACAGTTCATATTAGATCGGTTGGATATTCTTAATAATTGATCGGTTTAATTTGGTTAATAAATTAATAATATCAAAAATCGATGAAATCGAATTAAATTATCGATCAACCAATGGATCTTATGTATTTTTATTATTTTATTTTATTTTATTGTTTGTTTTTTTATTTTTATTTTTATTTTTATTTATCGGAGATAGAATGATGAAAATGAACTATTGTGTTTGTTGGAAATGGAATAATAAAATGATGGAAATGAGTATTAGTAAACATCTGGCAAATAATTGTTCAAAATATTTAAAATTTTGTTGATTTTAAATATGATGTGTTTAAATACAAAATCGATCAGTCGGACCGAGTCAAACTAAACCAAGTCGATCGGTTTTAAAATTGAACAGACCAGTTGATTGGTTTGATTCGGCCATTATTATTTCACAATCTAATAATTTTGATTTGTATGCAGTTGTGATCAAATAGGTCGACCACTGACCGATGTACAATCCTAGTTTCCATGTGTTAGAGCATACACAGTGGGGACAGTACAAACACATGCTTCAAATTATTGAACATTGTGTAAATTACTACTTTTAGTGTGTTCCCTTAATATTGACACACAATGGTACATTCTAAATTAACCTAATTTTTTTTCTCTTTATTTTTCTTCCATGTTTGGTAAGATTTTTCTTCCACTTTTTTCTATTTATTTTTCTTCCATATTTGGTAACTTTTTGTGGACCCAATAATTAATGTTGAGAAACCAGGACAAGTTCTAAATCTGGAGTGTCTCTTAGCTTTCTAGTAATTTTTAAGTATGGACAAGTGTCCATTGCAGCATTTAAGTACTACTAATATTTGACTAAAATTAAAATGTAGCATTTGAACCTCTCCCAATGTGGATGCTTTTAGAGCATCCACAGTGGAGATACTCCACACATATACTCCAAATTATTAAAAAGTGTGTAAATTAATATTTTTGGAGTGTCCTCATGAGAGCATCTCCAGTGGGGACACTCCAAATCACACTCCAAATCATACTCCAAATCACACTCCAAATTATTTTTGGAGTGTCACCTTGATATTTGCACACAATGGTACACTCCAAAATAGACACTCCAAATTAACTTCTCCATTTTCCTCCGTCTTTTCCCTCCCTATTTTTCTTCTTCATTTTCGTTTCCTTTTTCCTCCATATTTTTCCTCATTTTCATTCTCTTCATAACTATTAAAGCTTTCCCTCATTTCCCTTCAGAACCATTAACCAATACTGACGACAAAGATGTCTGTTAATTTTTTTCTCTCATTTTTGTTTGAATTTTTTTATCTCATTTCTTGAAATTTTGTATGGATAATTTTTCTCATTTTCGTTAAACAAATCAAACAAAATGAGATAAAAAAAAATCCACAAACTAAATATGTGGAGAAGAAGAAGAAGAAGGAAGAAGAAGAAGAAAAAAGGGTCTGGAAAAGTTTCTCTGTAAAAAAAATAGAAGAGAAGAGAGAGAGAGAGAGGAAGGGGAGGAAAATAAATGACAGGTTATTTTGGTGGGCCCATCGATTAATATAGACCAGCTACGGGACTCTCCAAATTTGGAGTGTCTCTTGACTTTCTACCATTTTTCAAGTGTGGACAAGAGTCCATTGTAGCCCTCAAGTGCTATAAAATTTGACAAAAGTCAAAATATAGCACTTGAAACTACTCCCACTGTGGATGCTCTGATATTGACACACATTGGTACTCCAAATAAACACTCCAAATTAATCTTTCCATTTTCCTCCATCTTTTTCCTCTTTATTTTACTTCCCTATTTGGTAAAAATTTTCCTCTCTTTTCTTTCTCTTTATTTTCTTTCCTATTTGGTTAATTTTGGTTGGCCCAACAATTAATATGGAGGAGCTAGGAGAATCTCCAAATCTGGAGTGTCTCGTAACTTTCTAACCAAATTTAAGTATGCACAAGTATCCACTGCAGCTTTCAAGTGCTATAAATTTTGACTAAAGTCAAGATGTAGCACTTGAAACGTAGAGACACTCCAAACACATATTCTAAATTATTAAAAATTGTATAAATTATTACTTTTGGAGTGTTCCCGTGCACACAATGGTACACTACAAATAAATACTCCAAATTAATCTCTCTTTTTTTTCTATTTGGTAATATTTTTTTTTTTTTTTTCTTGTTTGATTATTTTTGGTGGGCCCACGTTCCAAATTTGTAGTGTCTTATAATTTTTTAGCATTTTTTAAGTATGCACAAATATTCACTGTAGATTTAAGTACTACAAAATTTGATTAAAATTAAAATATAGTATTGGATCTCTCCCACTGTAGATGCTCTTAGAAAAGAAAATGGACCAAAATCCAAACCGGAAATCTTATTTGATCTGGGTTAACATATCTATGAGTCTCACTTATTTATACGACACATCTATCAGTGACAAAAAGTTCCTGACACTGTTTAATCACCATATTTTCCACTCTTAGTTAACAAGTACATACAAGTAAAAACAAAAAGCAAAAAAAATATGGGCCCATAATCTTAACGAGAGTCTGTGATGCTGTAGTGTTATGAATGTATTCATTGAGTCAAGAATCTTAAGCAGTGTTTTTAAAATCGGACCGAAGATCGATCCGGTCAAGATATTGCATTGGATTAAATTGGTTTAACAAGGTGGTTCAATTACTGGATTAATCTAAGTGGTTCAAATTTAATCATTTATGTACACTATGTTTTACATAAATATTCATTTATAATAGAATTTTGAAAAAGAGTGGGTCAACATTGAATCGGACCGAGAAAAAAGTGACCGGTTCACAGATCAACAGGTTGAAAACCGACTAGTCCGGTCCGACTTTTAAAACACTGATCTTGAAAGAAGGCATCGATGTGCTCATATTTGGATTTGCATGATGCAATGTCTTTGTCTAGGCAGCGATGAATTTTTAATTTCATTTTCGCACAAGTTGCACATTGTCTCCCAGGTACTTGTAATATAGGCTATTTGATATTATCCTCCTCTTATATTAGGTATATTGATATTACCTCCCTGTTAGATTAAAAGTTGAGAATACCTTCTAAAAATGTCGTTAAAAACTTGAAAGTGTCGTTAATGAATTTTGAAAGTGTCGTTAAAGAGTTTTTAACGACACTTTCAGGAGGGTATTCTTAACTTTTAATCTAACATGGGGTAATATCAATATACCTAATCTAAGAGGGAAGTAATATCAAATAGTCATATAATATACTAGTCCTAAATAATGCACTTGCATACTTCTAGTTGAAAATTCTCTATAATTTGTTCAACACGTCTCATTTGGTTCGCGGAAAGGAAAGAAAAGAAAAGGAAAGGAAATCAATTCATTACTCTTTTCTTTCCTTTGAAAAATTATAATTTCTATCGATTTTTCTTTCTGTTGTTTAGAAATGTCAAAAAATTGAAAGAAAAAGTGAATATTTAAATATAAAAAGTGAATTCTTGCTTGGATGGAAAAAAAAATTACTTTTGGGAATCACTTTTCTTTCTTTATTAATTCCTTTAGCAACAAAACATAGAAAAATAATATATAAAAAAAAAAAAAAATCGATCTCATGATTCCGCGAATCAAACGAGGCCATATATGTATTTGATTGATGATTCACCTTGACATCTCCATTTTTTACTTAGGTTAAAAAGATTATTTCTAACATCAAATTTTAGTATAGATTCTTTGAAGTAGGTATTCAAACCCTACTGCGGAAAGCTTGAGTGATTCAAGTTATATCCAGGATCGGCCTTGATTTAGGACATACACACACAACCCTCTTCCTATAGATAATAACTTACGGGATATAATTATAGAATAATTTAAAAGAACCAAATTTTACGGAAAGAAAAAAGAAAAGAAGCCCAAATCAATTCTTACTGAGAGAAATATATATATATATATATATATATATATATATATATATATATATATATATATATATATATATATGTGTGTGTGTGTGTGTGTGTGTGTTGGTCCCGAGACGGATGAAAGATGGAAGAACGCGGCCCATAACAGAGCTGCTAGCGAGATTCGAAGTTTCGCTCTTTACTGGAATCCAAGTTGTCGTCGAGATCAGAAATTCACACAAGAGTTCCTCATCTGATATTTCTCAATTCCAACGAAGCACGAACCAAGAACATGTTACAAACTGGCTCCGAAGAAAATGAAGATTACAACAAGCAACAAGTAAAACGTTCTTCTCTTTACGTTCGCAGACGCTACAATGAGAAAGTACGAAGCAAAGGAAAAACTGAAGAGAAGCTCCTTGCTGGGGTGGTCAAAACCACCGTTTCTCAAAGCAAGATTCGCCGTACAAGCGATCTGTCCGTAGGAACCAGCAAGTTCACAAAAGAACTTCTGGAACGCTCAAAGTCACATTCGAAAACCCTCGAAAATACCATGTGAGAGGGAGACACTATGAGCCGCATATGATCTGGTGTTCTCAATTTTTTATATGTATTCTCTCTGCTCAAATGAAAGAGTAGGTCCTCTATATAAATAGAAGAAAATAACACATATGCGGCGTGAGAAAACTCCAGGTCGCCTAAGCGCTTACAGACCAGATCCCCCAAATCCGGATGTCAGAGTCGTCGGTGCCGCAAGTCACGATACATTGCACGAGGCAGACAATGCCGCCAAACGCCGAACGCAGCTGCCCGCACCGCCTGACACGCTATACAGCACGAGGCAGAAAGTGCCGCCAAACGTCCAAAGCAGGCCCTGTCCCCTCCACGTCAGACTGTCCAGAGGCTGCATGGGCACCGAGCCGCATGTGCTCCTGGCCGCATGGGCACTGAACCGCATGCGCACCTGGCCGCATGGGCACCGAGCCTGTAAACTCCCTCGACCAGATTTCAGTAATTTAGGATTAGTTTAGACTAATTAGAATTATAGCAACTTTTAAAAATTTATTTATTATATAATCTATTGATTGTGCACCTGTTCATTACACAATTAATTAGGGCATCCCACTAGCTGTTAAACCCTAAACAAATTTCACATACCTGCCCTAGACTTGTTAGACTACTTTTTCTGTATTTTGTGCAACTTCCAGAAACCTTGTTTGATGCTTCGTTTTAGTCGCACAAAAGTCGTTACAAACGTACGTATTTATTTCCTATTTAAATTTTTGCTCTTTACCCACCTCTGTACCCTAGGAAATTGAGGACCAGTAGGCACCTGTTTGCCCAACCAAAAATATGATAAAATTCTACTCTAATTATACTTCAAATATCGTTTTGACACCGTAGAAAAACTATGACCCTAACAGCCTCAAAATAATTAGTGAACACCGTGCGCAGTATTTATTAAATAATAAATACGATGACCATATCACCTGCAGAATCAGACCCTGCATCTGCCCAGGCTCACCCCACACTGTCCAAAACATTTTTTTCCAGCTATTTTCCTCATTTCTGTACAATTCAGAATTTCGAAAAATCAGTATTTGAAATTTGGTAAATTGTAAAATTACGCAAAATACAAATTTTATGCTTTTATGCAATTTATGAAATGTTAGGGGTTTTTATGCAAAATTGCATGCAAGGTGGCATAATTCTATTGGCTAGACCATAGGTGTATGGGACCCACCCAAAACACCCAGAAAAATCCAGGAGAAATATCCCCAAAAATCAAATTACCAATATAACCCTGGATTTACACTTATTTACAGAATTGCCATTGCCCCAACCCTATATAAACCCTAGCAGCCCCCTCCATTCCAACACACTCCACCACCACCACGGCCACCCTCCGCCCACCGGACCACCGCCGGACTGTTCGCCACTCCCCTCCCCTTCCCTCCGACCACTGCCACCCACCTCCGGCCGCCTGCTCCGCCGTGGCCAGCCACTACAGACCCATCCCGACTTCACCTCCACGGCACCACCACCACTCTCATCCACCCCCAGCGCCACCTCCGGCCGTCGCCGACCACCGCCAACACCCCCAAACGCCTCGCCGTCGTCCCCTCCGTCGAACCAACCCACCACCACCACCCCACGACGCCTCCAGCCACCGCCCTGACTTCCACAGAACCCCGACCCCTCTTCCCAACTGCACCACCACCCCCATCCCGACCGCCTCCAGCCACCGCCACCGCCGTCGTGGACCTCCGCCACCACCACCAACCTGACCGCCACCCTCCCCTCTGTCGAACCCGCCGCCTGTCCGGCCACCTCCGCCGCTCCTCCGCCGCCGGCAGCCCCCGCACTTAACTGCTGCTGCTGCTGCTGCTGCCAGTAGCTACTGCTGCTGTTCCCGCTCCTCCGGCCGCCTCCGGCCGACTCCGCCGCCGTCCACCCGCCGTCGACGACCTGTGGGACCCCCCTGTCAGTAGGTATACCCCCTAAACCTAATATATATGTAATTATATATATATACCTATATACCTATATGTATATATATGTATATATATATGTATATAAATATGTATATATATATATGTATATTTATATATATATATATTATATTATATAATATATGTTATATACTGTTATTATACAGTATAATTATACTATATATATTTTTATTATTTGTTAAATATATGTATATATTTATATATATATATATATATATATATATATATATATATATATATATATATATATATATATATATATATATATATATATATATATATATATATATATATATATATATATATATATATATATATATGAATACTATACATATATATTTATATTATGTATAGATATATTTATATAACATATTATGTATATATATATATATATATATATATATATATATATATATATATATAACATATTATTTATGTTATATTATGCATTTTATGTTGTTATATATATATATATATATATATATATATATATATATAGTATATACTAATATGTGTATACACATATATATATATATATATATATATATATATATATATATATATATATATATATATATATATATATATATAGTTATATATAATATGTATACTATATGTATATAATATTATATAACATATTATTTATATGTTATATATATGCTATGTATTAAATATATTATTATTAATAAATATTGCTAGATAATACAGCATATGTATATATGTATATTTTATATTTCTGCACTTAATATAATTCCTGCATTTACAGCATATGTATATATGTATATTTTATATTTTTGCACTTAATTTATTTCCTGCACCTATTATATATATATAATTATATATATATATATGTTATCTATATATATATTAATATCCAGCTGGATAATACAGCTTATATATATTATATATATATTTTCAATACTTGCAATGTCATTTTAATTTATTACATATATCTATATATATATTATATATTATACTGTGCTGGATATTACAGCCTATCTATATATATTTACAAATTATTGCACTTTATTATATATAACAGTGGTCACATATAGACCCTGATAATATTTATATTATATTGCTGAATAGTACAGCATTTATATATGTACTAAATTTCTGCACTGTCATTTCCTTTATCTATATAAATATATACATCAGTGGATACACCCTGATAATATTATATTATATATATAGCAGTGGATATACCCTGCTACTATTATAGATACCTGCATTTCCTGTTCTTTATATACTATATATACTGCTAGATATATATTATATCTATGTATATATATATATATATATATATATATATATATATATATATATATATATATATATATATATATATATATATATATATATGCATATATTACAACCATGATATTCACGAACCCTGTCTGTTTTAACAGAAACCACCTTCAGCACAGCCAGTGACCCCCCGTCACCAGTAACCTCAAACCTGACTGTGAGATCAGGTTATCAACACTATCAGGGAGTAGGCAAGTATACCTTGCCAAGTAAATGTTTAAATTCAATTATTGATATCTGCTTTGTTCTTGAATTTCATATACTATGAGTACCTGAGACTGCCTCTGGTACAGTCAACTGATACGTTGACAATTAGTGTAAATAACTTAGTCTTACAGACTCACCAACACTGTGAGAGTATCCTGATATTCTCCTAGACCCTATCACGGTAACACGCAATATGGTTGCATTATATTTATGGATGTGAGCTGCGTATTTGATTAGCTACCAGTACGTGTGACCCGCATCACGGATTAGAAAAACTCAGGAAATGTACGACTTGATATTTAGTTTCATTGGGTTGGGAAAGATAACTAGTAGACGTATGACACACCCCCTCCATATATGATTTATACCTTCGTACCATGCTCCTCGGAGATGGTCGATTACAGAGCTACCCGTGAGTCCGGGGGCATATGACACCTATACTAGCCAGTCACCACGATTGGTGAATTACGTCAGCATATGTCTAGCCGACACATTCTCATGCGTACTACAAGGTCTTTACTTGCATTTCACTTAGATGGTTAGCACCCTGTATTTATTTTCTTTATTCAGTATTCACATACATGGCATGTCATTTTTCGTATCTTGTTATGTCCCACTGAGGACCTGGTTCCCTGCCAGATCTAGATGAGGCTTTCTACCCCACTGTGTACGGCCCTGATCAGGAGGCCAGATGTGCTACCGAGGAGGAGCTCGAGGAGACACCCTCAGAGTATGCTTGATCCTAGAGGCCTGCCACCTGGAGATGGAGATGTTTTCATCAGATAGACACTGCTTAGTCTATCTGATTTTTTTGCACTATTATCAATTTTTGTAGTAGGCTTGTATTCTCACCAGTTGTGTACTGTATCAGACTCAGTTTTATATATATAGTTCAGCACTTGCTTTTCTGACATTTTGTTGTGGATGAGATAGATATACCTATTTTTGTACTTGTAGTATTTTAGGACAGCGTAGCACGTTCCTTTGGGTCCATCAAAGTGGATTAAGCCCTTAGTGACGTGTCAGCTGGCCAGTGACACGTGGTCTAGTTCCTGACATTTTGGGACTGGGGCGTGACACGGTTTTAGTGGTGGCCTATGCAGGTCTCATTTTTCATTGCTAGTGGTATGATGACATGCCCAGCAAACCTGTAATAGGATAAAAACATTAGGTCTCATCCACACTGACACCATCTCTACAATTTCTATTATTGCATCTTGCTTGATTATCATTATTTATCTCCTTTGTGTTTTCTAATTATCCTATTTTCCTCAGAAATATGGACATACCGGGAAACTTGCGAATAATGGGGCTGACCAAGCAACAGACCCTTCGCCAAGTGCCCAAGGAACTCCGTCCAATCATCAGAATTCTGGTCAGGAGACGACACCAACACCGCAGGCGGAGACACCTTTGCCTCCACCTCCAGCCTTGCCTATTCTGATGCCACAACTTGAGGGTCAACCTCAAATGCTGCAGTTCCTCCAAACGATGTTGCAGAACCAGTGGCAGCAGAGTGAGGCCCTGAGACAGTCTCAGTGGCAGCAAACTGAAGCTCTGCGATAGACGTTGATGACGGCTTTGGAGAGAGCTACTACTCCGACACCAGCACCTGTCCAACCAGCGGGCACAGTTCGAGGCTTCCGTCAAATGAGCCCGAGAGACTTCAAAGGCAGCGAGACTCCTGAGGAGATCTCTGACTGGATCTCCAACACCGAAATGCTGCTAGAAGGATCGCAACTCACCCCCGACCTATGGATGGCCGCTGTGAGGGGCCAACTTCTTGGCAACGCCCATCACTGGTGGGAATCCATAGAGCGCAGCGTCGGCAAAGACCAAACTTGGCAACAATTCTTGGAGCACTTCAACGCCAAGTACTTCCCAGCGACAGTCCAGAATGCCCTATACTCCCAGTTCCTGCACCTGGAGCAGGGAAACATGACGGTAGATGCCTACGACGCGGAGTTTAGCAGACTAAGTCGTTTCGGTGCTGATCTGATCCCGAACGAGCTGAAGAAGGCTAAAAGATTCCACCATGGCCTTAACTACGAGCTCCAGAGGTACACAATAATGCAGTCAAGAATCTCCTACAACGAGGTTCTTACCGAAGCCAGGGAACAAGAAGCAATTGGCCGAGGAGCAAGGCGCTCAAATTCAACCTTCCCGGCCAAGAATCAGCACGGAGCAGGAGGACCTATACGTCGTCCTCAATATCAGACGCAGCAGACAACGGGGCCTTACCAGAAGAAGGAGCTTCCGATTTGTCACTTTTGTGGCAAAAAGGGGCATTATATGAGAGACTGCAGGAAGAAGAACGGATTATGCCTGCTATATGGAGCTAGCCAACACATGGCCAAAGACTGCCCACAACGCAGAGATGCAGCACCTCAGCAAGGGCAGAAGCCAGGAGCACAAGCCCAGAAGATGCTTTCCTCCACATCAGGAGGATATCAGAAAAGAGCACCCTTGCTTACTCAGGAAGCCCAGTTCAAGGCCAGACAACAACCTGGAGGGCAAAAGCAGGGACAAGCTTTTGCGTTAGCTGCAGTTGCAGAAGAGCCTGAAGGGAAAACTATAACATGTACCATTTTAGTTGCATCATTACCTGCAACTGTATTATTCGATTCTGGGGCTACTTTGTCTTTCATATCCAGTAGTTTCGTAGCCATGCACAAGCTATCCACTTCCCCGCTACCCAATTGTTGGAAAATACTTACTGGAGGAGGTATTGTTCCAGTTACCAACATTATCGAAACCTGTCCGGTAGTTGTTTGTAGTAGAGGACTAAGAGCACAATTTTTGGTACTCCCAATGCCAAATTTCGACGTTGTCTTAGGCATGGACTGGCTAAGCCAGAATAATGCTATCCTAGACTGCCGAAAGGGTAGTGTTATCTTTAGACCCCCAGATCACCCAGAGTTCGAATATGTCCGAGGAACCATCGAGCAAGGAGTAGGCCATACTCCTAGAGCTTACATGGCGATGGAGACAGCACTTCCCTCAATTGTAGCAGAGTTCGAGGACGTATTTCCAGAAGAATTTCCAGGCCTACCGCCTGACAGAGAAGTAGAGTTTATTATTGAGCTGATACCCGGAGCTGCACCAGTATCCTCCAATGTATACCGACTGGCGAAGAAGGAGCTTGACGAGCTGAAGCTTCAACTGGAGGAATTACAGATCAAGGGATTTTTTCGTCCTAGTGCATCACCCTGGGGAGCACCAGTGCTGTTTGTACCAAAGAAGGACGGAACATATCGCATGTGCATTGATTACAGAGCCCTCAACGCTCTGACAATAAAAAACAAGTACCCCTTGCCGAGAATTGACGACCTGTTCGATCAACTAACAGGAGCCGTGGTATTCTCGAAGATAGACTTGAGATCAGGCTATCATCAGGTCAAGGTACGGAGAGAAGACATTCCAAAGACAGCATTCAGGACTCGTTATGGTCACTACGAGTTCCTGGTGATGCCATTTGGACTGACTAATGCACCTGCTGTATTCATGAATCTGATGAACCGAGTCTTCCACCAATATCTGGACCAGTTCGTGGTAGTCTTCATCGACGACATTCTGGTGTATTCAAAAAGCCACGAGGAGCATGAAGAGCACTTGAGACTGGTGCTAGAGACGCTGAGACGGGAGAGCCTTTATGCTAAGATGAGCAAGTGTGAATTCTTCCTTGACCGTGACGCATTTCTTGGACACGTTATCACAGGAGAAGGCATCTCGGTAGACCCAGCAAAGATTTCATCTGTGGAGACATGGCCAACTCTAACCAATGTCTCAGAGGTGAGAAGCTTTCTAGGACTTGCCGGATATTATCGAAGGTTCGTAGAAAACTTTGCAAGAATCGCGGAGCCAATTACCCGTCTTACCCACAAGGAGCAGGAGTTCTTATGGACTGAAGAATGCCAGACAGCTTTTGATGAGTTGAAGAAGCGTCTAACTACAGCCCCCATTTTGACTATACCATCTGGATCCGGAGGTTTCGTAATCTATAGCGATGCATCCGGAAAAGGATTTGGTTGTGTCTTAATACAACATGGGAAGGTTGTAGCTTATGCCTCAAGACAGTTGAGGACTCATGAGAAGAATTACCCCACTCACGACCTGGAGCTTGCCGCAGTCATCTTCGCCCTGAAGCTATGGAGACACTATCTATATGGTGAACGAGTGGAGATTTTTACCGATCACAAGAGCTTAAAATATGTCTACACTCAGAAAGACTTAAATCTGAGGCAAAGACGGTGGCTTGAAGTGATGACGGATTTCGAAATTGATCTACAGTACCATCCGGGAAGGCTAATGTAGTAGCCGATGCTCTAAGCAGAAGACCCTCGGCATTCTTTATGATCACCCAACCAGGTCTATTGAGAGATCTAGAAAGGTTGGGAATAAAGGTCATTATGACAGGAATTGACGGCCAGTTATCAAACTACCAGCTGCAATCAACCTTGGTTGAAAGAATCAAAGCTGCTCTACCAACAGATGCAAGATTCCAGAGGCTTCGATAAAAAACAGAGACTGGAATTCAGACAGGATGTCGCATACACGAAGATGGGACTCTAAGATGTGGTGATCGTTTTTATGTTCCAAATGAAGAACTTCGTAATGAGCTGATGTCAGAAGCCCATAGCTCAACATACTCTATACATCCGGGAGGCACAAAGATGTACAGAGATCTGCGACAATATTATTGGTGGCATGGAATGAAGCGGGAGATAGCACGCTTTGTGGCCAAATGCTTGGTGTGTCAGCAAGTCAAGGCTGAGCATCAAAGATCTGCCGGTCTACTTCAACCCCTCCCAATACCCGAGTGGAAATGGGAACACATTACGATGGACTTTGTTACAGACTTTCCAAGAAGTCCTAGTGGCCGTAATGCTGTATGGGTGATTGTAGACAGACTCACCAAGGCTGCTCATTTCCTACCTTTCAGAGTCGGGCAATCTACAGAAGTCTTGGCAGATATGTACATGAAGGAGATAGTGCATCTACATGGAGTACCAGTTAGTATAATATCTGACAGGGATACGAGATTTACATCTTACTTTTGGCAAAGTATGCAAGAGAGTCTTGGTACCCGCCTCAAGTTCAGCACCTCGTATCATCCGCAGACAGATGGCCAGTCAGAGTGCACCATCCAGACTCTAGAAGATATGCTGAGAGCCTGTATGCTTGATTTTAGCGGATCATGGGAAGATCATCTACACCTGGTGGAATTTTCCTACAACAACAGCTATCAAGCGAGCATTCAAATGGCTCCCTTTGAAGCTTTGTATGGAAGAAAATATCGTTCCCCAGTATGCTGGAGCGATGTTGGCGAGAGACAGATCTTGGGTCCAGAACTGATCATTCGTACGGTGGAGAAGGTAAAGAAGATCCAGGGACACCTACGAGCTGCACAAGACAGACAGAAGCACTGGGCCAACATTCATCGACGACCTCTAGAGTTCCAAGTGGGAGAGCATGTGTTCTTGAAGATCTCACCTACTCGAGGTACTATCAGATTTGGAGGAAGAGGGAAGCTAATTCCAAGGTACATTGGACCCTTCGACGTGCTAGATCGCGTCGGAGACGTTGCTTACAGGCTAGCTCTACCTCAGACCTTGGAGGGAGTACATGACGTATTCCACGTATCTCAGCTGAGGAGGTACATTCCAGACCTGAGTCATGTGCTGGACTATTCAGAGATCACCATCGGGCCAAGCTTATCGTACCAGGAGGAGCCTATAGAGATCCTGGACCGTAGCGAGAAAGTGTTGCGAGGCCAGACTATTCCTCTCGTTCGTATTGCATGGAGACATCATGCACCAGGTGAATCCACCTGGAAACGAGAAGAGGATATTCGACAGCGTTATCCCCATCTATTTCCAAACCAGGGTATGTCTAATATTTCAAACTCAATCTCTCTTAATCATCATATGTCCATAATCAATCTTTCATTCTCAGTATATGATTGTTTTTATTTCGAGGACAAAATATTCTAAGGAGGGTAGATTGTAAACTCCCTCGACCAGATTTCAGTAATTTAGGATTAGTTTAGACTAATTAGAATTATAGCAACTTTTTAAAAATTTATTTATTATATAATCTATTGATTGTGCACCTGTTCATTACACAATTAATTAGGGCATCCCACTAGCTGTTAAATCCTAAACAAATTTCACATACCTGCCCTAGACTTGTTAGACTACTTTTTCTGTATTTTGTGCAACTTTCAGAAACCTTGTTTGATGCTTCGTTTTAGTCGCACAAAAGTCGTTACAAACGTACGTATTTATTTTCTATTTAAATTTCTGCTCTTTACCCACCTCTGTACCCTAGGAAATTGAGGACCAGTAGGCACCTGTTTGTCCAACCAAAAATACGATAAAATTCTACTCTAATTATACTTCAAATATCGTTTTGACACCGTAGAAAAACTATGACCCTAACAGCCTCAAAATAATTAGTGAACACCGTGCGCAGTATTTATTAAATAATAAATACGATGACCATATCACCTGCAGAATCAGACCCTGCATCTGCCCAGGCTCACCCCACACTGTCCAAAACATTTCTTCCCAGCTATTTCCCTCATTTCTGTACAATTCAGAATTTCGGAAAATCAGTATTTGAAATTTGGTAAATTACGAAATTACGCAAAATACAAATTTTATGCTTTTATGCAATTTATGAAAAGTTAGGGTTTTTTATGCAAAATTGCATGCAAGGTGGCATAATTCTATTGGCTAGACCATAGGTGTATGGGAGCCACCCAAAACACCCAGAAAAATCTAGGAGAAATATCCCCAAAAATCAAATTACCAATATAACCCTGGATTTACACTTATTTACAGAATTGCCATTGCCCCAACCCTATATAAACCCTAGCAGCCCCCTCCATTCCAACACACCCCACCACCACCACGGCCACCCTCCGCCCACCGGACCACCGCCGGACTGTTCGCCACTCCCCTCCCCTTCCCTCCGACCACTGCCACCCACCTCCGGCCGCCTGCTCCGCCGTGGCCAGCCACTGCAGACCCATCCCGACTTTACCTCCACAGCACCACCACCACTCCCATCCACCCCAGCGCCACCTCTGGCCGTCGCCGACCACCGCCACCACCCCCAAACGCCTCGCCGTCGTCCCCTCCGTCGAACCAACCCACCACCACCACCCCACGACGCCTCCAGCCACCGCCCTGACCTCCACAGAACCCCGACCCCTCTTCCCAACTGCACCACCACCCCCATCCCGACCGCCTCAAGCCACCGCCACCGCCGTCGTGGACCTCCGCCACCACCACCAACCTGACCGCCACCCTCCCCTCTGTCGAACCCGCCGCCTGTCCGGCCACCTCCGCCGCTCCTCCGCCGCCAGCAGCCCCCGCACTTAACTGCTGCTGCTGCTGCCAGTAGCTACTGCTGCTGTTCCCCCGCTCCTCCGGCCGCCTCCGCCGCCGTCCACCCGCCGTCGACGACCTGTGGGACCCCCCTGTCAGTAGGTATACCCCCTAAACCTAATATATATGTAATTATATATATATATACCTATATGTATACCTATATGTATATATATGTATATATATATGTATATAAATATGTATATATATGTATATTTATATATATATATATATATTATATTATATAATATATGTTATATACTGTTATTATACAGTATAATTATACTATATATATTTTTATTATTTATTAAATATATATATATATATATATATATATATATATATATATATATATATATATATATATATATATATATATATATATATATGAATACTATACATATATATTTATATTATGTATAGATATATTTATATAACATATTATGTATATATATTTATATATATATATATATATATATATATTTATTTATAACATATTATTTATGTTATATTATGCATTTTATTCTGTTTTATATATATATATATATATATATATATATATATATATATATATATATATATATATATATATATATATCTATATATAGTTTATACAAATATGTGTATACACACACACACACACACACACATATATATATATATATATATATATATATATATATATATATATATATATATATATATATATATATATATATATATATATATAATATGTATACTATATGTATATAATATTATATAACATATTATTTATATGTTATATATATGCTATGTATTAAATATATTATTATTAATAAATATTGCTGGATAATACAGCATATGTATATATGTATATTTTATATTTCTGCACTTAATATAATTCCTGCATTTACAGCATATGTATATATGTATATTTTATATTTTTGCACTTAATTTATTTCCTGCACCTATTATATATATATAATTATACATATATATATGTTATCTATATATATATTAATATCCAGCTGGATAATACAGCTTATATATATTATATATATATTTTCAATACTTGCAATATCATTTCAATTTATTACATATATCTATATATATATTATATATTATACTGTGCTGGATATTACAGCCTATCTATATATATTTACAAATTATTGCACTTTATTATATATAACAGTGGTCACATATAGACCCTGATAATATTTATATTATATTGCTGAATAGTACAGCATTTATATATGTACTAAATTTCTACACTGTCATTTCCTTTATCTATATAAATATATACATCAGTGGATACACCCTGATAATATTATATTATATATATAGCAGTGGATATACCCTGCTACTATTATAGATACCTGCATTTCATATTCTTTATATACTATATATACTGCTAGATATATATTATATCTATGTATATACATACTATATATATCTATATATATATATATATATGCTTATATTACAACTATGATATTCACGAACCCTGTCTGTTTTAACAGAAACCACCTTCAGCACAGCCAGTGACCCCCTGTCACCAGCAACCTCAAACCTGACTGTGAGATCAGGTTATCAACACTATCAGGGAGTATGCAAGTATACCTTGCCAAGTAAATGTTTAAATTCAATTATTGATATCTGCTTTGTTCTTGAATTTCATATACTATGAGTACCTGAGACTGCCTCTGGTACAGTCAACTGATACGTTGATAATTAGTGTAAATAACTTAGTCTTACAGACTCACCAACACTGTGAGAGTATCCTGATATTCTCCTAGACCCTATCACGGTAACACGCAACATGGTTGCATTACATTTATGGATGTGATCTGCGTATTTGATTAGCTACCAGTACGTGTGACCCGCATCACGGATTAGAAAAACTCAGGAAATGTACGACTTGATATTTAGTTTCATTGGGTTGGAAAAGATAACTAGTAGACGTATGGGACACCCCCTCCATATATGATTTATACCTTCGTACCATGCTCCTCGGAGATGGTCGATTGCAGAGCTACCCGTGAGTCCGGGGGCATATGACACCTATACTAGCCAGTCACCACGATTGGTGAATTACGTCAGCATATGTCTAGCCGACACATTCCCATGCATACTACAAGGTCTTTACTTGCATTTCACTTAGATGGTTAGCACCCTGTATTTATTTTCTTTATTCAGTATTCACATACATGGCATGTCATTTTCTGTATCTTGTTATGTCCCACTGAGGACCTGGTTCCCTGCCAGATCTAGATGAGGCTTTCTACCCCACTGTGTACGGCCCTGATCAGGAGGCCAGATGTGCTACCGAGGAGGAGCTCGAGGAGACACCCTCAGAGTATGCTTGATCCTAGAGGCCTGCCACCTGGAGATGGAGATGTTTTCATCAGATAGACACTGCTTAGTCTATCTGATTTTTCTGC
The DNA here is from genome assembly GCA_036927795.1 of Iris macrosiphon. NCBI lineage: Eukaryota > Viridiplantae > Streptophyta > Magnoliopsida > Asparagales > Iridaceae > Iris > Iris macrosiphon. Next base: position 17,646,498 of record JAYESA010000004.1, read on the forward strand.
GCTATTATCAGTTTTTGTAGTAGGCTTGTATTCTCACCAGTTGTGTACTGTATCAGACTCAGTTTTATATATATAGTTCAGCACTTGCTTTTTTGACATTTTGTTGTGGATGAGATAGATATACCTATTTTTGTACTTGTAGTATTTTAGGACAGCGTAGCACGTTCCTTTGGGTCCATCAAAGTGGATTAAGCCCTTAGTGACGTGTCAGCTGGCCAGTGACACGTGGTCTAGTTCCTGACATTTTGGGACTGGGGCGTGACAGAGCCGCATACGCACCGAGCCGCATGCGCACATGGCCGCATGGCCCTTGGCCTCCTGGGCACCTGAGCGTATGGCCCCTGGCCTCATGGGTACCTGACCGCATGACCCCTGACCGCATGGCTCCATGAAGCATGCGCCCGAGAAAACAATCGTGCATGTAACTCGTGCATAAAAGGAGCGCACGAGCGCCATGCGACGATGCTGACGTGCTAAGTGAAAAGTGCGCCAACAAAGCACCACTTTTCGTCCTTGAGCACGAGCCTAAGTCCGAGTCTGAGTCGCTAAGTCCCTGCGGGCTTAGCTCCTAAGAAAAACTTTCCAAATGTGGTGACAAAACCAAGATTGTCATAATGGAGTTCACACTTAAACCCTCTAGAAAAAGTCAACCCACATGGGCCTCCACCCCATGTGCATATACTAATACTAAGCATGGCTATGTATTGAGATATACACATCGATGGTTTTTCAATGTGAGACTAAAACTCCCAAAGCCAAATTGAAAACACCAACAATATATATATATATATATATATATATATATATATATATATATAAAATTTGTGGTCAAAACATGTCTCTCTTTATTCAAATCTAACAAATATTGTATCTTTCAAAAAAAATTATAAAGAAAAGTTTGTTGTTAAATTCACCTCTAATCTCATTAAATTATTTTTACCATATTTAAGGGTGCACCCCACAGTTTTTCAATAATGTAGAAGATCCTCCAGTTTTGACGGAATTCGTCTGGAATTGACGGCCAAATGCGTTGACCAAATTTTTTTGACCAAAATGCTCTTCTCATTGTCTTCTTCCTTTTCCTCCTCCCCGCGGGCAGGCTGTCGCCCCTCCTCGCCACCGCACTCCTAGCCGTCACCGTTCCCCTAGACAACAACAGCAGCCGTTGCTCGCACGCGCGAGCCGCCATGCCGGTCGCCGCTGCTCGTACTCACCCCGTTGCTCACCGTTGTCGCCGCTGCTATTGTTGCTGCTACGGGAGAGCGAGGTCGGGGAGTGGGGCAGTGGCGGGGAGGGGGGACGGTGTCGGGAGGGATGGGGAGCGGCGACAGAGGTGGCGAGGGTGGCGGAGAGGGAGGGCGGTGGTGGGGAGGGGGGGGGGGGCGACCGGAGAGTTTTGGGGGTGGGGGTGGGGGTGGGGGTGGCGGGGAGGGGAGAGGGGGAGCGGTGAAGGTGAAGGCGACGGCGATGACGGCCTGTCTGCGGGGGGTGTGAGAGGAAAGAGAAAAAGAAAATAGGAGTGGGACATTTTCGTCAAATTTTCTCCCTTTTGGATATTTTCGTCAAATTTTCTCCCTTTTGGATTGACCGTCATGATTGGAAGTATTCCGTCAAAAGTTGAAGATATGTACATTATTAAAAAATTGTGAGGTACACCCTTAAATATAATTAAAAAAGTGAGGGATAGGTCAATTTTTTTTTTTACTTTTGTTAGATTTACTTAATATAAAATAAAATAAAATCAGTTTACCTTCTTAATTTCTTTCTACCCTCCACATCCCTTAATTTCTTAATTCAATTAAATATTTTTATTATCATATTAACTTAAAAAAAATTATCATGGGGGCATCGCGGCATTTAATCTTTCCTATGGATAGAATGTTTTGATTTGTTGTTTTTTATTAATAATTATAGTGATGAATAGAATGTTTATTTTTTATTTTTTTTAAAGACTAGAAAATCGTGCAGTTCTCCTCCAAAAAAATTGATTAGATATGTAATAAAAAATTAAAAAATAATTACAGATTAAATTTTTTTTTTAAATAATTGACTGATAGTTTAATTTTTATAAAACATATATAATTGATTAAAGCTTCTAAAAAGAAGAAAGAATGAAACATAGTATTAAAAAAAAAAATTTAACTTATCCCCCACTTTATTTATTCATATTAAGAGTGCACCCCACATTGTTTTCATAATGTACAAGTCTTTCCACTTTTAGCGGAATCCGTCTAGTAATGAAAGTCAACTGCTTCGACTAAATTTTTTTGACCAAAATGTTCCTCATTTCTTCTTTCTCTTTCCTCTCAACCCTTTTCTCCGCGGGCAGGCTGCCACCGCCGCTCCTCCACAAACCCCCCTGTTAGCCTACCTAATTATAGTTAGTTAGTTATCATAGATTGATTGTGAATATCTCTTAGCATAATTATTGTTAGCAAAGTTTAACCAAACTCTTGTATATATATCTCTATTGGGACCTCTTAGCTATTTTTTGCTATGAAGGATTTTCTATGAAGGATTTGGGACCTCCTAGCTATTTTTTGGGAATTGCAGTTACACGAAATTCTTCCGAACTCTTTCTGAGTCAATCGAAATACGCGGAGGAGATTCTTGACAGGGCGGGAATGACGACATGCAATTCTTCTAATACACCTGTTGACACAAAAACTAAACTCACTTATGATTCGGATCCCCCCTTCGACGATCCGACTCATTATCGGAGTTTAGCAGGTGCATTACAATATCTCACATTCAACTGGCCGGATATATCTTATGCAGTTCAACAAGTATGCTTACACATGCACAATCCTAAAGTCGTGCATATGCACGCTTTAAAGCGGGTGCTTCGGTATATTAAAGGCACACTTGACCTTGGCTTGCAACTCTATAAATCATCAGTTTCAAGTCTCATTTCATACACCGATGCAGATTGGGGTGGTTTCCCTGACACTCGACGCTCGACATCCGGTTATTGTGTTTTTCTTGGCGAAAACTTACTATCTTGGTCCTCCAAACGTCAACCTACTCTCTCTCGTTCCAGCACCGAAGCCGAGTACCGAGGAGTCGCCAATGTCATTTCTGAATCACGTTGGTTACGTAATTTACGTTTGTAAGTTGATCCGATAAGTCTTTGAGTTCCTGACAGTAAGAGGAGACGTCGGAAAAATCATCAAGAAAGGTGTTGGCAAACCTGGTTTCGAGAGTCGATGCACGTACGTGTTTGTTATCCAAAAAAATGCTCGCAAGTCGATCCCACTGTGCCTTGGCGGTGGAATTAGGCTTCAAGATGGTGATGAGTAATTCAGAGGAGATCGTGCCGTACATCCAAGTTAGGACGATGGCGTCGAGACGGGTCCAGAGATCCTTATCAAAGGCATGATCTTTTTCTTTCTCCGATAATGGTTGTGACGGGATGATGTGCTCGTAGACGTTATAGGCACGACAATGAATTTGGAATAATTCAGCCCAAGAGGCGTAGTGTCCTTTCTCTGATTCAAGACGAATTGGGATGGAGTTCTTGATGTTGGAGACGGCAAGTGCTGGGTAGAATTTGTTGTTGGTGGATTCCATTATGGCAGCAGAATTGGTTGTTGGAGACGCCATGAAAGGAAGGAGCAGCAGAATGAGAAGAGGACGGCGGAAGCATTTGAGAAGGCTAGGAGTCGAGAAGCTCTGATACCATAAAGGAGATTAAAATCCGTCCTCTTCATATTAACAACAGAGATATATATACAAGAGTTTGGTTAAACTTTGCTAACAATAATTATGCTAAGAGATATTCATAATCAATCTATGATAACTAACTAACTATAATTAGGTAGGCTAACACCCCCCCTCTCCCCTCCCTCCCGCTCCACCCTCTCCCCGCCACCGACCCCCTCCCTGTTCCGACCCCCCAGCCAGCAGCGGTAGCGGCTGCTCGCCGCTCTGCAGTCGTCGCTGCTATTGCTGCTGTTGTTGTGGGAGAGCGGGGTCGGGATGCGGAGCGGTTGCGTGGAAGGAGGGCGGTGGTGGGATGGGGGGGGGAGGCGGTGGCGGGAAGGAGGGGGAGGGGTTGCAAGCGACTAGTAGGGGGGAGCGGGGCTGCGACGAGGAGGAGGAGGAGGGACGGGGACGTAGGCGAAGCGGGGCCTCCATCAAGGAGGGAGGAAGAAGACAGAAATATTTTCGTAAACTAAACTAGCCAACAAAGAAGAAGAATAAGTCAAATTTGTCCTTAAATACTCTATAGTATATGAAATTAAAGATTTTGAACTATTATACTTTTTTCTAATTTGTTATTTTTTGTTAGTCTTGTAGCTTAAATGTCATAAAAAAAACGTTAGTATATTGGACTTCTTGTTCCTATATTTAAAAATGTTAATTAGATTTTAGGTTTCAAAAATATTCAAAATTAGTATTTTGGTTCTAAAAATGTTCAATTTAAAGTTTAGATTCTCAAATGACGGTTTACCTGTATTGATCATCCAAAATTTGTTAATAAATATTTTATAGTTATTGAGACTTAGAGTTCGAGAAACATCTGTCATTCTAGAATTTTGATTCAATTTGTTTTAATATATTTTTGTTAGTCAACACCGATCAACCGTCGTCTCAAGATCCAAACCGTAAACGGGACATCTTTATGGCCAAAATACAAATTTGTGAATGTTTTTAGAACTCAAAAGTCTAATTAACCATATTTAAAACGAATTTAATGAGCCTAAAATCCTACATTAAAGAGATTATTTGAATTATTGGATGAACTTGTTCCGATTATTGTGGTAACTGTAGAATTTGGATAATGAATAAATTTCTTTGCAGGGGTTTGCGCATCGACCACGTTGTTGTAGTTTAGGAGCATGATTAGACGGATTTTTTTTTTTTTCCTTTTTTTTTTTTTTTTTTTTTTTCTTTTTTTTTTAACTTCATAAAGTCAACACCTCGTAGGCCAACTTGTAAAATAGTGATAGATGTAGACATCTATATGCAAAACGTGATAATCTTTGTCATTTTAGTAATTTATGTCTTCTTCCACTAGAATGAATGGGTTGGTTGGACATCTTTAAAAAGTGTCATATTAGAATTTTTTATTTATTTTTAAAATAGCCTTATGTTAATTTGACGTTATTATTTTATGTGTTGTATCAAATTACTAGTCAATATAACTATAAGCATAAAAAAACTATACCATAATATCTAGATGGTCAGTTGGCAGATAGTTAAATCTATAATTTAAATTACAATTCTAGGTCAAGCAACAAAGGTGCACTTTACAAATTTTCGTAGACTATAAAAAATATAAATAAAAAGATAAGAGCAATTTTTTTTTATAGAAAATTATATTTATCTCTATGACACATTAAGTCATATAGTGAAGAAACCGCAAATCCTACAAAAAAAAAAAATAGGTGTGATACTTAAAGATACTGGGATAAACAAAATCGGTTCAATCTGAGCGGTGAAGTGGAGCGAAATAAAAAATCCTTCGTTTGGATGTTTCGAAGAAGTGGAGGTTTGAAATGAAAAATTCTAAAATTTGATATTTGGTTGGTTATTGAAGTGAGTGAAAATGTGTAACTTTCTGTTGAAGTGACATCCGACGGGGTCGGTAGGGTTTGAGCCCCCACAGAGGTGTAAACCTGTGTGTGTGTTATATATATATATATATATATATATATATATATATATATATATATATATATATATATGTGTGTGTGTGTGTGTGTGTGTGTGCGTGTGTGTACTTTATGTGTCCTACTTGCGCCCGAAGGCTGCCACATGTATTCCGCGTCCTTCCGGTCGGGAGATCCACGTTGTAACCACTAGGCTACAACTCTCTCTCTCTCTCTCTCTCTCTCTCTCTCTATATATATATATATATATATATATATATATATATATATATATATACACTTGGATCATGAACATGGAAGAAAACTAAGCATAACACTCCCTTACGACAACTCTGCAATGGCAGATTGGTGAGATATTGTATTTAAGGAACAACTTTACATAAGAACATAAACCAATCATAACAGTATACATCCGAGAACATGTCTATTATGAACAGAATTCTATATAGGAATAATAGATCTTTTTATTAAAGTAGAGAGAAAATGATCCTCCAACCAAATGCGCGAAGTGGAAATAGGAATTTCTCACTTTCGTGCTCTAATTTAGAAAAAAAATTCGATTTCATGACAGAAAAAATTTATTGTTCATGTTAAATTACAGTAAACATTGTCTATAAATTCTCTACATAAATATGTAAAGTGGTCCCAAAACCAAACTTAGATCACTTTTACATTTTAAATCTGCCAACCAAATAATCCCTTAGAAATAGTTTATGGTGTTTAAGTAATATTATAAAAAGTAACTTCATAGCTATAGAAATTCAGCACAGTTATTATTATTTTTTTTTTGCAGGCCTCAACGGAATTCGATCACTACACAACCACAATAATCAACGTAAAAATAAATTAAGATGAGTCATCGTGCTCCACTTTCAAACCTTGCATACAAACTTAGTTAGGTCATCAACAACAATAATAAAAGGATTCCTAAATGTGCTATGTAACATGATTGACATATAAGCTAGTCCAACTGCTACCAACAAAATTAATTTATTTTCCAATGAAAACAAACTCATATTTAATTACGCTAAATTGCAACTTGATACTCTCAACCCTAAATTATTTTAATTACTAACTTAATATCTTAAAAAAAAAAAATTCCAAAATACTTCTCTTCCCCACCTCCCGCTGCCCAGTCCCTCCCCTCTTCCTGCATGTCCGTCGACTGCCGTCCTCTCTTCCCGCGCGTCCTCTTCCTCTGTCGGATGACATTTTCGTCGGTTGCCGCCCTCCCTCATCCTCCCCTCTTCTCTCTCTCCGAGCAAACGCCATCGCCGAAGAGAGAGAGGGGAGGGTGGGATAAGGGTGGGGGAGAAAGAAAGGAGGGGATGGGGCGGCAGCCGGCGAAGGAGGGAGAGCACTTGGAGAGGGAGGGTAGACATGGACATTTAAATTTTTATTTTTTTATTTTTATTTTTAGTATACGAAGTTGAAAGTATTGAGTAGTTGATGGTATCATGTTGGTAATTAAAAAAAATTCGGATATCAAATTAAAAAATTATGGATAGTTAAAGATATAAAGTTACAATTTAGTCTTTAATTACTTATAATACATTCACCTACTACAATGGAGTAAGCAACCATAGTACAGACATCAAATTGACAAATTGTTGTTGTATATCCATAGAAATTGATGACCAATAAATTAAAATTAATGAATAATAATTTATTGGTTGATAATTTAGTTGCAACTTTTTTGAGCCTGAGAATTTGGATGATTATGTAGTCATTGAAAATGGCTTACCAACAACTTTTGCAGCTAGAGATAGCAAGGATGGCAGATGAGACACTCACGTAGTCCAATGCTACATTTATTCCTCGCCAATATTAAATAAACACACTCAACCATCGTCATATCATGTTCACGTACTAAAAAGATTTCTTTACCTGATATTATTAAAAATAGATAAAAAGAAAATTTAAAATATATCAAAATAGTTTAAATATAATTAAAATATATTTTAATTAAAATTTGTTATATATATGTTTGTCAAGGTACAAGATGGGTCGGGCGGTCCGGAACCTGGTCCGGACCCGGTCAACTACCCGGACAGGCCGGCCTACCCCCTCCGCGGGTCCGGACTGGGTCGGTAAATTCGACCCGAGAGCCAGGTCCGACCCGGCTCAGCAGCGGTGGATCTGGTTAAACCCGTTGAGACTCGGCCAGACCGGTCCAGTCCAGACCCAAATTTTTTTACCCATTTCAGAGATATTTTGGTCAAAATGACAAAAAATATCCTTATAACAACTATATTTCAAAGGTTATGAGGTCATTTTGCACCAAAATTTTTTTATATAGCCCAAAATTCATAAAAATTAAACACAAATATTTCTTCCCTCTAACAAAATATACAAGCTAAACAATTTCTGAATATTAAAGTAACAACTTTCTGGATTTTGAAGTGCAATTTTCTGGAAGTCAAACTACAGTGTTCTTGAGGCTTCAACTTGTGTGAAATTTATTGGAGGTTTCAAGTTGATATTTTAAGTAATTTTAATATTATATAATAGTTTTTTTTATTCGTATTTTGAATTTTTCTTTCCTCTCTCTCTCTCTCTCTCTCTCTTTTGTTGGTAGATAAATAAATTATTCTTCTCTTATTTTTTTAAAATTAATTTTTAAAATATGGATGCTATTGATTCTAACCATCCTTATGGTTCAAATTTATTTGCTTATTATGCTCAAATGTTTGAAGAAAATCTTATTCATGATTCCGTGCCACCGACACAAATGTCATATACTGAAGTTAGAAGTATGAGTTTGGCTACTAATGTTGCAAATAGGAAAAAAAATTAGTTTTACGAAATTATTATGAAAAATTATATGTCACTGATAGTGAGGGCATACCGGTTTTAGATCCAAAAGATCAAAAACTAATAGCTAAATGTGCGCAATGAAAGAAATGTAAGAAAACTTACAAATAGAAAAAGAATGATGAAACGAACAGTTTAAGAAGACACTACGAAAGTTGTTATGGCAAAGATACACTATAGGCTAGACAAACACAACTAAGTAGCGATCCTCAAGGATCTTCTATAGGTAACTTTTCTTATTATGATGCTCGTAACAAAACAGAGTTAACAAAATATATTATTTGTGATGAACACTCTTTTATTATCACGTCCCAAAACCAAAATACTGGAGAGCAGGGAATGAAAAGGCCAGCTACGCATACTTAGAGCACGCTGGTACTCCGCATATACGGTGAAGCTGTAAGACATAATGGGTCACTACTACAATCCAACAGTCAAGCCTAGTCCAACAACCCGACTGTCTCAATCACAAGAATAATATGGATAATATCAAGATGTAAGATCAGCTGAAATATAATAATAAAGCATCACAAACTATAATATACAGATGATCATGATGCTAGTAAACACAAAATAAATAAACTAGCCAGAGTCTAAGTCATACATGATCAACCCTAGAATATGTCAATCATACTAATGTTTGTAGGCTAACAGGTCAAACCAAAACACGAGCTAAACACATGCTCGATGGCTAAACGATAACAAAAGTAGAATATACAACAGAGTAGGGAAGGAAGAAAACTCACTCAAGCGGTCTGGTGCTCCTGGTGGTCACCATCTCTAGAAGATACGAAAGATCCTCCGATGCTGCTACGGGATCTTGCCATACAAAACTAGTTGGATCAGATCCCAAATAGAAAGTACCACAAAGGAAGCCAATCTAGGAACTAAAACTAACAACACAAGCAATATAAATACTGAAAATAAAGACTGAATGTAAATGACCTCAGGATAATGAAAGAAATACTATAAACCTGCAATGAGACATATCCTGAACTGATAAGCAATATAGAATAATAAGTACAAAAAATAAAGGTGTGATCATGTAAAGCCTAGAATAACTATCATCCATCAACCATGACAAAACATATAATTACGGCTTGATACTTTAACTAACTAGGGTTATCACAATCCTAATTACTAATAATTAATAATGCAACACGATGCTAGAGTTCCTTCTGATCGCATGCTCCTGCAGTCCGTCCGGGATATCCATACGCACAAACCAACACCGGATACTCCTCAAGATACTCCACAATATAAACCACTGGATACTCCACAAGATAACTGTATGAATAACCGGGACTGCATGCAATCTAAAAAATCTTTAGCCATGTACTAAGTGAATCTCTAGTTATGAACCCCTAGTTTTTTCTTGTTTGAATCCGGGTGTGGCATTCTACAAAATCCATCATAGACATGATGCAACAAAACAAGTTATAATAGTAATATAAATGAGTTTCAATATACATTGCATAAACGGACTCATGTAAGCCACGACAACAACCAAGCCATGTGAATCCAAGTGAAGCTAAGTAAAGCCAAGTACAACCATGTGAAGCCATGTCAATCCAGGTGAAGCCAAGTGAAACCAAGCCAAGCCATGTCCGATGAAGCCATGTAAAGTCATGCCAAGTCAAGTCAAGTCAATCATGTCACGTGTAGCCGGGCAAAGCCGGGTGAAATCGAGTAAAACCAAGTCAAGTCAAGTCAAGTCATATGAAGCCACGTAAGTTCATGTCAAGTCAGGTCAAGTCAATCATGTGTCTAAACAAAAGTCCAAAGAATCAAATAAAAACACGAAAAACCAAGAAATTCTAAAGAAAGAGCACGATCAGTATACCATCGGTACAGTCCAGTACACCGCCGGTATACCGGTCCAGAGATAGGAATAACACAGCAAGTTTTGGATTCCAACAAAGTGGTATACCGTCTGTATAATGTAGTATACCGTCGGTATATCGTTCCAAGTAGGCAAAAAAGTTACTGAAAAATAAAGTTCCACAAATCGGTATACCGTCGGTATACTGTAGTATACCGTCGGTATGCCGGCCAAGAAAATATCCTAAAGTTCGGTCAACAATTTTGGCAGGATGGTATACCATCTGTATGCCGATAAGTTTCACAAAAATATATAGAATTTCAAGTTGATCAAAATCGGTATACCGTCGGTATACAGTAGTATACCGTTGGTATACCGATTTCCGAGGAAAAAATTAGCCAAAGTCAGATCTGCTTCTCGGGACCCAAATTAAACTCCAAAAATTACCAGAACCAAGTCTAACAAGAAGTCAAGTCTAGTGGTAAATCGCATATCACAATATGGACTAAAACTCGCGGTCACAACTCCGGTACCGTTTTGCGTTAATGAGTTACCAAAAAAGGACGGAACACGATTCTACCAAAAATCAAAACTGAGATGGTCAAAAGACTAAAAATCACGAGATGAACAATAATGATAAAGCAAGTCTAAGCTAAAAAGCAACAACCATATCTCTAGAAAATAAAATGACAGAAAGTAAAAGAAGTTCAAAGAATTGGCAATATGTACTTGTCTAAAGCGAGCTTCCAGCCTAAATCTTCTAGTCCACCACATCAAAGGGGTTCAGAAACCACACTCCAGGTCTCAAGATCAAGAGAGAAATGGGGAAGAGAAGAGAGAGAAAGAGAAAAGAAAAGAAATCAAGTACTATATATAGAGGAATCCCAAAATATCTAAAAAGTGAAACAAATATCTGCCGAGCAGTATACCGTCGGTATACTGTAATATACCGCCGGTATACTGGCCATGGAGTAAAATTTTAATTTTGAGAATTTTTGAGCTTCCTCGAGATCCAATAAAATACAATAAATAGCACAAAATGCGTATCTGTATAAAATACGAATACTGTGAGACGAGTCTTACAACTCTTCCCTTCTTAGAAAAATTTCGTTCTCAGAATTTCTATAAGGATCCAAAATTAACTAACAAGGAAATGCAAGAAAATAAGCACGAAACTAAAAACAAGCAGGAAACTCATGTGAACATAAAATTTCCTGGGTAACAACAAGAAATCAGAAAAAAATAGATATAACAGATAAGCTAATAATCAATCACATGCACAAGCTAAGATAGGACACGGGTATACGAATAAGTATACCTTCCGAGTCGAAGAGAAATGGATAACGAGTACGCATGTCGTCCTCGTGCTCCCACATCGACTCGTCCAGTGAGTGATGCCCCCAAGCAACACGATCTAATCGGATAGTCCGGTTCTTGAGAGCCTTCTCCCTCTGGTCCAAAATAGACACGGGCCTCTCCTCATACGATAGGTCGGTACCAACGACTAACTTAGAATAGTCCAGGATATAGCTCAGGTCTAAAATATACCGGTGCAACTGAGATACGTGAAAGATGTCATGTACCCCATGAAAGGAATGATAGTTAGCAGCGCATTCACAACGAGGTTACCCTTGAGCTCGCAATGATGGAAGAGATAGACGATAAGATACGTCTCCAACTCGCTCGAGAATATCGCACGGGCCTATATATCTAGGACTAAACTTTTTTTGCACTCCAAATCTGATAACTCCACGGGTAGGCAAAAATTCTCAGAAATACATGGTCGCCGACAGAGAACTCAAGATGACGACTGTGATGATCTTCCCAATGATGCTGTAGATCCTGAGCCACTCTGAGATGCTCTCTGATCTGTCTGATCACTCCAACTGATTGAGCAATCATCTCTGGACCAAGAATTTGTCTCTCGTCATTGTCATCCCAAGCTAACGGTGATCTACATCTCCTACCATACAAAGTCTCGAAGGGGGCCATCTGAATGCTCGCCTGGAAGCTGTTGTAATAGGAGAACTCTACTAAATGCAAGTGATCCTCCCAATATCCATCAAAGTCAAGTGTACAAGCTCGAAGCATATCCTCCAAAGTCTGAATAGTACGCTCCGACTGCCCGTCTGTCTAAGGATGGTAGGCTGAACTGAACTTTAACCTAGTACCCAGACTCTATTGTAGGCTCTGCCAAAAGTGAGACATGAACCGTGGATCTCTATCTGAGACTATGCTAACTTGCATGCCATGCAATCTGACTATCTGTATCATGTACATCTCAGCTAGCTGCTCTGTAGATTGGCCCTCTCTGGAAAAAAATGAGTAACCTTCGTAAGTCGATCCACTATAACCCATATAACATCTCTGCCAGACGGGGACCTAGAAAGATCGGTCATAAAGTCCATAGTGATATGGTCCCACTTTCACTCCAGAATCGGTAAAGGCTGAAGTAGTCCGACCTATCTCTGATGCTCATGTAAACCCCCTGATTTTCAAGAATTTTTAATTTAGAATTTTCCTGTATTTTTTGTAATTTTCTGGAATTAAACTAAGGTATTTTGTAATTAAATGATTTCTAAATAATATTTAATAATATTAAAATATTATGAAAATAATATTTTATGGTGTAAAATAAAAAATTAGACATAGGATAATTTTCTGGGAATTTATTGGACCCCGGAAGTATTTTTAAAGCCCTAAAAACTATTTTATAATTAAACCAAAATAAATCCAGAAATTAATCCGGTTTATTTGAAATAAACCATACTGAACCAACCCAAACCCAACCCACTGCTGAACCAACCCAACCCGATCTTAGCTGGTCGGATCCGGGTCTGACCCGACCCGCTTAAGACCCGACCCGGCCCGAACCCCTCACCTTCCCCCAGCCGCTTACCCGACGCCGCGTAACGCTCGCCGCTCCGGAAGCCGCCGCCGCTCGGCATCCCCGCTCCCGTAACCGCCGCCTCTGGCCCTTCCCCTCCCCTCACCGGTCGACGCACCGTCTCCCCTCTCCGCCCTATAAAAAGCCCTTTCCTTCTCCGGCCACCCGATTTCCTCCCCCTCCTCCGTCTTCTCCGGCGAGCCGACCCTGCCGCAGCTCCTCGAGCCTCCAGCCTCGCCACCTCGCCAGCGCCACGCCCCGCCATCCTCCCTCTCCTCCATCTCTTCCATCAGCCGACCCTGCCGCAGTTCCCGGAGCCTCCAGAACTGTTACCAACGTCCTAGTCGGCCGTCCCCGTAGCCATCGATGACTCCTCCAGAACCTCCATCTACCCGAGCCCTCGCAGGACTCTGCCTAGCCGTGCCCTAGCCGTCTACGGCCTCCACTAGCCCATCCCCGCTGACCAGCACCGACCCTCGCCTCTCCGTCGTGTCCGCCACAGCAGCCCCTGACCCGGACACAGCAGAAACCCTAGACCCGACTCGGACGCGACGCGGACACGGAGAATTTGCAGTTTCCGGAGCCCTGTTCAGGTATTTTTTTCTCTCTCCTTGTAGCTCTGTTTCTCGTTCCGTCTGTTGCATCGCGTAGCATGCATGACTTGTAAACTCGCTCACCCAAAATAGGTATTTGTGTATATTTTATATTATTATATTTATTATAGATGTTGAATTTATTTAGAGTATTATCTTAGTTAATTAGAAAATAATTTTTTTAGTATATTTACTTATATAAATATTTATTTAGAATTATTTTTAGGCTATTTTAGATTATTGAGATTTTTTCATAATTTTTAGTTAAATAAAAACTAGTAACACTAATTTTTGAGGACTTTAAAGAATTTATTTTATGTTCAAACTTAATTAAAAATATCCCAAAATTTTATTTTAGGTTCTAAATAATAAAATATATTTTCTAGAATTTTTTGGAAATTTTTCGATTATTTTTAGCATTTATTTCGAGTTAATTATGAAAAACTGAATTAAAAACTAATTTCTGAAAAAAACCCAAAAAGTAATTAATTTTGCCCAGTCAGCAAACAGGGGGCCCACCTGTCAGCCTCCAGCAGTGAACAGTGTCGGGCCCGCTTGTCAGTGACCGCTGAGTGGGTGCGAGCCGAGCCGAGCCGACCTCGAGCCGAGCCGAGACCGAGTTCTACTCGGACTCAGTTGAGCCGAGCCGCATCGAACTGCGACCGTTCGATCTGGGCGGAGCTGCACGGATGGCTGACACGTGGCTCGCTGTGAGCCGCGGCTGCACTTTCTCTCTCCTATATATATATATAATAGTTTAGATATTAATTTCTAGGGTTTTTCTTCAGCCGATTTTTGGAGAATTGTCATCTAGGGTTCCTTCATCTTCCAGAAGCCATTGCGCATAGCTCCGGACTCCAAACGAGACCTAGTTTTTTTTTAGAACGATAATGAGGTTAGCTTTCTGATTATATAAATTATTTTTCTAAATTATTAGTATTAAATTCTGGAAAATTCGTAGAGCACAGCATGTCCGAAAATAGACGTATTTCGATGTTTTCGCAATTTCGGGAGAACCCGGAATCAGAATCATGAACCGTTTAAAGTTTCGGAAAGCTAATGTCGAGATCATAGACATATATTTTTCCCAGAATTTAATTCGAAGTATTTACATACTGTTAATTCTGTAGAACTTCTAGGTTAGAATTTAATCATCGGTGCACAATACAAAATTTGTATATGCCATAATTCCCAAACGAATTTGAATTCGGACGAGCCGTAAACTCCAGCATGTTTTTGATGCTGAAATCTACAGGAAATCATGCATGAAAATTGAGTTTGTGTCGGTTTACTTTTCGGTCAACAGATCGCCTCGATTTGCGTGCCATGAGTCTCGAGTTGATAAAATTTAGTTTCTTTGGACAAAATTTAGGAATTAACATAAAAATCAAAATAATTAGATTAAAATAGGATTTTAGAGTAATTATTCCAGAATTAAATAAATTAAAATAAATTATCTTTTGACGTGATAAATTTGTAATACATAGGCTATTTGGACTGTGACTTGGACTCTGATTCATACCAGAAGCAGGACCCCAGGCAAGATACCTTGCCAAATTGTTTACAGTACTTTGCATGCTATTTATATTTCTTTTTATTTATTTTATTTCTGTATAGTTCTTGCATGTGTAGTTTTTCTCCAGTCATTACTATGTATTAGATATGTTGACACACACATGGCACCTAGTATCATGGGAGGACAATCATTAGGCGTATGGGCTTTTAACCACTCTGGTAAACCGTACTATATAGTTCGCACTATGGGCATGTGTCGCGCTGGTCGCTACCCAGAGGTATGTCGATTTCTGTAGAGTCGCGCTGGTCGCTACCCCAGAGGTATGTCGATTTCTGATGTTCTAGACGGGTGTGTGAGTTGTGAGGCTTAGATCGAGTAGACTATCCTTGTCCATACGTTGAAAAGTTGTCCTCATTTGCATTCATATAGATTGTCTTGTACAGCGTACTTATTTATTTTCAAATTATATGCATGTTTACTATATTCAAGTTGGCTCGTATTTTCTGTATCTTGTTACGTCCCTCTGAGGACCTGGTCCGCTGCCAGGTGTATCTGTTCTTGAGTATTTGTAGGAGAGCAGATTTGATGGTTGTATATGCTTAGTGGATGTCTTCTCTTCGAGCCGTGATCGATAGCTGGTATACTTATATTGGGTTTGATTGTGTTGTACTTATATTGTATTTACCTTTCCTATTCGAGTTGGTAGTGGATTTGTTTCCATCCAACTATCATCCTAGATACTTCTTATTGAGATCTAGTTTCATCGATACTGTTTATTTATTTCTATATGATTTTGGTGGATGAGATTTAGATTTTACCCTGTGACTTGTATTACAGTTATACCACTTGTGGATTTGATATTCATATTACAGCGTACGTGTGGATTTGGTTTCCATATATTGGAGTTGCCATATCCATGCGACTGGCATGCTTACGTGTCCTAGTCCTACGTATTTTTGGGACTGGGGCGTGACATGACCCCCTCGGTGGCCGTGCAAACCGCTCGGTGTATCGCGTCCTGTGGTGATCGCGAACCGCGATCCAAAAACAGGAAAATCAACGCCTTGTTTCACCCCGGAACTGAGTATGCCTCGTCAAACGGGACGACTTGGTCGCATGCGGTCTTTACCGATACGTGCGCGTCGTTGATACGGACGTGCGGGATTTTGCAGACGTTGATTTGGATGTGCGTGCACACCGGAATCAACACGTATCCGCCGACAACGCCCCGTATCTGACCTTTCTGGTTCTCGCTGTAACTTAGTGTACACACGTCGGATCGAGACAAAACTTACGCCATCGGACTCGTAGCAATACGTTGGTCCTGTGACCCAAGTTTGGTTCGATTCTGAGAACGTTGACAAAATCGTGTGTCGTGGGCCCCATAGGCTCCACTTGATAGGCGATTTTGAGAACGGCTCATCGGAATCCAATTCTGGAAGTTAGGTTGGGTTCGTATCATCATTCCTGACTTATTGACACTAAGTTGGGCAAATTTGGAGACCTTTGACCCTGACACGATTTTCGGTGCAAAGCGACCCACATGTGGACCCCGTTTTGCCCTGAAATGTCATTTTTGCCCCTGTGTCCAAATTGGACTCAAGGACAGGCGTTTCTAGCTGATTGATATTTTCTGAATCTGATGATGATGACTATTTCAGCAACCGGAGTACTGCCTGCAAATCCCGCTGAAGTCAGAGCTACAATTGGAGCCGGAACCCCATGCAAGTGTACCTTGCCAAATCCTGCAGTTCTTGTTACATATTTCTTTGACATATATATTTGTTGTACATGCTTAAACCTAGGACCGTTTGACTTACTTAGCATCCGATTAATAGTCGGGTGCCAACCCCGTACGCGAAGTTGTGTACGTCACCTGGACATGGTTATCGAGATCCTATACTCCTTGTACTTGCCTTATCAAGTACGATTTACCCAGGACACCTGACACTATTTCATGATACAGAATCGTCCTGAGATATTCATGGTGATTCTGTATAGGATACAATTTTCATGACTTATTCCTTTGATTAGATATTATATGACTGGATGCATTAGTTATGATCCTGTATGGCATGGACATGAGACGTCGTGGATGTGAGATGCATGATTACATTGGGTGGGAAGAGTCACACAAACTACAGGTTGATTATATATTATGCCGGCGTCTTAGTCTCACTCCGAGCTAGACAACCACATGATATCACTGCTACCGGCTCCCCGACACAGAGCTTGTAGTAGTTTCAACCTAAGTTATAGTGCTGCTCTTACTTGCATATCACTTAGCTGGTTATCTAGTTCACCCTATTATTATATTTATTTGCTGCACTGTATTTATTTTGGCCTGTATTTTCTGTACCTTGCTATGTCCCCTGAGGACCTGGATCCGGATTATGTCCCCAGGACTAGCAGACGAGATCGACCCCGAGGTACACAGAACAGGAGTATTAGCAGGAGCAGAAGCAGGAATAGGAGCAGGCACTGGAGCAGTACCAGATCCAGTAGACAAGTGATCTCTGTGGGTATCTTCTAAGTATATACTGTTTCCATACTCAGTACTTTTGTTGATATCTTAATTTTGTATCTTGACAGTTGTATCAGACTTGTATCGGGCTTATTCCCCGATTTATGTACTTGTGACTTGATGATGATGTTTATATTTTTTTTTGTTGATATTGATATATTCATTCTGTGGATGAGATTAGTAGACCCTGATTATGGTTGTAATACAGCTTAAGTATGCCCCGATGGATCCATTAAATTGGGTTTGTCCATCGGTGCGTGCTGCTGGCCATTGCCACGTGTCCAGTTCCTCGATATTTTGGGAATGGGGCGTGACAGCTCAGCCTTGACCTGCTGACAGACTAAACACCGAGAAATGAACTGAGCTATCTCCCTCTTCATACCATTCCACCAGAAGTGCTGACGAATTTCTTGATACATCTTCGGCCCTCCTAGATGCACTGAGTACTAAGAACTGTGGGTCTCTGACATAATCTCCTGCCGGATATCTTCTCTCGGCACATAAAGTTGACTCCTAAACATGAGAGTCATATCCTCATGTATGCTCAACTCTGGTCTACGTCCTGACTCACACTCTGTCTTGAGCCGTTGAAGCCTGACATCACTATTATGCTCTGCTCTGATCCTCTCAACTATAGAAGACTGGACCCGCAGACTCGCCATCAAACCGATATCACCAGGTAATACTACCTCGATACACATATGCAGATCCTCCAAAATGTGGTGCTGCTCTGTCAAGAAGTAATCTCCTCCTCTCCTGCTCAAGGCGTCAGCTACGACATTGGCCTTCCCTGGATGATACTGAAGGTCAACATCATAGTCCGTCAATAACTCGAGCCACCTCCTCTGCCGCATGTTGAGTTTCTTCTGTGTGAACACATATCTCAAGCTCTTCTGGTCTATGAAGATCTCCACTCGATCACCATATATGTAATGCCTTCAGAGCTTAAGTGCAAACATTACTGCTGCCAATTAAAGATCATGCGTCGGATAACTCTTCTCATGGTCTCGAAGCTACCGAGACGCATAAACTATCACTCTTCCATATTGCATAAGGACACATCCTAGTCCCACTCATGAAGCATCACAATACACTGAAAATCCACCTGGTCCCACTGGAAGTGTCAGAATAGGAGCCAAAATCAAACTCCGCTTGAGCTTCTCGAAAGAAGTCTGACAAGCATCTGACCACTCAAAGGACACATTCTTACAAGTCAGTTGTGTTAAGGGTGCGGAGATCCTCGTTAAGTCTGCCACAAATTGCCTGTAGTAACCTACTTGACCCAGGAAATTGCGCACATCTGAAACTGTACGGGGTACTAGCCAACTCTCAATAGATTCTACCTTCTTGGGATCCACCTCGACTCCTCCACCAGAAATGATATGTCCCAAGAATGAGATACGATCAAGCCAGAACTCACACTTGCTGAACTTCGCGTACAGCTGCTGCTCTCGAAGAATTTGAAAAACTACGCGAAGATGCTGCTCATGCTCTTCCTCACTCCGACTATAGACCAAGATATCATCAATAAACACTATCACAAACTGGTCTAAGTAAGGCATGAAGATGTTATTCATGAGAGACATCAATATAGTTGGTGCATTGGTCGCTCCAAATGGCATAACTAGGAACTCCCAATGACTATATCTAGATCTGAACGTCGTATTGGGTATGTCCTGCTCTCTAACTCTGATCTGATGATATCCAGACCGTAAATCGATCTTAGAAAATACAACTGTCCCACTGAGCTGATCAAACAAGTTATTAATCCTGGACAAGGAATATTTGTTCTTAATGGTTACCGCATTTAGTGTTATATAATCAATAACTAAACGCGATGAACCATCCTTCTTTTTAACAAGAAGTAACGGGGCTCCCCAAGGCGATGCATTAGGTCTAATGAATCCATTGGCTCTCAAATCCTCAATCATCCGGTACAATATCTCCAACTCAGATGGTGACATCCTGTAAACTCTTCGTGAAATTGGCTCTGCTCCCGGGATCAAATCAATATAGAACTCCACATCTCTAACTGGTGGTACACCTGGTAGCTCGTCGGAAAATACGTCAGAAAACTCACAAACTACCCTGGGAAACTGTGCCTCCTCGGCCTCCTCCATCATCAGTGTAACCTCCGGTGACTCTACTGCACCTCTCAAGAATGAGAACTCCTCACCGCCAGGTACACGAAAGATAACATTGCCACTATTGCAATCTATCGTCGTGTGTCTCGCACTCAACCAATCCATCCCAAGGACGACATCACAATCGCCCATAGGAAACTCTATCAGCCTCGCAAGAAACTCTCTTCTGCACACTATGACTCTACACGAGGGATATACTCTATCTAATCCCACGAGACCATTACCAGTAAGTATATTCAACCTTACAGGTAAGGACTCAGACTCCAATCCAATTCGTGTCACAAATCGTGCAGATATAAGTGAATGCGATGCACCAGAATCAAATAAAGCTGATGCTGAATGAAAGTGGACGTGAATGGTACCTGCTACCACCTCTCCTGCTGCCAAAGCCTCCTCCATCGATAGCAAGAATGCTTGACCCTGTCCTCCAGGTGCTGGTCCCCTCTGCTGCTGACCTCTAGGTCTCGCCTGTGTCACGCCCCGAACTCCCGCGGTTCCGATCGCCCCCGCGGGACGCGAATCACCGCGCCGGCGCTCCCGCGGGACAGTCGTTCCCCTCGGGACGCGATGCCGTACGAGCCTGGAGATGCTCTAACACACTATGTTTAATTGATAGAGGATATACAAATGGCTTAGACGGTTCATTTTTTAGCTATTTCCAAACCGTATTATAATAGTAGAGATATACCAAATTAGTGAGCAAACTAGGTTTAGTTTTTTTTTTATAATGTACCTTAGCTCAAGAGTTATGGTACAATGACAAAAATTAACAAATTTTAAACATCGGGTACATGGCTGAGTGGGTTGTGTTATGTTAGGCTTTGGATTCGAATCAGACCGATCTGGTCCGATCCAAATTGAGTTCATTTCTCTAGGTGGCGTCAATATGGGTCAGGTCCAATATATTATGTGCGTCCATTATATGGGTGTACCAGCTATGGTTTCTACTTGCCTACAAAATGATGCGTGATCTCTTATGGAGAACCCTAATCCCTAATTCTCGTACTTTGTCTCCAAAGCAATTGTTTCCTTCCTCTCCTCTTCTCCGTCTCACGTAAGAGATCTCTTGCGGGATGGAACCGAAGAACCTCCTCTCAAAGGATGCTTTATAGATTTTTTTTTCATATAATTTTTTTATATTTTTAATCATATAAGTTAGTCTTCTTCTAGTCCATTCAAATTTATGGTAGTCCGTATCAGCTACAGTTTCTGAATCTGTCCGTCTGTCCCATGCGGGAGCATTAGCTGACCGGAACGCCACCTTATTCAACTGACCGACCATCCATAGATCGGGAGGATGCTGGAGAGACACATCTAAGCTGCTCAGTCTATTTCAAAGATATGTTGAATTGAAGAATAAAGTTCATGGAGGAAGGGATTTTAACCCTAAAGACTTATCAACA
Organism: Iris macrosiphon; assembly: GCA_036927795.1. NCBI lineage: Eukaryota > Viridiplantae > Streptophyta > Magnoliopsida > Asparagales > Iridaceae > Iris > Iris macrosiphon. The sequence goes on from JAYESA010000004.1 coordinate 17,667,816, forward strand.
ATGGGAGAGTCACAAAATTTCGGAAAGTTTGGAGTATGCAGTACAAAATTTTCCCTTCCTGGAATGAATAAAGGTACCAACCATCGACCATGATCACAAGCCTCATCCCAAGCCTTTTGTTGACAATATATCAACCCATGTTTACTATAATTATTTAAGTTATATTTCATATAACGTCACATCAGCGATGGAGTTTGACTTTACCTACAGATCTATATAGTTGTCATATATCCCACTAACAATCATGCATCCATGAACATGTGATATCCATCTAAATTCCATCCGTGGACACGGTTACTAGTAGTACATGTGACAATTATTCGAATTCGACGATGAAGACCATATATGACATACAAATATAGTATATATTTAATAGACCAATTTGCAGTTGAATATACGATCTGCAACTCGCTCTCTCTATGATGGTAATAATGAGGTTTTTATATTTTTATATTCCATAATGATACCTTAGCGATATAGGTAGGGTCGACTGAACGGGTATGGGAGTGTTGGCTTGTCGTAGCGAAGCTAATTTTGGCTGATTCATTAATGTAGATGTGCTGATTCATTAATGGCATTTGTGGCTTTTGTCTTAATGTCCATCTAAAAAGAGTACGAGATCGGGGTCTAGGTATGGATCTGGGTCTAAGGGGTGCCCTAAGCAAAACTATAAATAAGAGTTGTCAAAGTCTAAAGTCTTATCATGTTGTCAGTCCTAGATAAGAGTAAAAAAACTTGAAAATTTTATAATATTTAATTGTTAAGTATAATAGTTTAATCCCAAGAATAGCAAACTTAATAATTGCAACTCTTTAAGACAACAATTTGTAAATCAAAACAAGTCAAACATATTTAGTTCAAATTAATCTTTTTAATACCATGAATATTGATACCCTAGAGTTTGCACTCAAACTAGGATCCATAAAACAAGAGCATCAAATGGATTCTCTTTATAAATAACAAGAAGTTTTGATGTATCATGATGTTATGTGATTCTAGGGCTTACTTCACTAAACTAATTAGGCTTTCCAACTAAACATTTGTAAATTAACCTCCAGATTAGTTGCTTGATCACATCATGATGACCAAATAAAAGTATAATAATGCAGTTTACATCTCTTAGCTAATAGTGGCTATCATTATTTTAAAAGTAGAACATGTACTACACCAAAACACCAACGAATGACAGATACAAAAAATTGAAGGTAAGTACAGACGAATTCCCTCTCATACATACACAATAATCAATTGTTGACCATGTTTCTTCTCATACATAATAATTGATGGTTGACCAAAGCTAACTACAAGTGCTCTACTTTAAGGGGGAAAAAATGAAAAAAAAAAGAATGGGGTGCAAATACTACTTTTTATTACATAATATGATAATAGTGCTTGTGAAGATCAAATTACCTTTTTTTATTTCTTTACAAAAACTTAGTAACCTTTTGCTATCATGTTCATATTATTATGTACGAAGTCACTAACTCTGTCACAGTAACTAGTTTAGTAGTTAGGGACAGTTTTTTCCTTAGATGTCCTTCTCCCTCCCTTCTCCCTCCTCGTATGACAGAATCCAATATCGTATCTCATGGATTAACTTCAGTTCGAATCATACCATGTATCCAACAAGTGGTATCATAGTCCAATGTTACGGTACTGGTATGGACGGCTTTAAATTGGTTCGAAACAGATTGTGTTGAATGCTCATGCGTATAATTGAATTATACGGACTCACTTCTCAAGGTGGAGTAGAAGCATCCTCTATAAGGTTGTCTGAAGGCAGATCAAAGGTTAGAGGTAACTACAAAAATTGGCTTCAAAGGTAAGTCTGACACGTCCAAGGTGGAGCAAGACGTTGTGGGTTTGGTTCTGTGGTCGAACGGATCGAGATGACAATATGTTGGATCTCTTGGGTGCTCGGTTGACGGTAACGAGCAAAGTGCTCGGCTAACTGGAACGAGCAAATGTGCTCAACTAGCGAAAACGAGCAAAGATAGTCGTGGTGTGCTTTGTTGCTCAATCAGCGAAAACGAACTAATGTAGAGATTGTTGGATTGTATATCGTTTCTGGGTGATCGCTCAAAAGGTGGTGACAATGGAGTTGGTAATTTAGTCTTACATCTGGTAGGAAGTGGAATCATGAGATGTAGATAATTGAAATTGGTTCAACCCTTACATAAAAAATTTCTTTTAATTAAGACATATGGCTCAATTCAATATCGTACCTCATAGCCAACTCCAGTTCGGATCATACAATGTTTCCAGCACATCGATCGTTGAAGTTCGGACTTGTGTGATCATTATAGCTGACATGATTGTTTCTGATATCAAGCGCAATATATAAATACTAAAAAAAAATGTTCTATTTTAACCACTCTAAAAAGATCTTTTCTAATATTCTAAAGGATATATTATTGCAGTTTCCAAAAAGAGGAAACCATGAATACAAAAATGAATATTTTAGAATAGTAATATGCGCAGAAGTTAAACTTTTTGAATCTTCCAGATTTTTAGGTCATATGTAATCGCACAACTTATACATGCTCAGAAACTGACCAAGGGATTGCTTATGTGTAATTCTAGCTGTTTTAATGCATCAACCAATCATCTACTCTCAGACCCTAGTACAAGAAGAGAGAGAGAGAGAGAGAGAGAGAGAGAGAGAGAGGTTGAGGAAGAAGAGGATTAGATTGTAATTATAAAAAAGAATAAGGAGGCTTCATGTTAAAAGAATGGATAGAATGGTTATCCTGTAATTAGAAAAAGATTTGATGGGAGTTTTTTTTATTTTTTATTGTGATTTGCTTTGATTTTTCTGGAAAAAAAAACTACTTCTATACAAATTTGTAAAGCTATTTTTGGTTTTAGATAATAATAATAATAATAATAATAATAATAATATTATTATTATTATTATTATTAATAATAATAATAATATATTAAGATGAGTGAATTAAGGTGTTGTTTAGTTCAACGTAGTAAAAAAAAAATTTGAAAATGGAAGACTTTGACGTTGATGATGGAGTTTCTTGCACGGCGCGATCTTGCTTTTTGAATATTATTTTATATTCTTTGATGTTGTTTAATATTATTTTATATTCTTTATACTTAAAGTTCGTGCCCTAAGGAATTATACATGTTAGTTCTTTATCACTCTGACTAAAAATAACTTAAACTATACCTACCACATGCATAGTAAAAATAATAATTTATGCAATGGGCAGACGATCCAAAAATAAAGTTACGGAAAATGCACAAAGACGTTTAAAAAAGAATAAAATCATATAACATATATGAAAATGTTGTAAGATGTAATGCTCAAACTGTAACTCAAAACTGAAATTATAATTATATGACGTATTCCTTGTAACAACATACATATATATATATATATATATATATATATATATATATATATATATAGCACTTATGGATGTTCGGTACAACAAAGTAAAGCAAAATAAAATGAAATAAATTTGAGAATCGATATTTTACGTACGCATTGCGGTGAAGTAGAATGAAGTTGAACGAAGTAAAAATTTTTTCGTGTGGGTACTTTGAAAAAGTAGATGTTAGAAGTAAAAAATTCTAAAGCTTAATGTTCGGTTGGATGTTGAAGTGAGTGAAAAAGTATAATTATTCGTTGAAGTGACGTGAATAGTAAATTTTATTTTATTTTTAAAGTAGAGAGGAAGTGGTCCTCCAACCAAACGCGCGAAATGGGAATGAAAAATTTTTACTTTGCGCTCCACTTCGGAGAAAAAAATTCCAATATAAAAATTTTGATTTCGTGGCAGACAAGATTTACTGTTCATGTCAAATCACAGTTAATCTTGTTTGAAAAGCATCCAACCAAATACGTGAGGTGGTCTAAAATTCAAATTTTTACTACTTTTGTGTTTCAAATCTGCGAACCAAACAACCCTTTAGTGTATACTACTTCAGTCACGATATATTACAAATAAGATCATAAGAGAAATTGTTTCAATTGATTGCATATGATTAACTATTCTTTAATTTAAATTTATATGGATCAATAATAATGAAGTTTTACGTAAAATTGAAGATATACTTGTTGGGGTTTTGAGCTTGCAAAGCACTAATTTAGTCCTACATTGTTGGGAATCCCAAGTGGTCATTTCAATATAAGGCTTTGCCTTGTATTGACATATGCACATGGGGTGAGTGGTGACCCATGTAGTAAATCATCAATGAAACATTTATGTTTTGTCACTCTCTTTGGAATTTTTTTAGGAGCTTAACGACTCGGATTCGGGCTCAGACGAAGGGCGCAATGTGCCGCTTTGATGACATCCTTCGCATGTACGCATCGGCCGCGAGACGGCGCTGTTGTGCTTGTTTTTCATGCGAGTTTTTTTGTCATTGTGCGCTCGTTCTGTGCGGGTGCAGCGCGTACAGCGGAACAATGGAGCATCGGAGCATTCGTGGGGGTAATGGGCTTTAACCGCTATAATTAGTGGGCATTAATTGTCCTAATTAGTGGACAGTTTCTCTATATTTAATGGTGGTAATGACGGTAACTATCTCTACTTAGTGGGGCATTATCTCCGGATTTCGTGCCCACTAAGGGAATGGGCTTGTAAGAGGCTCTCATGTATATACATGTTGTGTTCTCCCAAGTTAGTGATGATCATCTTGAAAAACCAAGAACAAGTGTCAGAACAGAGTGTGTATTCTAATAGAGAGACCTTAGCAACTGTCACGTCCTGATTCCATAGAATCGATTAGTCGTCCCCCGGGTGTGATGCCATGCGTGCCTAGGTTGCGCAACGCACAAGGCCAAGGTATTTTTATATAACGAGCACATATTCAGAGTACGCAGATAATTGAGCACAATATGGAAACATGAAAAAGTTCTCTTTATTGATAATGAACATCTTTTACAAATTCTTGAACGAGTCAGATATTTGCCTCACGGGCTTACAAAAGTGGTCACAAAATGAGATAGTCGTCCGGTAAATTACGTCATTTTACTAAAATTTTAAAGCTATAGACACCTTCGGGCGAAACTATCGTCTTTCCACGGAGCTACATAAGGTATGTGCACGAGCTACATAAACTTCAAAACATCTCTTCAAAGGCACGATCAGGACGTGCCGGTAGGTGGACTGGATTGAAAAGTCGCTCTAGCTTCTGTCAGGATCTCCTTGGCGCGGGAAACTTGTTGCAAAGAGGGTTAGTACATTAAAATGCACTTGTGAAGGTGAGCTAACCCAACTATACCAATCAACACGTTGTTTATATGAAGCATGCAAGTTATTATGTGGTCTTTCTATCTTGCCTTAGTTCAATTTACAAGCAAGCAAAAGATATATAAATTCACTGAAATAAACATGCCATCGTTCGGTGACTTTTACCTGCCCGTCTGAACCACCTGCACAATACTTACCATGACCTTCCCTGCCACGAAGACATAGTTAGCTTGCACAGTTTAAATATGTATGGGGATCACTGACATGATGTCATAGTGGACGAGTTATAGTCATTGACGAGGATGGTATGCAACGAAAGTACACGGTGCGCTACAAGCCATCTCGTCCAGCACACAAGACTAACATGAAGTTCCGTCCGGATCGGATCGGTTCCAGTACCCCAGCGACCATCCGCGGGAACTAAGACCTTCTGCACAAGTTGTTCGTGATTAAGCGGCATCTAAGTTATCAAATGATGTAGTACAAGACAAAACAAACACAAGACAAGTAACATGGCATGATCTGTTTTGCATAGTCTTCCTGATCATTTTATTGCATAGCAAAGTGTGTTATATACATAGCACAAATATAGAAGAAGTGTATATTCCAACTAGAATTGAAATACGATGAAAGAACATTCTAAGCGAACTAGTATGCAACAAGGTAACCGTTCACAAGTTTATTGACAAGTAAAAAGCAATCCAAGTCTATTCCTTTTTATCTTGACATCTTTTTGTTATTAAGGTATCGTCTGATAGGAACAATCAAGAATGCAAGATTTTTAGATGTGAAGACTTGGAAGAAGGATCAACAAATCGAAGTATATCCACTCACAAGTTGGTTGGGAGAGAAAAAGGAATGAGGTGCTTCAAGACTCCGCTCGCGTGATGTCTACTGCACGATCACCTGCATTGCCACAAACAGATGATCAATACATCTTCTCCATTTTCCAAGTTCAAAATAAAAATGCAGTTCAATGAACGAAAGCAATAAAATCCATCGAAACAATTCACGAAAATGCAAATCCGAAAACTAACTCAAAAGCACGAAAGCAACAAGGCGACAGTGAAAATTAGGCAAACAAACTTGCAGCGGAGAAGTCCCTCTTGACTCTGCCGCTAAGTCCGTCCTTGGGGAATGGTCCACTGAATATGGAAATCGATTCTGAAGAAACCAATCCATAACGAGAAAAAAATCTTTATTCAATCTATTCCAATCGAACGATGCCGAAAGTATTTCTTAGCCGCGCTCCCCGAAAAGGGGGAACAGGGCACCACATCAACAGCCATCAGGAGCCACAAGGTGTTATTCCTAGAAGGAGTTCAGTCATATTCAATTCAGAGTGACATGATCAGCGTTCCATAAGTTCTGTGATCTGAACTTTTTGGTTCTTAGGAGCAGATCGATGAATATGGTCGAATCTTGCTTTGAGCAACGGTGATCCTAATCACCCCAGTAAGGTTTATTTTCTGTGTCATTTCTTCTTCTCCCTCGTGTTCTTTGTTGTACTTCATATTTTAGCAACTGCGATTACTAGAGACCTTTTGCATACTTTCCTTTTAGAGTCAATTTATATTTTGATTATGTAAGGCCATTAAGTGCAGTAATCAGTTGTGATTTCTGTTTTCATGTTCGTTTCAATGATCTCGGCTCTAACAATACCATATACTCCTTTTGTTTTTATATGTATGTCCTTTGTATTTAAAGAAATGTATTATGCATATTAAGGGCACTACAACAATTACTAGAAGGTAATACACTTTTGACAGTTCTAGAATTGTCAAAATTTTAGCTGTCTAGTATATATTCATGACTATTTAAATTTTGACAGTCCTGAAAAAATAAGTGTTAGACGTGTGCATATCCAGGACTGTCAAAATTTTGACAGTCTTAAAATAGCAAGGACTGCAAAAAAATTAGCAGTCCTGAATATGCACAAGACTACCAAAACTATGTTGTCTATAGTAACTTTTGTAGTGCTCTTAACATTTGCCATGTGTTAACACAACCTCCTTTAATATTAAGTGTTTGTGCACATGATATTAAATTCTAATACCCCCCCCATATATATATATATATATATATATATATATATATATATATATATATATATATATATATATATATATATATATATATATTCCACATCCCAGACTATTAGCAAAATATATAGAAATGATACACATCCCCGACTATTATGCATCCCCAAGCATCCACATGTTTACAACCATTTGATCTTGTTTAAGTCATCTAATCCTAACCGTTGATTTGAACGATTCAAATCAATGGTTAAAATTAGATGACTTAAACAAGATCTAACGGTTGTAAATATGATGATACTTGGGGATGCAAAAATTCGGAGATGTGTATATATATATATATATATATATATATATATATATATATATATATATATATATATATATAGAGAGAGAGAGAGAGAGAGAGAGAGAGAAAGAGAGAGAAGGGGTAAGGTGACACACACAATTCAACATCTAAAAATAAGTAATCTTAGCTATAGGTCAATAAAAATTAATGGTTCAGATTTGTCTGATGTAGCACTAATTACAATTAAAACTTTGCTATTTAATTTATGTGCTACCTATACCTAAATTATTGCGTACAAAAATTTTGTGTCTGGGTGTCAAATTTAACCATTAGGTCCGGAAGATTAAAAGCTTGGTTAGTCCCAGTAATTATAACCCATTAACTGCACATCCCGCTAATTAAATAACCCACTATTTAATTGCATTTCTCATTCTATCATGAACCACAGTCTATAGATACTCACGATGTGTTGGGTGTCAAATTAATACAACCCACTATATATAAAATTGAGTCAAGGATGTTGGGAACGAAAGTGCGGAAGCCGTTCCCCAAACCAGAGAGTACCTGCGAGAGAACCAAGCAAAATTGCAGACACAGAGATTTTTGACGTGAAAAATTCTTGCGGGAAAAACCATGGGACGATCGGAGTCCAACCCTAAAGAACCTCCACTAATGGAATAAAGAGAATACACCCACTACAAGCTCCTCCCGATTCAACACGAATCACCACAACACTTAGGATAGAATATAGATCACACCACGAAGATAGTAGACAATGAAAAATTACCCAAAGTTGATCTTCTCCTCCAAACGGCCTCTAATCCTTCTTTTTTCTTCCCAAAGTTGCAATAACACTCTTGCCTCCTTTTCTCTCCTTGTTGCTATATTTTTTTTTCTAGAGAGAGATATATTTTAGGGCCATGAGACACCTATATATAGCCTCAAACCCACAATTAGCATTTCTATTATAGATAAGAATATCCAATCCAAATTCATTGACATATTCCTATTATATGTAGGAGTATCCAATCTAAATCCATTGAGATATTCCTATTATATTTAGGAATATCCAATCCAAATAAATTGAGGTATTCCTATTATATGTAGAAATACTCAATTATACTCTGAAGTATTTTCCACATAGGTTGGGAACCCCATCCACTCCAACAAATCTCCCCCTTCACAACTATGCGGAGGGGGTCGTCATCCCGATCATCCGCCTGCATTACTCAAACTTTTTCCTTGGTAGAACCTCTGTGAACATATCTGCTCTGTTGTCATCTGTATGAACCTTCTCAAGCGTCGCTTCCTTCTTGTCAACCACATCCCGTATCCAATGATACCGGGTATCAATGTGCTTGGACCGGCTATGAAATATCTAATTCTTCATAAGGTGAATAGCACTCTGACTATCGCAAAGTACAGGATACTGCTCTTGCTTTAGTCCAATTTCCTGCAGCAGCTTCTTCATCCACAGCAACTCCTTGCAAGCCTCCGTCGCCGCAATGTATTATGCCTCTGTCGTCAACAAGGCAACACATTTATGTAAACGTGACTTCTACGATACGGCTCCACCAGCAAATATCATCACATAGCTCGAAGTTGATCGTCTCGTCTCTACATCTCCAGCCATATCAGCGTCGGTATATCCAACCAGCTTCGGCTCGTCGCCACCAAATGAAAGTCTCCAATCTGCAGTACCCTGAAGATATCGTATAATCCACTTGACCCCACTCCAATGTACCCTTCCAGGATTGGAAGTCTACCTGCTAACTGTGCCGACTGTGTGAGCAATGTCTGGCCTCGTACATACCATAGCATACATAAGACTCCCCACGACTGAGGCATATAGAACTCACTCCATATCTTTCTTCTCGTCCTTGGTAGATGGACACTTCTTCATAGTGAACTTAAAATGAGCCGCAAGGGGGTTACTCACTTTCTTTGACCCGTCCACCCCGAAACGTTGAAGTACCCGGTGAATGTACTTATTTTGGGACAAGTGTAAAAGCTTGGCCTCTCTCTCTCGGCTGATCTCCATCCCAAGAATAGTCTTCGATGTGCCCAAATTCTTCATAGAGAAGGCTTCGCCTAGTTGGCGCTTCAACTTTGCTATCATGGTGGCATTCCGACCCACCAACAGTATGTCATCAACATAAAGCAACAAAATGATGAAATCATCCTCGACGAAGTACCTCACAAAAATACAATGATCCGACGTCGTCCGTGCATAGCCATGTTCTCCCATAAACGACTCAAACTTCTTGTACCACTGCCTCGGAGCCTGTTTCAGACCATACAAGCTCTTCCTCAACCGGCATACCAAATGTGACTTGCCCTTATTATAGAATCCCTCTGGCAGCTCCATGTACCAACTCCTCCTCAAGATCACCGTGGAGGAATGTCGTCTTCACGTCCATTTTCTTGACCTTCAAGTCAAAACTGGCTGCCAATGCTAGCACCACCCCATATAGACGACTGCTTGATGACTGGCGAAAAGATCTCATCATAATCTATGCCTTTCTGCTGACCGTAGCCTTTAACTACCAGCCTCGCTTTATATCAAGGGCGAGTAGCATCATTTGTCTGCTTCACTCTGAACACACATCGATTCTTCAAAGCCTTCTTGCCCTTTGGCAACCGCACCAGATCATAAGTAGAGTTGGCCTCCAAGAAACTTATCTCCTCCTGTATGGCCTCCATCAACTCCTGCATGTGTTCGTCTTCCATAGCCTCTGCAAAACTTTCGGGTTCTCCCCCGTCAGTCAGTAGCACATACTCACCCGGTGAGTATCTTGTAGATGGTCGACGCTCTCTATCGCTCCTCCTCAACGGAACCACTGGTGTTGGCTGTATATCTACAGTCTTCTCCCCTCCAGAAACTGCCTCCTCGGCATGCTCATCCTCCTGAGGGTCACCCTGACCACCATCAGCAGGCTGATAATCAAGGTTGGGAGAAACTCCATGTACTGGCTCCCCATAACTGGATCCTCTGCGATGTTCTCTGAAAACTGCTCGAAGCGAAATGACTCTAACTCGGGCAATTCCTCAGCCTCAGAAGGCATCTCAGAATCCTGAGTGTTGGTCATGGTCTGATCCTCGACGAATACCACGTCCCTGCTTTTGTAGAGCTTTCTTTCCACTGGATCGTAGAGTCTATAGCCAAACTCATCTCGACCGTAGCCGACAAAGATGCACCGCATCATCTTTGGCTCAAGTTTGGATCTCTCGTCCTTCGGTACATGCACGAAGGCCTTACAACCAAACACTCGGAGGTGATTGTATGAATGCTCTTTGTCGTACCATACTTTGTCAGGCACATCACCCTGCAAAGGAGCACTAGGAGATAAATTAATAATATGAGCAGCTGTGTAAAGTGCCTCACCCCAATAGCTGTCGGGCAAGTTTGCTTCTAACAGCAAATATCGTACCCTCTCCATTAGCGTCATGTTCATCCGCTCTGCTACACCGTTGAGCTGCGGTATCTTTGGTGGAGTATTCTGGTGTCATATCCCTCATTCACTGCAATAAGCATCAAAGGGACCGATATACTCTTCGTCATTGTCCGACCGAACACAAAGCAGCTTCTTGCCCTTCTCCCTTTCAATAGAGGCCTGAAACTCCTTGAAAGTGGGCAGCACCTAATTCTTGGTCCTTAAGGTATAGACCCAAACCTTCCTGGAACAGTCATCAATAAATATTACAAAATAAGAAGCACTACCAATGGATTTTACCTTCATAGGACCGCAGACATCCGAGTGAATCAACTCGAACAAAGCCGGCTTCCTTGAACTTGGGTGACTTTGGAAAGACACCCTATTTTGCTTTCCCACCAAACAGTGCGTGCACTTCTCCAACTTTGTAGACTTTAGCCCTGGAATCACCTTCCTGTTCACCAAGTAGCTCATCCGCTTCTCGCTGATATGGCTGAGCCGCATGTGCACAACTCAGTAGACGCATCAGTACCTGCGTTAACCTCATGTGCCCTCTATGCGCTCCCTTCCATATAGTAGAGTTCATACCTCTTGCTTCCTCTGGCAATCACCATCGAACCTCTAAAAAGCTTCCACTGATTGTTCCTGAAGAGACTGAAGAAACCCTCGTCATCCAACCTTCCAACCAATACCAGGTTGAAAAGGATATCAGGGACATGACGAACATCTTTGAGAACAAGAATTGCACGTCTTTGTCCTCAAATGCACATATCCAATGGCAACCGCCTTCGACATATCTCCATTGCCCATCTTCAATACTCCACAATCGCCTGTTGTGTTTGTAGTAAATAGTGCCATGTTGTGAGATACGTGCGCTGAAGCACCTGAGTCTACCAGCCAAGAGTTGTCATCACAGGCGAGGTTCATACCTACCTCATTATCTACAATGATCACGTCGCCTCCATGTGTCGAGGCCGCCGTTGTAGTATTCGCACTTTGCTTTCCCTTGTCGCCCTTCTTCTTTCTCTTCCAAGCGAAACAATTCCACTTGATGTGTCCCTTCTTGCCACAATGGTAACACCCCGAGTCCTCGTACCGACCCTTGGATCTTCTCCTGCTTTTGTCTCTGCCACCGCATGGACCCCTGTTTTTACCCCTTCCGCGGCTCTTGGAAACAAGCGCCTCTGAGTGGGATGTGGATGAAGTGTCCTGAGAACGTCTCCGCATCTCTTCATTCAATACCCCGCTCTTGGCAAACTCCAAACTGACCACGCCTTCCAGAGCAGAAGCGATCATAGACACTCGTACGGTCTCCCACGAGTCTGACAATATACACAGCAGCCATAGTCCCTGAACCTCATCGTCGAACTTGACTCCCATCGAGGATAGCTAGTCAACCACTCCCTGGAACTCAATCAAGTGATCCGTAATAGATGCCCCATCTTTGTACCGCAGACCCATCATCATCCAGATCAGGAATAATTTATTTACTCCGGTATTCTTCGCATACAAAGATTTTAGCTTATCCCACAGTGTCCTCGCGTGCTCAATACTGGCAACGTGGTTGTACAAATTCTCGTCAACGAACTGCCTGATGTACCCACACACATGCATATGCTCAAAATTCCAGTCCTCTTCGGATTTGTCACTGGGCCTCTCGGAAGCAAATATCGGCAGATGCAGCTTCTTGACAAATAGCAGATCCTTCATCTTGCTCCTCCAGTAATGATAGTTTGTACCATTCAGGTTTACCATGCACACCGACTTCGCGTCCATCTCTCCTCCCTGGTTTGCTGTTAACTCCTGACACCATTATAAAATTTCAGAACCTGGCTCTGATACCACTTTATTGGGAACGAAAGTACGAAAATTGTTCCCCAAACCAGAGAGTACCTGCAGAGAACCGAGAAAAACGCACAAACCAAAAATGCCAAACATAAATTGCAGACACAGAGATTTTTGACGTGGAAAATTCTTGAGAAAAAAACTATGGGACGATCGGAGTCCGACCCTAAAGAACCTCCACTAATATAATAAAGAGAATACACCCTCTACAAGCTCCTCCCGATCCAACATGGATTACCATAACACTTAGGAATAGAAAATAGATCACACCACGAAGATAGAAGACAATAAAAAATTACCCAAAGTTGATCTCCTCCTCCGAAATGGCCTCCAATCCTTCTTTCTTCTTTCCAAAGTTGCAATGGCACTCTTGTCCCCTTTTCTCTCCTTATTGCTATATTTTTTCTTAGAGAGAGATATATTTTAGGGCCATGAGACACCTATATATAGCCTCCAACCCACAAATAGCATTCCTATTATAGATAGGAATATCCAATCCAAATCTAAATCCATTGACATATTCCTATTATATGTAGGAATATCCAATTCAAATCCATTAAAAAATTCTTATTATATTTAGGAATATCCAATCCAAATAAATTGAGGTATTCCTATTATATGTAGAAATACTCAATCATACTCCGGAATATTTTTTACATAGGTTGGGAACCCCACCCACTCCAAAAAATCTTTTCCTTCACAACTATGTGGAGGGGGTCGTTATCCCGACGATCCGCCTGCAGTACTCAAACTTTCTCCTTGGTAGAACATTGGATCATCCCCTGCTCGCTGATATGGCTGAGCCACTTGTGCCATAACTCAATAGCTGCGTTAACCTCATGTGCCCCCTGTGCGCTCTCTTCCATATAGTAGAGTCCAGACCTCTTGCTTCCTCTGGCAATCACCATCGAACCTCTGGAAAGCTTCCACTGATTGTTTCCGAAGAGACTGAAGAAACCCTCGTCATCCAACCTTCCAACCGACACCAGGTTGAAACGGATATCAGGGACATACAAACATCTTTGAGAAAAAGAATTTGCACATGTCTTTGTCCTCAAATGCATATCTCCAATGGCAACCGCCTTCGACACATCTCCATTGCCCATCTTCAACACTCCACAGTCGCCCGTTGTGTATGTAGTATTCACGATGTGCTACATGAATTCTTCCTGCAACAACAGCGCATGGAGTTTTGGTTAGGTCTGGAAGATTGAAAGCTTGGTTGATCACAGTAATTACAGTCCATTAATTGCATATCACACTAACTAATACAATCCAATTTTTAATAGTCCCTCACTAATTACTTTCAACCGTTCATCTCCATCAACACCAAGCTCAAATTGTTTCCAACAAATTTTGTATGCATTGATTCAGATAATTAATAGGTGGCATATAAATTAAATAACAAAGTTTTAATAATAGTTAATGGCCACATAAGTGAACCATTAATTTCTTTCTACATGCGACTGAAATTGCGTATTTTTTTATATATCAAATTGCATGTGTCTCTGATCCCTTCCTCTCTGTCTCTCACTTTTTGTGTGTGTGTGTGTGTGTTTATGTGTGACAATAGCAGGGAAGATTGGCAACATGAATTCTCCTATCCTTAGAGAATCTTCAATCCTATTGTATTGTAATGTGTTATGATTTTAATGTGGCATGAGGCACAAGACAATACATTTTCTAGGTGGCAAGACTCTATTTACAAAAGACAGTGAAGTGAAAAAGTCTCCAATGCAAAAGGCTTACTTTTTTCAACTTCCAATACAAATTCTCTATCTTCTTCTTTTTTTAAAAAATATTTTTATTCGTAATTGATGGCATGGAGGTAAAGACATTGTCAAGTACATTGTCTAAAACTAGACAATCAATTTCACAATGTCTTCTTCTTCTTTTTCTATGTAAACTTCATAATTTATTTAACAATTGTATTGGAGAAGAATTTTTAAATGAAAATTTGTCATTCTTATGTGCCAAAAATATTTTTCCAAAGTTACAATAGGGTTGGAGATGCTCTTAGTGTTGGGTTGGGAGTTAGCTTACCCACAGAATGCGGGAGCTTGTTGGACTGGGAGTGCTTACCCGCACAATGCGGAAGCTATAGAAAAAGAAAGAACATAACACCAGAGAATTAATGAGGTTTGACAGTGTGACTAAGTTCTCTAGATAACTATAGTTTTTCTTCACTAAGAATAGTAGGATTACAAATTACAACTATAGTGATCTACCAAAGTGTGTCTATACTCTCTCTTGGATATACTCAAGAGGCTTACAATTATTTACTCTCATACAAGTATAGACACACTTTGGTAGATCACTTGTTGCATTCACCAAGAAGACCACCAAGAAGAAGCACCCGAGAGAAGTACAACCCGAAGGATCACCACAAGGAAGAAGCACCAAAACATCCCCCATACACCTCCTTATATAGCTTCATAGGGTAGAGGCTTCTCCATCAAGATTTTATCATCCAAGGTTCATTAAACTTGGGAACTCCAATAGACAATGAATACTCCAAGGTTCATTAATCTTGGGAACACCATAAGTCAATAGACTTTCTCCAAAGTTCATTAACCTTGGGAGCAACAATATTCTTTCCTCCACTTAAGGAGGGACCACCTCATCATTTAGGCTTCGTTTGGTAGGAAGGATAAAAAAAGTAGAAGGAAGAAAAAAGAGTATAATGTATTTTTTTTCAATATGGAAATGAAAGACCATTTTCTCCCTTTGTGTTTGGTGAAAGGAAAGATCATTTTCTTTATTTGGTATAGAAAAAAAAATGTTAAGGAAAGAAAGTAAAACAAAAATATAGGTTTTACCAATTTTATCCTAAACTAGAGACACTTATTTACCATTTAACTTCATGAATGATTTTTAAATAATACAATTCATATGTGGGTATAATTGCTAATTAATATAAGCCTCAACTTTTTCTTCCACTTTTTCTCCAACTTTTGGAGGGATTGAATTTTTTAGGTTATGAGGAAAAAGCAATCCCTCCACTTTTCTTTCCTTCCACTTTTTCTTCCATACCAAATAAGAGAAAATAAATACTTTTCTCTTCACTTTTCTCTCATACAAAACACACCCTTAGTTAGGCATCGTTTGGTTCGCGGAAATGAAAGAAAAGGAAACCAATTCCTTGCTCTCTTTTTTTCTTTGAAAAATTGCAAATTCTATCAAAAAAATTCGGTGTTCGAAAATGTCAAAAAAAATTGGGAGAAAAAGTGAATCTTTAAGGTGGAAAAGTCAATCCATATGTGGGTAGGGGGAACCATTCTTTTTTCCATTCGGAATTATTTTTCTTTCTATCTCCATTCCTTTGGTATTCAAACATAGTTGGGGGGGGGGGGGGGGGGGGGGATTCTTGTTCAAGGTTATGATTCCGCGAACCAAAGTAGGCCTTAGGCTACCAATCTTG